>OZ030014.1:21560000-21655000 GCA_964023405.1 Apodemus agrarius
GGCAGCATACACCAGCCGCTATGAGGCCTCAAACATACAGTAGAGGACCGCCAGGTCTGTGTTTATTCAGAGATGGTGTACCTAACCCTCAAGAGATGGAGGCCCCAGGGAGTTTAGAGATAACTCTAGCTTGTGTGTCAAGTTGATACAAGACTAGTAGCACAGTGTCCTTGTGTCTGTGGCATAGATGTTTAGCACTGAGATGCCATTATGGTGGATCTTCCTTTTGAACTGCAGGAATGGAAATGAAAGGAGCCTGAGGAAAAGAAGGTCCAGCCACAGGCCTAAAGTGGGAATCAACTCAAGGGGAGGTCACAAGGCCTGACGCTATTTCTGAGGCTATGGAGCCCTCACACAAAGGGACCTAGCATGTCTGCACTCAAGAAGACCCAACAAGCAGCTGAAAAGCATCAGATGCAGATATTTGTGTCCAACCAACGGAGAGAAGCTGCGGACCCCCGTGGTTGAATTAGGAAAAGCCTGAAAGAAGCGGAGGAGGAGGGAGACCGTGTAGGAGGACCAGCAGTCTCAATTAATCTTGACTCCTGAGATTTCTCAAACACTGGACTACTAACCAGGCAGCATACACCAGCCGACAAGAGGCCCCCAACACATATACAACAGAGGACTGCTGGGTCTGTGTTCGTTCAGAGATGTTTCACCTAACCCTCAAAATACTGGAAGCTCCAGGGAGTTTAGAGATCAGGTAGGGTGGAGGGTGGGAGGTGAGGACATCCTTGTGGAGACAGAGGAGTGGGGAGGAGGTATGGGATGTGGAACCATCAGCGGGTAGACCAAGGGGGGGATAAAATCTGGAATGTAAATAAATAAATAAATAGAAACTAATAAAAAATAAATAAAATTGCAAGAGCAAGAGAAACATTTGGTTTCAGATTTGATCTATACAGAGCTTAGACATCATTGCAAGTCTTTGGTACCCTCCTCTTATATAAAAACATAGAACAGTTAAAAATGAATTATCTTTCTTGTCCCTTAAAAATAATCGTTTTTAAGTCCGAATGTAAAAACAATATTCTCCCCCCCCCCCCCCAGAATTTGAGGTCGTGGGTGCCTCCAGAGTTCCAACTATGGCTTGCCTACCTTTAACAGAGACTTCTGGAAGGAACACTCCAAAAGCAATTGGAGTGAACACTATAGGTTGAGTCTGGATCTATGTGAGGATGAGAAAAAAAGCTAACGTGACCTGCATCTAGAGCAGGACCATCAAGAATCCTTTCACATTCTTCTAGTTGATCAAGCCATGGTAAGGAGAAATCCAATCGCAAAGTTCTATTTAACTCTAGCTCAGAGAAGGCCCAGAAGGGAATATATCATGTAGACTGGGTGTCTTTTCCCCCCTTTATTTGTACAATACAACCCACCTGCAGCCTCTGGTCCCTCCACTCTACCCAGTACCCTCCACGGGACTTCTCTCTCAGATCCGTTGTTCCCCCATTTCCCTTCAGAGAAGGGCAGGCATCCAGTTGCTGCCTTTACAAATAAAGCAGATTTCTTACAGTTCTTCGGATGAATGTTTGAGGTCAAGGGTCAATGTGGCTGTCCTGTATCAAGGGCTCTCTTCTTTAGTTGAAGTTGGCGACTGTCTCCTATGTCAGAGAGAAAGAGACAGGAGGAGATACTGGGGAAGGAGACAGGAGGGGAGGGGAGAGGGGGGAGGAGATAGGTGCGGGAGAGGAGAGGTAGAGGAGAGAGGAGAGCAGTCCAGGAGGAGGAGGGGGAGAGGGGGATCAAGGGAGAGAGGGAGAGGGGGAGAAGAAGAGGAAGATGGAAGGGGAGGGGAGAGGGGGAGATACAGAGGGGAGAGGAGAGGAGGCATACAGGGAGAGAAGGAGAGGGGGAGAGAGAGAAGGAGAGGGAGAAGGGGAGGCAGGTATATTTTTCTGATGTCATTTCTTATAAGGTACTGATCTCACCATAAAGGCCTCATTCTCATGAGTTCATAGAACCTGATCACCCCTCCTAGATCCTCACTGCCTCCACTAGCATCACATGAGAGATTACAGATTTAATGTGTGACATTTACAGTGTCGATGGAGAACAAAAAAAAAATACCAACCACAACAACTAAACAAATAGAAAGTAGACATAAATGCTAGTATACTAAAGAATCATCTTAAGTGAGGTCTGTTTTAACACACCAAATGAAAATACGTGTGCAGCGGGCATGGGGACCCTCAAGCAAGCAACCAACCAAACGAACGAAAAACCCCACCAAGATCCAAGTACATTGCCTCCATAGGAAGTCTATTTTCAATATAAAGACTCACATAAGTTAAAAAGTGAAGCATACGCCGTGAATATATTTATATCATCAGAAAACCAAAGCCCTTTTCACTGTTGGGAGATTAGGTTTTAAAACATGAAAGAGTATTGAGGATAAATGGCTCTTGCACATCCGTCAGGATCGCCTTCTCTAAGGTCCCACAACCCCTGAAAATCTAACAGCTTGTCAACACCTGAGGTAAAAACTCATCAGAACAGACAAGGTCTCACAGAAGGTGGTGGAACTTCTCTAGAGGCCTACCCAAAATACTGTATGACAGCCAATGGCGTGTCTGAGGCCGGGGCAGGAGAGTGGCTCTGGTTTGCACCATTATGATTCTTTCCATGTCTATTTTTAAGACATCCACTATGTATCGAAAAATAGGAAGAGAGAGAAAAAGAAGCCTTGAGCTGGATAAGAATCCTGCCACACAGCTGGAGCCTCAGGGTCTGCCCCTCTCAAGTGTGGACTCTTCGGTGAGTGATTCTGCCAGGATTATGTTAGGTATGTGCTTCAAGTGGTAATGCACATGCCACATGGTGTGTGTGTGTGTGTGTGTGTGTGTGTGTGTGTGTGTGTGTGTGGTTATACCCTGGTCAACCTGTAGTACAGGAGTCGGTTCTCTCCTTCTACCATGACGTCCCTGGTATCAGTCTCAGGTTGTCAGGAGTGGTTTATGTAAGCCACATAAATGCCACGCAAATCTCTTAATAAACTTTCCCCCCCCTTTTTTGCAGGTATTGCTTATTTACAACTCAGCTGTTGTTTCCAGATGTCATCCACTGAGGTCAGAACAACAGGCAGCCAGAGCCCATAATGTAAGTCATCCCAGCATCCTGTAATGGCTTTTACATTTTATCAATAATGATTTAAAAATTTGTATTACATTAGGTACTTATTTGCATGTATAAATCTGTGTGTGTGTGTGTGTGTGTGTTTGTGTTGTGTGTGTGTGTGTGTGTGTATGTGTGTGCATGCACACACATGCGTATGCCCCTCTGCCAGGTCAGAGGACAGCCTACAGTGTAGGATTTAGTTCTTTCCCACCACCAGGTGGGCCTGGAAGGAATCTCAGATTGTCAGTCATAGCCACAGTATCTCTCCTCATGCCATCCCTCTGGCCCTGTCTTAACTCTGAGAAGCTTCAGTGTCCTGGCTCAGGGAGACCTTGTTACCTCTCGCTCCTCTTAGGCAGAACTGACAGTAATGGACACATGCTGCTGACTCTGTGAGTTCATCTGTTGCTTCAGTCTCACGAGGCCAAGCTTAGAGCACACGCGAGCAGGAGCAAAGCGGGGGAAGCAGGAGACAAAGGGTTAAAGAACACGCCATATTTTCTTGCAGGTGTTAATACTTTTCTGAGATCACTTCTAGAACGGAATTGATGGTTTGCATATGGTGGGGACAGTATTTGTTGAGATGTGCTATAACTAAATCTGACCAAAGTTAACTCTCCTCAATTAATGCTCTTAAAAAACTATGGAAAGGTTACTAAGAGCTCAAACATGCATCCTTTTTACTCTGAGAAAAGACACAGTACAAGAATGTCCCAATGAAGAATGACATCATCTCAATGAAACTTTCGAATCATTTTGACATTTTGAAGCTAAGAGCTCATAAAAGGTCAAAGGATCAAAAATTAAGTCTAAATAAAGGTTGGCTTATGCATTTCAAGGCGGGTCAGCTTTATATAACATGTGCTGTGGCCACTCGAGGCTGAGAGTGGTGTGGTGTTGGTCTTGCCAAAGGAACAACCTTTGTCTGTGTTTACTCAGACGCTTTCATAACGTGGTCTCATCTCCTGCATTCCCAGTTCCCTCCTAATTCCCAATTCTTAACTCCTAATTCAGTCTTTGTACCGCCCTAGAACTTTCCAGAGCTCCATCTTATTGCAGGATGTCTGCTTTCTATCCTTTTGACTTCTTATTCCTTCCTGCCCAATGTAAATATGTTTCCAACATTAAAAAAAAAAGAAAAAAGTCAAGGGAAACTGACATCTCCAACCAAATGCACATTGTAAGAGACAAAATTTATTTTTCTGGCCTGAGTGACAAAAAGCACAACACAAAGGAAACTGTGGCATTTGGGACACTGTGCATCTGGGGATGAGAAACCATGTAAAAAGCAAGACAGTTGAGAGACCCTGGAGAGGGATTCCTGGTCAGCGAGTCACACGTTTGCAACTGTGCCAATTCGGGGAGAAAGGGGCCAAGTCCTGGATGAAGGCGGCGGCCAGGGAAGACCCTAAGTTGTGAAGCTTGGGCTGTATGTCGGTAGAGGAAAATCACTGAAGGAGCTCGATAGAATACTGCACGGGAGAATCCTGTGCTCAGAGGAACTCTGTAGGCACTCAGAGGAGTCTTGGTTGTTGTGTTCAACTAGGAAGCCACTAAAGAAAAGAACATGGAAACGAAATGAAAGTGGCTAGCAGTCACACCGCCGTGGGTAGTGCCAGTCGCTACATGACATCAGAAAACTGTACAACTAGTAGGTGCATGGACTCTTTTCTTCAAATCATTTTAAGCTGAGCAATGTTCCCTTTCCTTCTGATATATCTTTTTTTATTAGATATTTTCTTTATTTACATTTCAAATGTTATCCCCTTTCCTCATTTCCCCTCCGAACCCCCCCATCCCATCTCCCCTCCCCCACTCACTAACCCACCCACTCCCACTCCCACTTCCCTGGCATTTCCCTACACTGGGGCAATGAGCCTTCACAGGACCCAGGGCCTCTCGTTTTTAATGGTTATTTTATTTATTTACATTTCAAATGTTGTCCCCCTTCCTGGTCTCCCCTCACAAATCCCTGTCCCATTCCCCCTCCCCTTTGTCTCTATGAGAGTCCTCCTCCACCCACCCGCTCACTCCCACCTCACCGCTCAGAGCAACAACGGGAGTAAAATGTTAATATGTAACTTATGTCCATCTTAGAGAGAACAGAAGCTGGGAGTGTTTAAGGGCAAGGCCATATATGAGATAGAACATAGGCAGTGTTGGACATAGCATTGAAGGGCTGTATTTCCAGCTGGATAGGCCAATGGTGATACGTTCTATCAAAATCGAATGATGTAATTATACAAATTTGACAGTGAAAAGCAATATATAGATTAGTTATTAGCATTATTAAATATGCCGAAGGAGGCAAGTTTTGCATCAGAGTTCCTGCTTCAGACCGACCGCCTGAGCTGTGTTCCAGGTGTCAGGACAGACCCTGGATACTGAGCGAGCTGCCAGGAATACAAGTGATCTTCCTCTTCCCCCTCGTCTTTCCCCTCTCCTCCCCCCTCCCCCGCCCGCCCCCCATTTTCTTCCTCTCTCCTGCACTGCATCACTCGGACTTAGTGTAACATTTCAGCGAACATTAGCTCACCCGATCTCTATTTCTGGCTCCTTTTGTAAGCCGCTGCACAGTTCTGGCTTCTGTGAGACAAGAGGATTTGGGCTAGTTCACTGTTTGCTTCTCTCGGGTTACATAAGCTGTAATCTCGACATGTTGGCTTCTACGGTTTTTTTTGTTTTAAATGAACCAGTGACGCCTGCTCCTCTGCCCTCTGAAACAATCTGTACATACTGGTCATTTTTCCTCTCACAGAATCTTCTGACATATTTTTTAAACACTGTGGATCATACCATTGGGGGGAGGGGGATGAATTAAGCTTTCCAATTGTTTCAAAACTTGTAACGTAGATGAAGTTCACATGAATGTATGTATGTATTTTAGTTGAAGATAGACTATGTATTTTTCCAGGTGTAAAAGGGTTTTATAATTTAGTTAAGTTTTATAATTTAATAAAACATAATTCTGGGAGTCTATCATCTATCTATCTATTCATCTGTCTATCTTCTTCCTATTTATCTATAGATATATTTTTCTGGTCATCTAATATATTCTTTAAAATGGTGAAACTGTTTTTTTTTGTTGTTGTTGTTTGTTTTTGTTTTTTTTTTTCGAGACAGGGTTTCTCTGTGTAGTCCTGGCTGTCCTGGAACTCACTCTGTAGTTAGTCCAGGCTGGCCTTGAACTCAGAAATCCACCTGCCTCTGCCTCCCAAGTGCTGGGATTACAGGCGTGCACCACCACGCCTGCCCTAAAATGGTGAAACTTTTATAATTTAATTATATGCCTTTCTATAGGCATGATTTTCATAATCCTGGAGGTTTATCATCATTTATCATACATCTGTATCTATTTATCATCTGTCAGTCTATCTGTCTGTCTGTCCATCCATCCATTCGTCTGTCCATCTGTCTGTTGGTCTGTCCATCCGTCTGCCCATCCATCATCCATCCAATCCATCCATCCATCATCCATCCATCTATCTATCTATCTATCTATCCATCCATCCATCCATCCATCCATCCGTCCGTCCACCCATCCATCATCCATCCATCTATCTATCTATCTATCTATCTATCCATCCATCCATCCATCCGTCCGTCCACCCATCCATCATCCATCTATCTATCTCTCTATCTATCTATCTATCCATCTATCTATCCATCTATCATGATTATATCCAATAGTCTATTTATATACTTGTAGGTTTCCATATCCCTAGCATCTGCAGAGTCACGCGGTCTCAAATGAAACTACTTTTTTCATCATACTATAAAGCACTTTTCTTATAAACCAGTCAGCATGGCAGTGCTTTGTACTGCATTTACATTAAAATTGATATTAACTGTAATCTGAAGATGAGTTAAAGTGTTCAGGGAGGTTTGCACAGGTTGTATGCCTTCTTACAGAGAAGGGCATGTACATCTACCCAGTGTTCCTGAGACGGGTTCCCTACCCTTGTGCATAGGTATCAAGGGATGACTCCATGTGTGTGCTTGGCAACAGCAGTGATAACCCTTGCCTCCTTTTATCAGGCTCTTCGGCCGCCATGTTCTTCCATTCCTTTTAGCTTTATCTCTTTCCGTTTTATTTTGAACTTTCATTTACATGTAAATAAGATATAAACATAAAACTTGACTTTCAATAAATTCAGCATTCCTAATGTGTTTTTAGAATGAAGACGCTGTAATATTGCAAAGATGTGTCACTTATTGAGTGAAATACAGCAACTTGGATATGTGCACAGCACACACAAAGAATACAACAAGCGTATTGTCACAGTAAGGTAGAGTGCTGAGCAGGACTTTTAATAGCAACAGTTTGTGGTTTGGGCTCCCCCTTTGCCACTGGAAATGATTGAATGTTGTGTTTCCATTGTCCTTGTGGAAGGAGCTCAGTAGCAAACCTGTTCAAGACGCAGGGTGAGTAGTTGCTGCACAAATTTACAATAGATGATCCATGCAGCTCGCAATCCTGTAAACATCCTGGATCCTTTAGTATTATATTGGGGGTTAATCACTTATTTTATTCAAAGACAGATCTTTCATTCATTTAGCCCCATAGTAGGGACGCCAATGAATATATATGTGAAGAAAAATACTATAGACAAGAATAGGAGACAAAACCACTACCCAATACACCGTATAAGCAAGGAGAAAGTGATTTGTACTTTGTCATGGGTACTAAGTTCTAGAAAGTAGAAAGTATCAAAACCAAACAAAAAAACCAAAACCAAAACAAAGCAGTTTTGCTGTTTGGGTGGCAGCCTGAGCAGAGGAGGGGCTGCCCTGTGACAAATTAAAGGAGTTAGTCTCCACATATTAAAGCGGCACAGAAACCTCAGGTAATACTAAACATTTCCAAAGACACGTCTTCACATTATGTGCATTGCATTTTGGATGACAGAATATTTTACTTTCCAAATAGGGATGTTCTGAGAGTGAAAGGAAGATTACTAATTATTCTAGCTAACAAGAGTAAACTTACTATCTTGGGAAATTGTGAATGGGGCATTGAATGTGAAATAAAAGGTTATTCTGTTCTTGTTTTGTTCTGAGATGGGGCCTCATTATGCAGAGCGGCCTTGCCTGGGATTCACTATGTAAACCTCACTGGCTTCAAAGTAAAATGGCAGTTCTTTTTCGATTCAGCTATGCCTATAAGCTGGCAAGGTAGCCTGTTATCTAATATGTATGTTTCCATAAATACATTGATGCAAGTATTTACATATACATTTGTGTATACAAATACAGAAACTCATATTATCAGAAATAACAAAACTTCTGGGTGGACCAGGAAATGAGTCTCCTATTTTAATCACAAAGTGTTTCAAGTCAGTTTCCTGTGCCAAGCACTTCCCACATGGGAATTCTGTAAGAATGCAGCAGAGCTGCACAGGAAGTGTAAGAAAGGAACACCACATTGGAAAGCTCAGAACTTGCAAAGGGCAGCTGGCGTGTTTGTCTACCCTCTTTTCCTGTGTGTGTGCTGGGGGATGGGAGTGGGATCAAGATCTATTGTATACACGTATGAGATCTTCAAAGAATACAAATGACGCTGGACTTGGAGAGATGGTTCAGCGGTTAAGAGCACTAGCGGCTCCCTGAGAGCGCCTGAGTTCAAGTCTCAGCAACCACAGATGGTGGCACACAACCATCTGTAGTGGAATCTGATGCCCTCTTCTGGCATACAGGTATAGATGTAGATAGAGCATTCATAAATATAAAATAAAAAATTAATCTTTGCTGGTTGTGGTGGTGCATGCTGGTAGGCTTTGCTGAAGGAGGCAGATGTAGGAGGATCAGGAGTTTGAGGCCAGCCTGGGCTACATATAGGAATATAGGAGCTAGAGAGATGGCTCAGCAGTTAAGAGCACCGACTGCTCTTCCAGAAATCCTGAGTTCAAATCCCAGCAACCACAATGTGGCTCACATCTGTAATGGGATCTGATTGTTCCTCTTCTGGTGTGTCTGAAGACAGTACATTCGTATAAATAAAATAAATAAATCTTTCCCCTGATAGGGGAAGGAGCCAGAATTGGTCCTGTTTAAAGAAATATGGAGACAAAGTATGGAGCAGAGATTGAAGGAAAGGCCAGCCAGAGACTACACCTACCTGGGGATCTATCCCATATACAGACACTAAACCCGGACACTATAGTGGATGCCAAGAAGTGCTTGCTGACAGGAACCTGATACAGCTGTCTCCTGAGAGGCTCTGCCAGAGCCTGGCCAATACAGATGTGGATGCTCACAACCAATCATTGGACTGAGCACTGGGTCCCTGATGGAGGAATTAGAGAAGGGACTGAAGGAGCTGAAGGGGTTTTCAGCCCCAGAGGAAGAACAACAATATCAACCAACCAGTACCCTCAGAGCTCCCAGGGATTAAACCACCAACCAAAGAGTACACAGAGGGACCCACGGCTCCAGCTGTATATGTAGCTGAGGATGGCCTTGTCTGACATCAATGAGAGGAGAGGCCCTTGACTCTGTGAAGGCTCCATACCCCAGTGTAGGGGAATGCCAGGGTGGAGAGGTGGGAGTGGGTGGGTGGGTGGGGGAGCACCCTCACAGAAACAGGAGGAAGGATGGGATAGGGAATTTCCAGAGGGCAAACTTAGGAAGGGGATAGCATTTGAAATGTAAATAAATAAAATATCCAATAAAAATTAAGGTTATAAAAAGAAAAAATGCCATTTGGGTGTGTCAGTGATAGTAAATGGAGATAGGTCTATCTTGTACTGAAGTGTATACAACTCTGGGAGAAGACGGACAGGTGGATGCTTCATTATGTTCTGCACCGGGGACATAAATAAGTGGTTTTGGAAGGATTCATATCTATAGCTCTCTGAAAGCATTTAGTGTTACTTGATAACCTTTTAATCCAGGTGCCCATGTCCTTTGCTACAAAAGCTTACAGCATTCAGAGTCTATACATCCTTGCCCCATAGTTGACCATCAACGAAGTGCAGGACTAACTTTTCAGAGACAAGGAATTTTAAGGTCAAGTTCAGAATTTCCAGTGTGGGCTTTTGTCCCCCTAGACTCGTGTTCGGTTTGTGCATAAAATGAAACCAGATGAATTCCATACAAACTTCTGGGCTTAAGAAATATAAGCATTATGTCTGTTTTTTTTCCCACGGCCTAGGAAAGTCTACTTGAACCTGAGTCAAGAGAAAGAGTTTATCGTGTTTCTACCGGGTATCTGTCGCCATTTCTGCCTCCGCTGCTGTGATAAAGTGTTTTGACAAAAGAGAAGAGAAGAGAAGGTCGATCCTGGCTCACTGTTGAGAAACTCCCCTCACAGCAGCTGTCAGTACTACTCAACCACAGACACATCGGTGTTAGACAGGCTTTATCATGGTCACTGTTGGACCTGAGCGGGTCTCTGAGTAGAGGAGGGAAAGACTTGGGGAAGGGAAGAGAAGCGCAGACTTTTACTGGAGATATAGCACATGAGCAGGAGGACAGGTGACATGAGAAATGTGGAAATGTGTCACCTCTTGGCAGCTTGTGAAGATGTTTGCTGCAGGTGCTGGCCCTGGAGGTGCCTGACGGTCCTTCTATTACCAGGTCTCTCGGGCTGGCCACGGGGGTGCCTGATTGCTAAGAGTCGCCCTCACCTACACACGCTGGCCTTCATTTGCTTTTCTGTGTCTGTTACTGGAGAAGGAAGAACAGCTCAAATCTCCCTTCAGTGTCACGTTTAGTACTTTGGGACTCAAGGGCTCCTCTGAGTTCTGACAGGGGCCTTAAGAGAGTGTCTTTGTGACTAATAGAATTCATTCGAAGGAATTACAGAGTAGGATATGAATGCACTAGGGCAGAGAGCCCTTTCTCAGGCACAAACTGGAACACATCTATTTCAGCTCTCTGCTTGGGCAGAGCTTGTCCTGGTCTTCACTCATGCTTTCCCTTGCCAGATCAACCAGAAGTATTCAGAAAGACGCGATTACTCCGTAGAGGTCATCGAAGGAGCTGTCTGAGTCACTGATAGTTACCAGGAGTGACCAGTCCCTCTGATTACAGCAGGGCTCCGGGGTAGGGTGCTATGTCACACAAACCTTCAGCTATGGGATCGAGCCCTTGCACAGTGCTTCCTAGGCTTAGCAACTTTAGACAAGCTTGTTGTTATTTATTTTATTTCTGCTTTTAGTATGGGTTAGGGGAGTTGCTTCTTCTAGAAGCACCTTCTTGGCATTAGTAACCCTGGTTTGCAAAAGGGGTTAAGCAAATGGATGCTTTGTAAAAAATCCTTTGATCCTCTGTAACTGTCAGATTTAAGCTTCCATCTTCATTGCTTTGAAAATGGGAATATCGACTCGAATCTGAGAACTACAGTAAGGATCAAATGAGCCTGTAGAACTAACGGAGAGAGGTTTGAGGGGCTGGAAGAGGTGGTTCGGTGGTTAGAGCACTTGCTGCTCTTTCCGAGGACCAGAGTTCATTTCCCAGCACTCAAGTTGGGTGGGTCACAATAACCTGTAACTTCAGATCCAGAGTATTTGATGCCATCTTTCAGGCTTCTGTTGGTACCGACATACACGTGGTATACACTCACAGGGACATAGAAATACATGTATGTAAAATCTTTTTAAATGGTTGTAAAATTGGTAAAGCCTATGTAAAGGGTAGAGGTTAACATTCAGAACACTATAAACTCAAACAGTCTCACATTATATGATCAATCTTATCTGAATGCTTCTGCTCTAAAATCTTTAGGCATAGCATTTAAACTAATCATCATAATTACTCTATAGGGCATATACTATTATCATTCCTGCTTTTAGATGCAACCTTAATTCACACATGGGTTAAATAATGCAAAATTAATTCAAATGCAAAATTACTAATAAGGAAGGGTTAGCTGTCTTTAAGACTCTAATATATTTCCATGGTAACAAACAGCATTAAAAAGTAAATTCATCCAGTGGGTAGAAAGCCCAGCTTTCCACACAGTTTTGAAGAGCTAATAATAACCATAAAGAGAACCCTTTCTGCACAATTGATCCAACCAAAGCTTGGCCACTTGCTGGTTTAACAAGATCACTTTCATGTGTTTTACTTCCACTTTTATATCTAGGTTAGAGCAGCTCTCTCATTCTCTCCAAAGTGCCCGTGGGCGTGGGTGAACTCTGTTAGGGATATTCCTGGATACAAGAGGTGGTAAGCAAACAAATTAAATTCTTTGATCTTTTGTAAAGAAAATGCCTCTGTAATTGTTAGCACTTTAAAGAAAATCAGTTCCTTTCTAAGGTGAGGGATCACATGTCAGAATAATCACTGGTGATTTCCCCAGTTAATACCTTGATATATATGTACAGATTTTTTTAAAAAGACACTAAAAGGATCCTATTGCCCAGAACTAGTTTTATTATCATTATGTAGCTTCTATAATTACAAGGTTAGATGGGCAAATATTTTGTATACTTTATTTTGACCTAGATTACAAATAATTAGATATCAGACACATCAATAATCAGCTTTTTAAAATTAAGCAGTCTGAGGAGGTCTCCTAATTTCCATTGTCTATAGATATGTGGTCCTAAAATGGGAAGAATGCATGGCCGCATTGACTCACTATTGCAATTATTATAGATCCTGAGATCTAGTGGCTGCCACAGACTTCCTGTTTTAGGCTCTGTGTCATGCACTTCACTTATATACCTGGCTTTCTCTCTACAAGTCTACATCGTCTGTATGATGGAGGTTATTGGCTTCTTTTCTTCTTCTCCACATTATATTCTCTCCCCTTGCTACAGCAACAGAAGCTTTAGCAAATCACACGTCATCCTGTGACATCAGTTGTAGTCCTTGGCTGGATTCTGGCGGCCAAGGGAATGTGACTGGACGGGGCACGTGTGACCTCTGAACCGAAGCTTTAAAGGAAGAGAAAACACGTTCTCCTTTCTCTTATTCTTTCCTGACTAGAATCTAGTGTCTAGAATATAGATCCTACTAATTCTGAGTCCCGCTGGACAGCAGTGGTGTTGAGAGACACACGATGCTCTTTAAAGTTGGGTTTCAGTGACCCTCTGTTCTAGTTTGTTTTCTGTTGCTGTGATAAACTGCAAGGCCAAAAGCAACTTAGGGAAGAAAAGGGTTGATTTCACCTGACAACAGGGAGGTTAGATAAAGAAGAGTCAGAGCAAGAACTAAAAGCAGGAACCTTCAGGCTAGAACTGATGCCGACCGCCATGGAGAAATGCTATTGCTGGCTTCTTCCTATCTTGCTTTCTTGTACTGCAGAACCACCACCAGCCCAGGGCAGCAGCACCCACATTGGGCTGTGCCTTCCCACACCAACGCATTCGTCAAGAAGAAGCCCTCACACTTTGCCCACAGGCCAATTTGATGCAGGCATTTTTTTCTCAGTCGAGGTTTCCTCTTCCCAGATGACTCTAGCTTGTGTTCAGTTGACATGAAAGTGAACAGAGGAGTCCTCTCCACAGTGGTCTTCAGTTTTAAGCCTTCCTGGCTTCCTGGGAGGCACCAAGAGCAAGGCTGCACGCTGCTGGGTTCTGCCTGTTTCCCTCAACCTCTTTCTTGACTGCAAGGGGCAGATCAACTTTGAGACTAGGAAGTTACCATGCCTAAAGTTAGAAGGCTCTGACAGTGTGTTTCAGCGTGACCCCCTGCTTCCCACATCAGTTGACCTAAATTCCATTTCCGAGCAGAGGTGTTTCCTCTTGCCATGGGCTTCTTCACAACTCTGCACTTCATTTTCCTCAAGTGTGAACTTCGTCTTGAGCTGAGTTAGTGCTGAAGTCATCCACAGGAATAGCCAGACTGGCATCATTTGTCTTTCTTAGTAATGCTGTAAAGGAGGTCGTTGCCATGTATTTTCTTCAATACTTCCCTCTTCTTCCCTTCCCTAGTTATTTAGATAATGGGGCATTCTATGTATTCACGTCTTTGTGTAAGAAACCATGAGAAAGGAAATGTCTCATTAGGAGAGGTGACTTGTATTTGCTTAGTCTGTTAATAAGGCATAAAAAGAATTCCATCTTTAAGAAAGTGGAGTTGTCCCAGGGATAACCATAGGAAGATTCATATGCACCCCACATTTCTGCCATCCACAGTTGTCTCCCCACTGAATGAACGTTTAATTCGTCACTTCACAAATGTTTCTGTAGGAAAAGAATGACAATGACTTCCACTCTCAAAGACTGCAGTGCGGTTTAGAATAGGATGCAAATCATTAAATTGGTAGCACCCTGTGCTTGGAAGGGAGCTCAGGGCAAGGCCTCCCCGCCCAAGGTGGGTGAGGTTCATTGAATTAAATATGAGCCTTGCTCAGAAGGAGTCCATCATCCAAGGCAGAAAATAGACACATGCATAAATAATTCCAACCCAAGACACATACTGATGTGTGCTTTAAAAGAGGTACAAAGGAAATGCTAGGGGAACGGCAGAGCGGAGGGCACAGCCCCTGGCTTCTGAGTGAGATCCCTTACAAAATGTGAGAACCTGTCAGCTTCTGGCTGCCAGTCAGTGTCATGGTGAATGCTAATTCAACTCTACACAGTCTGGAATCACTTGGAAAGGTGACCTAAGTGAAGAATTGTCTACATCAGTCTGGTCTGTAGGCATACCTGTGAAGAACTGTCTTAACTGAGTTATTTGAGGTGGAAAGCTCCACCCTGACTATGGGCAGCACCTTTCTTGGGCTGGGTCCTGGCTCCTGGATAGAGAGGAGAAAGTAAGCAGAAAACAGGCATGCCTTCCTTCCTGTTTTAAAATAAAAAAGATGAGGCTTTATTTGTGTGTGTGTGTTCATGTGTGTATGTGTCTAAGTACATTAACACATGCATGCACAAAAGGTAGATCTCTTGGAGCAGAAGAAATAGGCATTTGTGACTTGTCCCTCCTGGGTGCTGGGATCCAAGATTTGCTCTACATGATTGAATATCACAAAAACTGCTGAGCCATTTCTCTAGAGTCATCTCTACCCTTTGACCATGGAGGCAATGTAACCAGCTGTGTACAACTCCCAACACTGGGAGTTCTTCAAAACAATGGACTGTAACCTGTAACTATGGCTAATATGAATCCTTTTTTACCTAATACTTGGCAAAAACCTGCCAGTCCTGAAGGCAGGAGTCTAAGTGATGAGATTCTCCAACCATGTCTAACCAATGTCAACCGGGCATAGAGTAGAACAGAAAGAGTTTTGGAAAGGATCTCAATGTAATGGAGACCAAAGTTTTTTTTTCTATGCACGGTAATTAATAAACATAAACTATTTAGAAATATTACAGTCAAATTCAGAAAATACTGGGATAAAAAGGAATTCAGCACGTATTTTCGTGTTTTCCCTTAAACCCTGATTTTCTCAAAAGTTTTGCTAAGTCCACAGGGAATTTCCAAAATAAGATGGGAACATGAAATGTTCCCTAAAGACTACTGACTGCTTTTCTCAGTAAGCATTTTATGAGTCTAGTGTTTTATGACAGACAGATATTTAAGGAAGTGCTGATCTAAGAACTTTTATCTGATTATTCAGTAACCTTTTAGCTCAGAACTGTTGTTAACCAAAAATCTCATATTGGTTTTGAATAGTCATAACAGAAATCCACAAAATACTTATAACTGAGTATGCATAGTAATTATAAAAAAGTTTCTAACCCAAAGGAAAAGAGGTAAAATAATTGACCATTGATAATAGAAATTTATAATAGAATGTGTGTTATGTTCTCATTTTAAAATTTCCAAATAAAATTTAAGAACATGTCTTTATTTAGGAATAAAAAAACACAAAGACACATTCCACCACCTGCCTCACCAGTCACCCAGTGGCCATGCCCCTGACCGAATTCCAACAGACTTCAGCTGCTCGGCTGCAGGCCATAGGAAAGTGACCCATCTGCCATTCCCTGGACTAGGTTTTAAAAGACACATTCCATAGCGTCCCCCTCTTCCCTTACCACCTGCCCCTTGGCGGAGGCCTCTTGCTCCCAATTCTGGCAGATTCCATATGCTCAGGTGCAGGTCACAGTAATCCTAAGGATTTAGACACCCCCACCCCCTGCTTGCACCAAAGGCCAAGCTAGTTGCCAGAAGTCAAGCCCTCACACTGGCCAGAGACTCCCTAGTGGATCAGAGGTCAAGTAGGCCGCCAGAAAATCCAGCCCACAAAGACAAGAGGAATCAGAAACCAAGGAACAAAACACCCATCCAACAAAGACAACAAAGACAATCGGTACCTAGACATATAATCATCTGAAACCCAGATGGGTAAATACTAGTGTAAGAACCCAATCAACAACAGCCCGGGCAATAGGGTGCCACTAGAGTCCAGGGATCCTATGACTACAAAATCTGAATATTTCAATGCAGTAGAAGCACAAGAAAATGACCTTAAAACCAACTTTATGGTTGGCCATACCGTCATTCTCTGCTTCATCCCCAAGCCCTGCATTTCTTGTAGACGGGATAAATTTTGGGTTGAAAGTTTGTGGATGTGTTGGTGTCCCTTTCACTCCACCGGGGTTCCTGCCTGTCAGCCTTTCCCGGCTCCATATCCCCAATGCTGTGGGTTACAGCTGAGGACACGCCCTTTGATTCTGGGGAGCTTCCTCTATCTCAGGTTGCTAATTCTTCCTGTACATGTCACCTACTTCCCCCACATCATAGGTTGCAGATTTCCATTCATTCTCAGGGCCATATGGCCATGCTCCCTGCCCCTCCCCATATCCTAGCCTAACCCTCCATTCCCTTTCTAATCTCCTCTCCCACCCAGTTCCCTCCCTCCATCTGCCCTCTTTGGATCTGTGGGGTGTAGCATGGGCATTCTGTATTTTGTGGCTAACTTATAAGCGATTTCCTCTTATAAGTGAATATATACTGTGCATGTTCTTTGGGACTGAGTTACTTCGCTCAGGATGATCCCAACTTGGGATCCACCCCATGTTCAAGCACCAGTTCTTTACACTGTTAATGATACTCTGTTATGCTTACAGACTGGAGTCTAGCATGGCCGTTCACTGCTAGGCCCCACCTACCAACTAACTCAGAGACATGCACCCACAGCCAAACAGTAAGTGGTGCTTGGGGACTCTTAGAGAAGAATAGGAGGAAAAATTGCTGCCCCCAAGGGTATAGGAACCCCACAGGAAGACCAACAAATCAACTAACCTGGACCTTTGGAGCTCTCGGATATAGAACAATCAGCCAAAGAACACACATGGGCCGGGCCTAGGCCTCCCAGCACATATGTAACAGATGTGCAGCTTGGTCTTCATGTAGGTCCTGAACAACTAGAGCAGGGGCTATCACAAAAGCTGTTGCCTGCATGTGGGCCATGTTTTTCTAGCTGGGCTGCCCTGTCTGGTCTCAGTAGGAGAGGAAGCACCTAGCCTCACAGAGACTTGAAGTGCCAGGGTGGGAGAATATCCAGGAGGGCCCCACCTGCTCAGAGGAGAAGGAGAGGGAAGATGGGGGAAGGAATATGAAAGGGGGTTACTGGGAAGGGACGGTGAGAAGGATGCAAAATGAATAAGTAAAAAGAACGTAATTTAAAAAGCCCAACTTTATGAAGGTAATAGAGGTCCTTAAAGAAACAATGAAAGAGTACTTTTAAGAAATCAAGGAAAAGAAACAAAAATTAGAGGAAATAAATAAGTTCCTTAAAGAATGCCAAGAAAGCCAAGAAAAAAGAAACAGTGAAGGAAACTGTTCAAGATCTGAAAATGGAAGTAGCAGCAATAAAGAAAACACAACTTGAAGGAATTCTGGAGATGGGAAATCCAGGCGAGCAAACAGGAACTTTATATGCAAGCATCACCAATAGGATACAAGATATGGAAGATATGGACAGAATCTCAGAGTTGTCGATATGATAGAAGAAATAGACTCATCAAGTTGAAAAAAATGTTACATGTAAAAATTCCTTAACACTAAACCTCTAGGAAATTTGAGACAGTATGAAAAGATTAAGTCTAAGAATAATAGGAATAGAAGAAAAAGAATTTTAGCTCAGGAACCCAGAAAAATATATTTAACAAAACCATAAAGGAAAATTTTCCTAACCAAAAGGACATACCTTTAGAGGTACAAGAAACTTGCAGAACAAAATAGCTTGGACCAGAAAGAAATTTCCCCCAATAATAATCAAAACACTATATATATATGGAACAAAGAAAGAATATTGAAATCTGCATGGAAAAAAAGGCCAAGTAAAATATAAAGGTCAACCTATTATAATTAACTTGATTTCTCATCAGAGATCTAAAAGCCAGAGAGCCTAGACAGATGTCTTGCAGTCTAAGAGACCACAGATGTCCTATACTCAGCAAAACTTTCAATAAACATAGATGAAAAATCAAGATATCTCATGACAAAGTAAAATTTAAACAATATCAATTCCTCAAATTCAGTCCCACAGAAAATACTAGAAGGAAAACTTCAACCCAAGGACATTAACTATACTCATTAAATACAGGCAATAAATTACCTCATACCAGGAAAACACACGCACACACACCACCACCACCACAAATAACAACTGCAACAAAATAACATTAGAATTAGCAATCATTGCTCATTAATATTTCTCAATATCAATAGACCCAATTTCCCACTTTACAAAGAAACATAGGATAACAGAAGGGAAACAAAAAGTAGATCCATTCTTCTGATGCATGCAAGAAACACACATCAACATCAAAGATAGAGATTACCTCAGAGTCAAGGGTTGGAAGAAGGTTTTCCAAGATAATAGACCTAAGAAGCAAGCTGATGTACCTATTCTAATATCTAACAAAACAGACTTCAGACCGAAATTAATCAAAAGGGATAGAGAAGGACACTTTATACTCATCAAAGGAAAAACCCACCAAGATGATATCTCATTTCTTAACAGTTATGCCCCAAACACAAGGGCACCAATATCTTAAAAAGAAGCATTACTAAAGCTTAACTCACATATTGAATGTCACACATTAATACATAACTTCAATATTCTACACTCACCAATGTATAACTTATCTATATGAAAACTAAACAGAGAAATAAAGAATATACTTTTTTCTAAGCACCTCAAAGAAAAATCTCAAAAAATTGAGCACACACTTGGACACAAAGCAAGTACCAACAGATACAAGAAAATTGAGATAAACTCTGTAGTGTTCTCAGCTTTGAGTATACCTAGCCCTGAAAAGGCTGAGCAGTTTCCCGGTGTTGAGCCGACTAAGCAGACCTTGAGCATTCACCATGACAGGTTTTATCAACCTGGACAGAGGCATCTGTCTTGGCTGCAGTTTCAAATTTCCATGGGAAATTTGAAGTTTTGGCTGCAGGCACCTTGCTGCTACAACTTACATCAACTGAAGAAGGGGATGGGTTTTGTGGTTTTTTTTTCCTTTATAAACACAAAGCTTATTATTAAACTTGGAGCCTTGATCAGAACGTTGTCTGGGCTTCATTCTTCTCTCATCCCCACTACCTTATTTCCAGCTTCCCTTTCAGGTGAAGCCAGTTTGCCTGTAGCTACTGGACATCTTACAAAACTACTTATATCCTATCAAACCACCATGGATTAAAGCTGGATATAAACAACAACAGAAACAACAAAAAGCTTACAAACTTACAGAAATTGAACAACTCTCTACTGAATGGGTCAAGGAAGAAATAAGAAAGAAATTAAAAATTTCCTAGGATTCAATGAAAATGAATGCACAACACAACCAAACTTATGGGACATAATGAAAGCAGTGTCAAGAAGAAACTTCATAGCACTGAGTGCCTTCATAGAGAATCTAGTGAGATCACATACCAGTGACTTAACAGCACACTTCAAAGTTCCAGAACAAAAAGCCAAAGGGAGTAGAAAGCAGAAAATAATAAAACTGAGGTCTGAAATAATAAAATAGAAACAAAGAATCAATGAAACAAAGAGTTGGTTCTTTGAGAAAATCAACAAGATAGGCAAACTCTTTTCCAAACTAACTAAAAGGCAGACAGAGATAGAATACCCAAATTAACCAAATGGGAAATGAAAATGGGGACATAATGACAGACATGAAGGAAATCCAAAGAATCATTAGGTCATACTTCAAATACCTCTACTGTTCAAAATTGGAAAATCTAAAAAAAATGGACAAGTTTCTTGACAAATACCACTTACTAAAGTTAAATTAAGATCAAATAAACAATTTAAACAAACCTATAACTCCCAAGGAATTTAGAAGTTGTTCTTAAAAATCTCTCAATCAAAAAAAAAAAATCCCAGGGCTGGATGGTTTTAGTACAGAATTTTACCACACCTTCA
Organism: Apodemus agrarius; assembly: GCA_964023405.1. Lineage (NCBI taxonomy): Eukaryota > Metazoa > Chordata > Mammalia > Rodentia > Muridae > Apodemus > Apodemus agrarius. The sequence goes on from OZ030014.1 coordinate 21,580,396, forward strand.
AAGAACATCTAATACTAATAGTCCTCAAATTATTCCACAAAATAGAAACTGAAGGGACATTCTCAAAGTCATTTTATGAGGCCACAGTCAGCCTGATAACTAAATCAGACAAATATTCAACAAAGAAAGATAATTACAGATCAATTTCCATCATGAACATTGATGCAAATATAATACTCATAAACTAAATCCAACACCTGAAAAGATTATCCACCATAATCAAGTAGGTTTCATCCTAGAGAGGCAGGGATGGTTCAAAATATGAAAATCTGTCCGCGTAATCCACCATATAAACAAACTAGAAAAAATAACAACCCTGCATGATCATCTTATTAGATGCTGCTGTTTCTGTAAGACAAGGAACACCATCAACAAGATCAAATGACAGACTATAGATTAGGAAATGCAAATCAAAATGGCCCTGAGATTCCATCTTATTCCTGTCAGAATGGATAAGATCAAACCTCAAGTGACAGCTCATGCTGGGAAGGATGTGGAGCAAGGGAAGCATACCTCCACTGCTGGTGGGAGTCCAAACCTAATACGACAACTGTGGAAATCAATTTGGCAATTTCTCAGAGAATCTGGAATAGAGCTACCTCCAGACCCAACTGTCACTCATGGATATAGTCCTAAAATAATGCTCCATCCTACCACAAAAGATAGTTGCTCAACTATGTTCATAGCAGCTTTATATAGCTGGAAACAACTCAGATGTCCCTCAACTGAAGAATGGAAAAAGAAAATATGGTACATTCATTCACACAATGGAGTCTCACTCACAATGACATGATGGGCTTTGTAGGCAAATGGATAGAAGTAGAAAAAAATAATCCTGAGTGAGATAACCCAGTCCCAGAAAGATAGACATGGTATATACTCCCTTGTAAGTAGATATTACCTATAAAGTAAGAGACAATCATGCTGCAATCTACAGACCCAAAGGAGCTAAGTAACGAGGAGGGCTTCACCGGGGACTCAAGGACCCCAGGGCAAGGGGAAATAGAATAGATTTTGCAGGTGAAATGGGAACAGCTGGAGTTGGGAGCAGGAGAGACAAGATGAAGAAGGGAGGGAAGGAGAAAATACTGGGAGAAATTACTGGAATTGAGGGCCATCTTGGGGGTGAGGTGGTTAACCTAGTCAAAGAGTAACCCTAGCAAATACTCCTAGTAATGGTGGACACAGGACCATCTTCTGTAACCAGGAAAGGCCTCAAGGACAGGGATTCGGATATCAACCCAGCCACAAAACCTTCCACGGGTTGTCCTACCTACAGAATGTTCTGAAATGGGAGCCTAGAAGAATCATCATCAAAGAGACCAAAGAGACTTCATCCAGTAACCGATGGGAGCAGATACGGAGTCTCACAGCCAAACATTAGGGGGACCTTGGGGAATCCTTTGGAAGATGGGGAGGAAGGATAGGAGTTAATTAGAGTGGTCAGGGACACCTTGTGAACAGGGCCCATGTAATCAACTGACCAGGACTCATGTTCACTTACCGAGATCAGGGATCCTGAGGGGTCTGTCTTAGGCCCTCTGCTTATATGTTATGGCTGAGTAGCTTGATCTCCTTGTAGAGCAAGGCTCTTTTGCCTAATTATGGGACACTTTTCCTCCTACTGGGTTGCCTTGTCCAGTCTGGATGGGATAATATATATTGTTTAGCACACAATGCACGCATGTCCCTTCTCCTTTAAGTTGTGTGACAATCTTCCATAATAAACTACTTAAAGAGAAGTTTTGGTCAAAAATGGAATGAGATAGCAAAATCAAAACAAAATGAACTGAAAGGAAGACCAAAACAAACCACTGCTGTCTCTAAGTCCCACACGTCACCCATGACATCCACAGGAACACATGCTAGCTGCTTCAGTGTGACAGTGTTTCCTTGGGCCAGCGATCCTAACCACCTTGTGAACGGCCGAGTGTGCTCAGGCCCGTTCCTCATGCTGGATGGCAAAGGCTTGCTTGACTTCACATTATCTGGAGACCCTGAATGGAAGACTTTAGGGTCTTGAAATCTCAGATTGCCATGGCTCCACCAATGCCAGGGGTGAAAAATTTGTGGCAATCATGCTTGTCCACTTCGAAATAGACACTCGAGTGATGCTGTTCTGGTGCCGTCTTTCCAAAGCTGTGTTGCAGTCCTCGGTAGTGGCCACCTCTTGTCCACATTACAGAAATGCTAGATAGCAGACATTTCACACTGGATGCTCTGTTTTGAAACGTCTAGTTTCGACTAGGGCAAACAGCCATGGTCATCGTAGTTAAAGATGATGGACAGCAGTCGTGGCCGGCTGCCACAACGCTGTTCTCCGAGACAAATGTCACTGAGCAGCGGCAGGGACTCCATTCTCAGAGTTGAAACCTGCATGCGTTTTGAGGCATCAGCACCGTGCTGCTGTGGCTGATCCAGGTCAGGCGGCTCCCAGCCGCCGGGGGCCACTGCTACCAAACTCAGACGTCAGCTGACCAAAAGGCATCTTCCTGGCCCAGGGCTTGCTGACTGGCTTCTCATCCACCTCTGATGTAGGCAGAAAACACTCTGCATTTGAAGTCACAGGAGCCTGCAGCCAGCAAAACATTGTTGGGATGCCAGTCCAAGCCGAGGACTGTGGAGCGAATCAGCTTAATGTGTTCGCTCTCCCATCAGTCATTTTCAAACTCAAAGAAACAAACACAGAGGAGCTGGGCTCTGCCTTAGCCCCCACGCCCCGCCCGAGCAAACTTGTTCTCAAGTCAGGGCCACATCACAAAAGTGGCTGCACGGTTTAGCGTCAGGATCACCAGGGTGGGCTTCCAGATGCTATCTTTCTGACTCCAGTTGTAGGCGTTGCGATCAGTCCCACAAGTGACAGACAATATGGCCGCTCTTAGGAACCCAGTCATTACCTGTGATGTGTCCATTATTTTCTTTCAGCTCATGAGCTTTTAGTCCACTGACACCCATTCTTCTTGCAGTTGTGCACTTCATGATTATTGGGACTCAGGGACATCTGGGTATGATCCCTATTCCAAGCTAGGCAGGTGATTGACTCTAGCAGAAACTGACGCAAACTTTTTTTTTTTTATTTTTATTTTATTTTATTTATTTTTTTTTTTTGAGACAGGGTTTCTCTGTGTAGTCCTATAGTTCTGGCTATTCTGGAACTCACTCTGTAGACCAGGCTGGTATCGAACTCAGAAATCCACCTGCCTTTCCAAGTGCTGGGATTAAAGGCGTGTGCCACCACCGCCCGGCTCAAAGACATGATTCTTAAGTGCTTCCACAGGTCAGAAATCTGGGGTTGGGGAGGTCGGGAGGTCCGGAGCAGATGACCCGTGGTCAGTGGATTTGAACATGCTCTGGTGGGCGAGGACGGAGGAGGGAGGCTTGACATGTCTGGCTGTACTGTAGTTTGTTGTGCTGTGTTTGTTTGATGTCCTTGGGAGGCCTGCTCTTCTTTGAGAAGAGGAGAGGGATGGATTTGGGGAAATGGTATGTCTTAGGGGTTTATTGCTATGAAGAGAGACCCTGACCAAGGCAACGCTTATAACGGGAAACATTTAATTGGAGCTGGCTTGCAGTCTCCGAGGTTCGGTCCATCACCATCATGGTGGGAAGCACGGCATCATGCAGGCAGACAGTGCTGGAGGAGCCGAGAGTTCTACATCCATCTTGATCCAAAGGCAGCAGAAGCTGGTTTCTGCAGGCAGCCAGGAGGCAGAGTCAACAATGGGCAGAGCTTAAGCATTAGGAAGCCTCAAAGCCCACCCTCACAGCGACAGGTCTACTAAAACAGACCCATGCGTGCCCCATCAAGGCTGCACCACCTGATAATGACGTTTGCTGTGAGTCAAGCATTCAAGCACATGAGTCTGTCGGGGCCAAACCCACTCACACCACCACAGGAGGTGAATGGGGGAAAGGTGGGACAGGGGAGGAGGCTCAGAGCAGGGAAGGGAGGGGAAGCTTTGGTTGGGATGTAGTATATGAGAGAAGGATAAAAATTATTTTAAAAAGGAATAAAATAATAAAATAAAAAGTAAAAGATAGGAAGATGAGCTATGAGGATAAAAAAAGAAGACAGGAAACCACACACACACACACACACACACACACCACACACACACACACACACACACACACACACATACATAAGGACTGACGAGATTTGCAGTTCTTGCCTTGATCTTTGAGCTTTGTTATTTGCAGATACTGCCTGGAAGTAGAAAGGGCTCAGATTCAGAGACTTTAGAAGGCTTAGGTTTTAAGCATCCCTGAGAAGAAAGAAAGAAAGAAAGAAAGAAAGAAAGAAAGAAAGAAAGAAAGGAAAAAAAGAAAGGAAGAAAGAAAGAAAGGAAAAAAAGAAAGGAAGAAAGAAAGAAAGAAAGAAAGAAAGAAAGAAAGGAAGGAAGGAAGGAAGGAAGGAAGAAAGAAAGAAAGAAATTCCTTTAGCAAGATGTGCTTGTGCGGGAGCCTGTCTCTGAAGTGTATTCACTGCAGTCATGTGATGTTCAGAGACCATTTCATCTGATCTTCCAGACAGTTCATCTGCTGTAGTGAGCTCTCTTGAAAAGCAGTTGTGTAAAACCAACGTGATAAACGCAAATCTGCATGTTAAAACACGGTTTTATTACAAATAAAACACAAGTTCATTGCAGAAAATGTGGGAAGCAAAGCCAACCTACCAGGAGAACTCCGACTCTCCTGTGGCTCACATTGTCTCTTCCCATTTGCTTTGTGTGTGTGTGTGTGTGTGTGTGTGTGTGTGTGTGTGTCTGCTTTACCAGGATTCAAAGGCTGTGAGTTGGGGATCAGCCTGCTTTTCTCCTGCTGTGTCAAAGCACCTGATGTAGGAAGCAAACACTTAATAAATACATTGCATTGGCAGGATGAAAGTGTGGCTTTCACGCTGACCCCTTTAACTTTTTCCTATTTGTGTCCTGTTGATTCTCTTCCGGGCTTTTAAAATGGGCTCTCTCTTTAAATGTGCCACCCTTGCCGCCCCACCCCCACCCCACCCCCCACCAGCAAGGCGTCGGCTTACCACTTGGCTCCTTATCTTCTGAGGCTTTTATTGATCCGGGCCAGACTTTTTTCATATGGACAGGCCTAGAGGAATTTTACATTTTTTTTTCCTCTATAGTTTTCCATAAAGGGAAGCCAAGACAACACAATAAATTGTAACAGCAGTTATTCTCTGAGTTGAGACCAGATTCCCCTTGAACCTGATTGCCTGATTGCCGCTATCCCAGAATGCAACGCTGATAACCCGACGCTGAGGCTCACCTTGAGATCGTCCTAGCCACATGCAGGAGTCCACCTGAGGAGTTAGCTCTCTACTCTGATTCAACTTGGAAGCCAGAGCTTTCCTGATCCGAAGAAGAAGAAGACTGATTTAGGATTGCAAGCGGTCTTCCCTGCTGACTCTGCAGAGAAGAAGTCCCAAGGGGTCATTCTCCAGCCGTCACACCGGCATGTGGTGATTTAAGGTTTTCCTCCCAGAAAATTATAATTTGCTTTGCTAGCATCCTTCCCAGCTTAACTCATTTTCGTGTCGAATGTTCTATGACATAAAGGGCGAGTAGCATCTATAGTCCTTTGTGTGTGCCGGAGAGCCTGATTTTTTTTTTTTTTTTAATCAGTTGAATTACCTACAAAGGAGCTGAAAGACCCAGCGGCGGCCATTGCGGCACAGCAAGTCAGGAGAAGAGATGGCCTCCTTTCTTCTCCTTTTACTGCTCCCAAACCCCCTATTAGCACTTGAAAGTACTGTGCCCATTGTAATAGAATTGGATTTGGATGGTTTTTTTTTTATACTAATTAGCGTTATTTTGGTGCACAGCGCCACACGCACAAAAGTCTTAAAATTAGTATTAAAAATTTGTACATTGGGAGACAGAGTCTCACATGGTGTTTTCTAGCCTGGAAAGGCGGGAGATAATTCACCTTTCATGGTCTTAGCTTTCTTTCTTTCTTTCTTTTTTTTTTTTTCTCATTGTTTCCTGTGAACCTCTGAGTCAGCAGAGGCCCAATTCAGACCAGGTATGCCTCTCTCTCTCTCTCTCTCTCTCTCTCTCTCTCTCTCTCTCTTCTCTCTCTCTCTTCTCTCTCTCTCTCTCTCTCTCTCTCTCTCTCTCTCTCTCTCTTTCTTCTCTCCCCGCCCCCACTAGCTGTACAATATGGGTTATAAATAAACCATAAACCATGTAGGGATTTGGGGAGAACATTCTAAACATCCCCGTATTTCAAATCGTTTCAGTCACAGACCCTCGTATATGTTTCCATTGTGTGCTTGGTTTCTTTTTATTTTATGGACAAGCCAAATTACACATCACCATCGGATACAACATTTTTTAGATATACATATACATCATAAAGTGACCGAGTCAAGTGAGCCGACAGGCACATTCTCTCCCGTGCTTCCTCACGTCGGGAACACAGGCAGGTTCCCTTAGTGACTCTCAAGTGTATGGCCCTTTGTTGACAACTGGTGTCACCAGGCCACACAATAACCACCGCTGCAGTTTTGATGTTGGGAAAGCTGTCCTAGAGGCCTAAGATGTCATCTGATGACGACGTCCTTACCTTTTCAATTGGTGGAAGCTAGTGGCATGAAAAGTTCATAAGGTTCTAGAAGGCTTTATCCGTGAGTCACAAGGCTTTAATTCCAACACAGAAGTGGGCTGCAGCTAGCCGGTCCAGAGGGCTAGAACTAGCCCAAGATAGGATCTCTAGCCTTTGTACCTGCAGAATTCCAACCTCTCTGCAGTATTGAAATTCTAATCAGCCAATCAGTCTCTGGGCACACAGCTTCCTCCAGGAGCTTCTGTTTACATTAGAGGACCAGACTGGGGACTTGAAGGTGTTCAAAAGTCTGAGTTCCAGGCCTTGCCAAAGGAAAGTAGCATTTATTCTCCTAATATCCCCGTTGAGAGAGTAGGGAGGGGAAGGCATGCCTAAGGAAATAAGACCATGGCCACTGACCTTCCAATCACATCGTGAAATATGTTTTCTTGTATGTCTGGCTCAAACACGTGCTGAAAAGGTCGAAGGGCATTTCTAGAAGTATAACTTCAGCGGCGCCTGGAGACTCTGCTAAATAATAGAGTTGTTTGTTCTGTCTGCTGTCCTTCTGTGTAGGGTTTTGTATCTGGAAAGTTGGGTTTCCAGGAGGTAGGGAACTTGATTTTTGTGAGCCGATGAGAAAAAAAAAAAAAAAAAAAAAAAAAAAAAAAGAGGGTGGCCAAGCCCGTGGGGTGCCAGAACTGTGTGACACAGATACTATCTGGGAGCTACTGTGAAAGATGAGCTTCGGGGAGGTATAGGAATGACAGAAGGGTGCCGGGCCCTCTAGAGTTCCTAGCGTGATCACGTCCATCATATGTTCACACCCAGCTCTCACCCTTGCGGAGGCTGAGAGCACAACCTTATGCATTCAGCCCACACGGTGGGCAGCGTCAGGTGCAGGGGCAACATGGAAGTACTCTCTCTGTGTTGGGTCAGAATCCAAGACTTTCCGTCACAGGTGCCCAGGCTGATCGGGGTTCTTGATAGTTTTCTGTTTCAAACCGGCAGCATTTCTTTGACTACTGCTGATCCTCTCTATCATTCATAACTTTTTGAGAAAGTTACAGAATGGCTAGGACCTACCTATCACCTACCTCCTCAACCTCTTAGTAAAACTGACCTTTAGTCTTTCATGCTTTCAAAGTCTTAAAGTCATTGCTGGATCTTCGAATAGACTCACGGCAACCTGCTTTTGCTATCAGTTTGTATAACTTACTCCTCCTCCTAAATAACAGCAACAACAACAACAACAACAACAACAACGAATAAGAACAAGTGCACGCAGTATAACATTTACACTTCATTTATAGTAGTCATTTGGCAGTCCCCCTAGTAGGGAACAACACTAGGGCAGCTGTCTCTCCAGGGCCGTAGCCTGAGTCCACGAGCTAGCCCGAGCTAGTGGCTAGCGGGGATGGGGGTGGGGGCAGGGATCTGGGAGGCAGCTGCGCAGGCGCATATGTGGCCCCAGCGGCCGCCATGGCGGACAGCGGCCCCGCGGGGGGCCCAGCGTTGACTGACCCGGGCCCCGAGGAAGACAATGCCAACACAGGGCCCCGAGTCTACTTCCAGAGTCCCCCTGGCAACCCAGGTGAAACCCCCGGCCCGGGGAGCAGCTCGGAGGACGAAGTCCGGGTGAGAAAGCCAGGGAAGATCATTGTCAAGTACAACCGCAAGGAGCTCCGGAAGCGCCTCAACCTGGACGAGTGGATCTTAGAACAGCTCCCCGGTCTCTACGACTGCAAGGAAGAGGAAATCCCAGAGCTCGAGATAGATGTGGACGAACTCTTGGACATGGAAAGCGACGATACCCGGGCTGCTAGAGTCAAGGAGCTGTTAGTTGACTGTTGCAAACCCACCGAGGCCTTCATCAATGACCTGCTAGACAAGATCCGGGGCATGCAGAAGCTGACCATACCCCTGAAGAACTAAAAAGGTACTGACTCGGAGGCCCGTGGCTTCTACAGGACAATCACGCTGTCCCCCAACCTCTTAGCAACAACAGTACTGGGGGATCCTGCAGCCAAGCCCGGTGCCATGAGCAGAGAGCCTCTTGTCCCCCTGCCCAGGGGCCACTTCTCTTGCCCTCAGTTATCCAATTTGTTTTTTTTGTTTGTTTGTTTTTTTGATTTTTTGTTTTTACTTTTTATTGTTAGTAAACTGATGGGACTTTCAAAACGAAGGACCACACTAGGACCATAAGTAGAGAATTGTAACTTTGGTAATTAAGATGCTTACTTTTTTCCCCCCTGAGTGAGTCACATCACCTGAAACTGCTAAGCTTGAAATCAAGCAGTGGTGTGCGGTCCCGTTTCTCTGGGGATTAAGGAGGGATGCATTTTAGAAGTATAACGGTCAACAAGCGAATCATACCGGTAAAAATGCTAATTTCGTTTGTTTGTTTGGGTGATCTGTCAGCTCAGTAGATTGGTAAAATGACAGTCTACCAGGCGAGGGTAGAGAATGCTGACAGTTATGCCCCTTGTCTCAAGGGAGCAAAGCCCAGTGCCATGTGACCAGGGGAGAAAGTACACACACACAAGAAGGAGGACCCAAGAAGGACGTAGAACAGAGGGCTTGGAGCTGCTGTCACCTCTTCTTCTCTCTGCAGGAGGAGTTCAAGCCATCCCCGTGCCCACCTCAGAGGATGGAGAACCAGGAAGTCTACCCTTCCAGGACCCGGAGCATTTCCAAGGCACTTCCTGCTAAGCTTCCCTTGCGCCAGGCAGCCTTGCCCGGCTGGTGCTCTCTCCAGCTGGCTTTGAGGCTTGGCCCATCATTTCCCAATCCACAGCCAGGACCTGTGCTCAAGCCAGGATTTCCACCCAACCTTGCCAGGGTTAGCAATGTACGAACGTTTCAGTTTTTTCTGTTCTGAGTCCAAACAACGGCCTGCAGGCCTGCAGCTTTGAAAGACATTGAAGCTGGTTTCCCTCTTGCTACGGAGACATGGGAATTGGGATCTTACATCTTTGGGTTTGAATTCTATTCCCGTCAGTCACTTACAAGCTCTGCAAGTCCTGACAAATCACAAAACCGTTTCAAGCGTCTATTTTGCTCCTGTTAAATGGCCACAATAAAAACACCTCATATGGCCAGAGTTACCTCCAGTACACCAAGAGCTAGCGACGATTTCCATTTCTTTTACCTTTTTCCCCTGCCTCTCATTCTTGCAAGTATTGCTACTTTCAGCTCATTTTCTTCGTTGAATGGGGACAAGGAAGACAGTAATAAAAATGTACATTTACAGTTGTTTAGAAAATAAAATTAATAAGCCGAAACATGTTAAACAAGATCCATTGATATTAAATCCTCGGTATTGTTCTAATACATAATTATATTCATCGGCGTTCAGATCTGGATCCTTGACTTTGGAACCAGAGAAAGAGTTTCTTTTATTTTACTCTAGATACCAAAAGGTAGAGAAAAGCTTTATCCAGAGCTACCCCTCACTGTGTTTACTATCAACTTCCAACCCGCCCCCCTGGCCCCATACTGGCCCCATCCCTTGCACACATTTTGCTCGAGCAAGGGAGTATATAGAGATTCTTGCTTTATCACTGAGTGGGTCCTGAAAGAAGCTCAAGAGGCACCTCATCAGCTGGCAGAGAGCTCTCTCTAAATGATTGTAATTTGAGGTGCTTATTGGGCCTTGCGTTGACTGCTGTTGAAATCCATCTTCCACTCATTTCAAAAGAGGCCCCGACACCTGTCAAGTTTCACAATAAGTACACATTCTATCACCATTGGCGCCCCCCCCATCCCTCCAACCATTACAGCTTGAGCACCTGCTGTGTAAGATCTGGTCAGGAGCAGACCTGGACAAGCAGTTCACAGACGTAGAAAATCATTCCAGCTATTCAATGGTATAGCGTGGTGTGGTGGTTTGAATATGCTTGGCCCAAGGGAACAAGATCCCGTGGCAAGTTAGGAGGTGTGGCCATGTTGGAGGGAGTGCGACACTGCGGGAGTGGGCTTTGTTGTAGTTTGAGGGAAGCTGGGTTTTCACAAAGTTGCTAAAGTATCAGGTGGGTTGTGAGAGGCATGTTTTCCCTCTGCCACTTCCAAAATTTCCCTTAACTGCCCTGAGGCACACACCATGTGAACTCCTGAGAGGCAGAGCTTAGAGATTCATTGTCCTCATGTCTAGCCTAGGAAACAGTTGCCCTCCAGTAGGAAAAGGCTGCTTCCTGCTTTTAAGCATCTCTCTCTCTCTCTCTCTCTCTCTCTCTCTCTCTCTCTCTCTCCTGCTTGTTTGCCATCAAAGAATGGGGTGGTGATAAGGTTGAAGAGAAAGAGCATATTTCTACTGCAAGCAAAAATATTTTGAAATATTTGGATGTCAAATCTCCTTGGCTGCCAAATTCTTAGTTCAACTATCTCCTTATTTTCACTAAACTTGAACACTTTTCTAAAGACAGAAAGCAGAATGCTAGGGCCTAACCTCCAGTGCTAGATTCCGTGTCATTGGCCCAGGGTTTGGGTTAAAACAGATTAGATTTTGGCCATATGGTTGGTTGGGGGTGGAAGAATTGGTCAAACTTAGTTTCTGGAAAGAAAAATTTGGAATGGGGTTGGGGAAGTAGGGGGATGATGAAGGATGGAAATGAGGACAAATTCCCAAGTGAAATCCGCAGCAAGACTGCCTTTTGGATACAGATATTTGCTTCCTAAATGTAGGCAGACTGCAGCGTGTTTTAGACGCAGGGATTACACAATCTGTTACAACATAAGTGGAAGTCAATTTTAAGCTCAAAATGGATTTTCCTTGTGGGACATGTGTGAAAGGCTCCTTCCAAATTAAAAAAAAAAGTGGTTATAGTTAACTGCAGCATATTTTAACAGAATAGAATCCTAAAAAATGTTTGGTTCAGGTAAAGTCTTTTCCCCATACAGTATGTTTTACCCAAACAAGAATGGAAACCTGGGCTAGTGAGATAGCTCAGGAGGTAAAAAGTGTTTGTTGTGCAAGTCAGGAGACCTGAGTTCAATCCCCGGAAGCCACCTTAAGGAGGAGGGAGAGAGCAGACTCCACAGAGTTGTTCTCTGACCTCCATATACATACGCTGTACTCTCTCCATCACTACCCCCACATTATATATACACAAAATAATGAATAAATACACACAATAAACATTCCAGATTTAACTTCTAAACATCACATAACATATAGGTATGGTGCAGACTCTCTGAAACCAGCCAAATGCACATTTGCCAAGAAACAAGAGGAGAATTTTGGCCCAAGTTCCTGAGACACTGTTTCACTGCCAATTTTGAGGCCTAGGCACCATTTTTTGTTTTTTTTTTTTTTTGTTTTTTTACAAAAGGCAAAAATCTTTTCCTAAAGATCCTCCATGCTTTCCCTACAGCAGCCATTCACCAAGAGAACATGGGGGTAACGTTAACTAATTTATAATTTCCAGCCACATATAATTAGTTTTCCACCTCATTGCTGTTTACAAATGCTATCACACATTGAGTAATGATCCCATGCTTGCTTGCCCAGTACAACCACAGCTTGAAGAAAGGCTAAAATGCAAGAATTTAAACTGCTATTTAAACACACACACACACACACACACACACACACACACAAGAGAAGACTTAACTCATCTAAGGTATCCTATCATGAAATAACAGCTTCTGAACTAAGAATCTATGAAAGAAATATCGATGTTTAGGCTGTACAATGTCTGCTAAATTTCTGATATGTATGCGTGGATGTTCTTAACTGGGTATTGATCTTCTTGCACCAGACCTCTGATAGTACTCACAATAATATATACTGATCAGGAACAGTAGTTTTAAAAAGTTATGCACACTATTTTGAAAATATTGACTTATTTTAATTGTATGTGTGAGTGTTTGCCTGTGTGCATGTCTGGTGCCTGAAGAGGCCAGAAGAGGACATTGATGTGGGTGCTGAGATGCAAATTCAGACACTCTGCAAAAGCTGTACCATCTCCTAACCGCTGAGCCGTCTCTTCAGTATCTTAGATGTTTAAACAAACTGATAAAACTATCACAACGTTTATTTTTGATACTAAAGTACAATATCTGCCTGTAGACAGGATTTTCTTAAGGCTATGTTCCAAGTATCATGTATATTCAGGCTCATGAATATTCAGGACATTGGAATTGCTGCCAATCATCACGTTCTATCTCTGGTTCCTGGTTTACCTCCTGTATCGCATACCCTGTCACAAGCAATTTAGCCAGGCGTTTTAGGGTCTTATGGCTGTGAAGAGGCACCATGACCACGGCAACGCTCATAAAGGCAAACATTCAACTGGGGTTGGTTTACAGTGCAGAGGTTTGGTCCATTGTCACCATGGAGGAAAACACAGCCTCATGCTGGCAGTATGGTACAAGGAAGGTAGCTGAGATGTCTGCTGCCTCTGAATCAGCAGGCAGCAGAAAGAAACAGACCCTGGGCCTGACCTGGGCTTCTAAAGCCCCAAAGTCCACCCTACCCCCGCTCCTGCCCCCCATCTCCCCCATCCACTTTCCCCAGTGACACACCTCCTAGAACATGGCCACACCTACTCCAACAAGGGCACACTTCCCAATAGCGACGCTTCCCGTGAGCTTGTGGGTGTTGTTTTCACCCAAACCATCATCACATCAGGTTCTCTCAAAACTAATAGGCTTTAATGTGCATACACTAAAAGAATTTATTAAGTCAGTTTACTGTGAAACAATAACACGGCTGTGTGACATCTGGGAGGCTGAGAAACTGGTAGTCGTTTAGTGCAAGAAGCTGCATCTTCAGTCGTCCCAATCTTGCCCCCAGAGCTAGAAGTTTTCTGGGGAGCTTCTGGTCCTTACTCACTGATAGAAGCTTGGGAAGGCGGGTTCTGGTATCAGGGAAGAAAGCAGCAGCAGCAGCAGCAGCAGCAGCAGCAGCAGCAGCAGCAGCAGCAGCAGCGACAGAGTAGATCAACCCGGTGATAAGAGAGAAAGCCAAGAGAGCAAAGGATAAGTAACCCTCCGTCAGAAGAATCCTTTTTTATCTGGCTGCTACCATATAAACACACATGGATTGGGTCTTCCACATCCAATTAAGGATGTGGAACAATTTCTTGGCTGAGGCTCCCAGCTATGGTGATTGTAATCTGTGGCCGATTGACATTAAATCCAAATATCACACCACAGTTTTATCATATGTCATAGAAGACAAGAAAGGATGGCTGTCTTCCTCAGATGAGCAGCATAAGATAAACATGGTCATGAAACACAGGTGGTGGGAAACTGGCCAGATGATTTCCATGTGCTTATTTAGTTTGGCATAATAAATTTAGATTGTCATTAAACTCTTGGGCACATTGATGAGCTTTAGGGTACAATAGTCAATGAGGGAAGACCAGCTCTTTCCTCTTTCACAGAATTTACACTTCATGAGAATCTGGGTATCTGGGACCTAGGTTTTATATATACTATTTGTGTAGTGGATGTTGGAAGCTTGTAATAGTTCTGAAGCCAAACCTTTTGGGTATGGTGTACGCCTCCTGCCATCAGCATTAAGTAGAGAATTCCTGTTTGGTCTTTCTGATTGTCCCGTGCTTTGCAAAAGTAAACAAATGTTGCCTATTGGGGATACCAAGTCATTATGTTCTTCCTGGGCAGATTTGACAGGCTTTAAGGAGAGGAGAATTTAAATACCAACGAGTAGACATGATCTGGAAAATCACTTTTATCTTCTAATTTGAGGTCTCATGACTTTTGATAAGGCCTTCAATTTGATATTTATTTAATATTCTTCACATTGTAAAATGAACCAAAACTGTTGTCTCTGCCCATATTATAGGATTGTAATATATCTCTGAATAATTAACAGGTAAATATTGATATTAAATTGCTGAAGTTAGCAATCTGCCTCACAATTCTATTTTGCTTACTTATAGTTTTATATTCTAGGAAAAAACCAATCATTTATAAACCTCTCCAAATTTTGGGTTGTTTACACTTGACAAAATATTGCCACTTTGAGAAAAAGTGATCAAATACAGATTCATTAAGTTCTTTTTGTTGTTTGTTTATTTGTATAACTAGAGGGAAAAAGAATATCATTGTATATATTTTTTAAGAGTAGCAGATCAAATTACAAGTTACATGTAATAAAACTTCCCACTTTGTAAGTGAAACTTATATAAGCTTTGGTACATTTACCTAATTCTGCCTTTGTCAAGCAAATCCAGTTTGAGAACACCCTACCTCACCAAGGATTGTTGACTGGATTTTTAGGATCACCTGGGAGACACCCACCACTTATTGTACCTCGGAGCTTGTTCTGTGTTTATCAGAACAGGAAAGACCAACCCTGAATCCAGAGAACGTGAGTATCTCAGTTGAGGACCAAACTGGCCAATGTGTTTTGCTCTTAAAGACATGATTTCCTCCTATTGTCAACTGAACCCTTAAACTGTGACCCTAAACAAACTTCCCTTCTTAAGTTCTTTAACCACATTTTGTTACAGCTACAGGAAAGTGTCTACAATACATCAATACTCCTCAAACACATTTGTTTTTCAGTTCCATCTTTCAGCTTTCACTCCCGAGGAACTACTGATTTACTTGTTGCTTTTATATCACTGCTATTGGCTATTGTTTACATGGAACAAAACCATTACTGGTCATTGGAGTCTGGGCCAGGGGTTTCCCATGGAATTGCACCAGAAGCAAGACAGCCATATTGCCACAAGGTTGCAGTTCAGATCAGATTAAAGAGGGATACATTGTCTAAGTTGACAGTGGCCCATGAGAGAGTACTCAAATTTACCATAAATATTTCAAGAAGCTGGAATGTTTCTACGGTAGTTGAATCATTTTACAACTCTACAAGCATTGCCCAAGGGTCCCAGTCTCACCCTATCATTTTTAGTATACACTCTACACATATATTTTATTACTGTCACCCTGTGGGTGCAGTAGCATCTCATTGTGCTCCTCGTTTTTCGTTTACTTACTACTGATAATATTGAATATTTTCACATGCTTATTAGCCATCTGTGTGTCTCCTTTAATTATTTGCCTAGAGTTTACCTGTATTCTATTTATTCTGTCATTTTTATTGAAAAAGAATTTATACAAAATATTTTGACCATTTCCTCTTCCCATAGCTTCTTGCACATTCTCCCCACCATCATATTTGCCCAATCTATCTGTCTGTCTGTCTGTATCTATCTGTCTATCTATCTATCTATCTATCTATCTATCTATCTATCTATCTACCTATCTGTAAACATGGAAACAGAAAAACACAAGAAATATGTGAAAAAGTAAAAATACATTCTTGAAACTCGAAACAAATAAACAACAGAACAAATATCCTTCCGTCCCCCAATGTCAACCCAAACAAAGCAAAATAGGCCAATTATTCCAGGGCATGGGGCCAGCCCTAGAGAGTGTTTGTTATACTCAGTATGACTTTATAGGAGAAAACTGATCTTTCCTCTGCCAGCTGCTATCAGTTGTAGATATATTCTTGGTTAGGGTTGAGAGCGCTTGTCTCGTTCTCCCTCTCTGCTCTGCTAGGACCTGTGCAGGTTTGTGCATGTCACCACAGTCTTCATGAGTTGATATGGGCATCATCTCTGTTGTATCGGGAAGAAACTGTTTCCTTGGCGTCATTTACCACCTCTGGGTTTCACCAGTCTTTCTGCCTCCTCATAGATTTCCTAAGACTTGAGAGGAAGGGTTTGAAGATATCCCATTTAGTACCAAGTGCTCCAAAGTCTTACACTCTGCATATTGTCCTATTGTGGGTCTCTGTCTCTTTGTTAATTCCTATTTACTACAAGAAGCTTCTCTGACTATGGCCAAGTGAGACACTGATCTACAGGTGTAGTGGAGTGTCATTAGTAGTCATCTTATCAGATCTTTCTTTAGCAAAATACATAGTATTAGGTTTTCCCCTAGGCCCATATGCTATCTAGACAATGGTCTCTAAACACTTCAGCAGTGCTGGGCACAGGTTCCATCTCATGTATTGGGACTCACACCCAATTAAGAAGTGTTGGTTATGCCCATAACATTTATGTTATTGCCGCAGCTGTATATCTTGCAGGCATGTAGCAGATGCAGGTGACAAGGTTTGTAGATGGGTGATATCGGTGATTATCTTTGCCCTCCAGTAGCATGAAGTATACCTCCTATTATCATGCATGGATGCCAGTCATAAGCTTGTACTTAGGCACCAGCTGTAATTCTCTGGGTTCCCTGACTGAGTGTTGTCTTCAGCAATACAACCTTACCATCAGGAAGTTCTGTCCTTTTACCCACAGGTGATGGGCCCCCCTCTCGCTTTCGTCCCTTCTCTCCCTCCCTCTCTCTCCCTCTCCCCTTTCTCCCTTTCCCCTTCCCCTCCCTCTTCCCCCTCTCCCTCACCCACTCTCCCCCTTCCTCCCTCTTCTCTCTCTCTCTCTCTCTCTCTCTCTCTCTCTCTCTCTCTCTCTCCCCCATTTTTTATTTAGTAGTGATTTTTCCAGTTTCTGTGAGTTCATATACTTTCTGTTGCTGCTGTTGCTCATAGATAGCTTTAATCCTTTTAGGGTCTGATAGCATGCAGGCTGCTCTTTCAGTTTTCTTATATCTGTTGAGACTTGTTTTGTGTCCAAATATATAATCAATTTTGGAGAAAGTTCAGTGAGATGCTGAGAAGTAAATATATTATTTTGTTTTGCATGAAATGTTCTATAAATATCTGTATGGTTCATTTAATTCATGGCATTATTTGACTCCATTAATTTGCTGTTTGTTTTATCTGAAGGACCTGTCTGTTGGTGGAAGTAGGGTAATGAAGTCTCACACAATCATTATGTGAAGGTCAATATGTGATTTTAGTTGTAGAAGTCTTTCTTTTTATTTTTTCCTTTTTTTTTAATTGGATATATTCTATATTTACAATTCATTTCCCTTTTTCTGGTTCCCCACCCCCCAAAGGTCCCACATGTCCTTTTCCCTCCCCCTGCTCCCTCTTCCATTCCCTTCCCTCTTCCCTGTTCTTGTATTCCCCTACACTGATGCTTTGATCCTTTCCAGCCCCAGTGTCCACTCCTTTCTTCTGTAGAAGTCTTTCTTTTATGACCTTGGCTGCCCTTGTTATTGGTGCATAAATGTTTAAAGCTACAATATTACCTTGATCAGTTTTTCCTGTAATGAGTATGTCCTTCCCTATATCTTCTAATTAGTCTTTGTTTGAAGTCTGTTTTGTCTGATATTAGTATGGCTACACCTGCTTACTTCTTGGGTGTACGGGCTAGTTGTGCGTGTCAACTTGACACAGGCTGGAGTTATCATAGGAAAAGGAATTTCAGTTGGGGAAGTGCCTCCATGAGATCCAGCTGTGGGGCATTTTCTCAATAGTGATCAATTGGGGGAGGGCCCCCTTGTGGGTGGTACCATCTCTGGGCTGGTATTCTTGGGTTCTATAAGAGAGCAGGCTGAACAAGCCAGGGGAAGCAAGCCAGTAAGGAACATCCCTCCATGGCCTCTGCATCAGCTCCTGCTTCCTGACTTGCTTGAGTTCCAGTCCTGACTTCCTTTGGTAATGAACAGCTCTGTGGAAGTATAAGCTGAATAAACCCTTTCCTCCCCAACTTGCTTCTTGGTTATGATGTTTGTGCAGGAATAGAAACCCTGACTAAGACATTGGATCTATTTACTTGGACTTCTTCTGTCTTTTAAAAACAGGAGATGTCTATCCTTGATGGTGAGGTGTGTTTCTTAGATGAAGCAGAACGGAGCCTATCTTCTAATTCAAACTGTTAGCCTGTGTCTTTTTATTCAGTAATTGAGCCTGTTAATATTGAGAGATATCAGTGAGCAAATGTTTATTGATTCCTGCATTTTGTTGTTATATTGTGAGTTTCCTCCACGTTTTCTATTTCCTGTTCTTGGATTACTTATTCCTATGACTTCTTGGGTGTCATTAACCTCTGAAGACTGACATTTTCCATCTAGTTCTTTCTATAGAGCTGGATTGATAGAAATTGTTTGAATATATCAGGAAGTTTTTCTTTCTCCATCTAGTATGACTGATAGTTTTTCTGGATATTGTAGTCTGGGCTGATATCTATAGTCTCTTAGAGTTTGTAGATCAATTCTCCAGGCCCCTTTGACCTGTCAGAGCCTCCTCTGTAAAAGTTGTATGTTATTCTAATGGACCTTCCTTTAGATGTGACTTGGATTTTCCCTTTCAGCTTCTAATATCTGTCTAAAGCTTCCCTTGCAGCTTCTAATATCTGTCTAAAGCTTCCCTTGCAGCTTCTAATATCTGTCTAAAGCTTCCCTTGCAGCTTCCAAAACATACTTTGTTCTGTATGTTTAGTGTTTTACACTTTTCTAATTGTTGTGGGGTGTTTCTTTTCTGGTCATCTCTATTTGGTATTATGTATGCTTCTTGTACTTTATTATGCAACTCCTTTACATTAGGCACATATTCTTTTATAGTTTTGTTAAAAGAATTTTCTGTGACTTTAAACTGGTTTTCTTCCCTCTCCTTTCTATCTTTTATTCATATGTTTAGTTTTTTCATATTTTCCAAGGTACAAAACATTTTCTTAAATCTAGATTTAACATTTTCTTCACCTGAGCTATTCATTTCTTCTACTTTGTCTTCAAGATAAAATCCTTTCTTCCATATCTTGTAATCTCTTGGTAAACCTTACCTCTGAGGTTTCTGTTTGACAAACATACTAAGTCTTTGATTTCCAGCTTTTATTTCAGTTTGACTTTTCTTTAGTGATTTTATTGCTTTGTTAAATTATGCTTTGTGTCTTAAAGTGTTTTCATTCAGCTCTTTGTGTGTTCAATGTGTTCACCAAGGCTTTTGTTTGTATACTCTTTCAGATCCTTGGACATACTGGTACTAGCTATTTACATTGCTGCTGCTGCTGTTGTTTCAGACTCTCATCCCAGAGAGGATGGTGGTGGCTACAGGGTCCTGGGTACAAAGTGCTTCCCCTGGTAAGTGAGTGACAAAAGGTAATGGAGAGAGGTTAGCCTAAAAGACTGAGATGGACATTGGGAAGAGACCATAGTTCTATATTCCCCAAGGTAGAGTGGGTAGAGGAGATCCTGCAGTGGTATACCATAGTGTGCTTGGATTTTAATTCAGATCTAGTTGAATTAAGATTCAGAATATTTTTATGGCTACAAGTTCATTATCAGAGTTGTAATTTCAAAACTAATTTCTGCCCATCTGCAATTTGACTTTTAATTTGTAAAATTTGGCCATTTTGTCTTTTAGATTTTTCATTTTTGCTGTGTGTGTGTGTGTGTGTGTGTGTGTGTGTGTTTCAATTTTTTAAGCAGTTATTGGAAGAACAATGGTATTTGCCTAATAACCTTCCCTTAATCCTATTAATTAAAATACATTATTCATTGTACTTTTTATAATCTAAGTTTTGTATTTTTGTCAATAAACTATTTTAAGTTAATATTTATATGTTATGTGAAGAGTTACCAGGAAGAGGGTCCCAAAGCTTAACTTGGAAAACTGTCTTTTGCAAGCAAATGTACGAAGAATCAGTTGTGTGCTTATTTAAACCTTATCTTTTCTATTAGAAAACAAAAGATTTCTTTCTACAGAAGATTAAGAGGGACTTTAAGAAGTTCTGCTTGGCAAAGTTGGGAAAGTTTGGACCAGATTTACTCAACAACCTTGTACAACAGTAACAGTGAAAAGCAAAATATATGAGAAGATGGGTTTTCACTTCACTAGAACTCTATCAAGCAAACACAGTGACCACTGAGAGTCAGGTGTGGGGGTGGTTGGGCAATGATGCTTATTGATTGCTTGGTTGCTACACTGAGGAAAATTCCAGGCATTGGGTCAAAAAGTATCAGCCAAAGGAAGCTCAGAATACTTTCAAAGACTACCTAAGTCCCCTAGACCAAGGCAGTTAGGATTTTCAGAGGGTTGTTGTCTACTGATCCGGAAGAGCAACTCACAGATGATTCTAGGTATTTAGAAGTTTGAGAGAGGTCTGCTGTGGTGTTCCACTGAGTATTAATCAGCGTATGAATGTGAGGAAACTGCTAGAATAGAGAAAGAATTATCCAGTGGGGTTAGAGGTTACAAGTTTGTGAATGCATTATTATTTAATACTTATTTATTTTTATTTTGTGCTTATGGGTATTTCTCCTGTATGTGAATCTGTGAACCATGTGTATGCATGGTGCATGGGAGATAAGGGCAATGGATGTCTTGGAACTGGAGTTAAAGTTGGTTGTGAGACACCATGTCGGTGCTATGACTGAAGCTGGGTCTTCTGGGCGAGCAGCTAGTGGACTTAATACTGTTTAGATTACCCACTTATAATTCTGCCAATTACTTTCTTTCTTCCTATAGAACCATGTTGAACAATTCTTGTAGAGAGGTCTCATCTGAAGGTGATGAATTCTTTTATAATTGGAAATCCCCTTTCCTTTGGAGACAAGCTCAGGGCTTATTTTAGTATACAATTTGTTCCTTATACATTTGCTTGCTAAGAACACAATTTTCCAAGTTAATCTCCCGAGGAATCTTCCTCATCAATTTTCTAAATGGTGCCAAACATCTTTTCTGTGACCCCTATTGATCCTTTTAAGAACATAGCAATTTAATTGATACCTCTCCTTTATTGCACAGTTTTCAATTAGTCCTGCTAGCACTTGTTTTCACCATGCTTCTCCTCTGTGGCTGAGTTGAAATGCTAGGCAAGGACCCCACTCTTTTCAGCAAAGATGCTGCTGAAGAAAAATTTAGGGGGCTGATTAGTCTACAGAATGCCTCTTCTTGCTGTTAACTTGAAGTGTTTGGCTGAAGAGAGACTAATTCATTTCTATGACAGCACAGACGGGAGATAAGGTCAGCTGCAGCTAATCCTGGGAAGATTTGAAGTTCAAGGAAAAAAAATGAAAATTGGTTTTCATGAAGAGCCCTTAGATCCTTTTACATCCTTTCTAAAACTTAAAAGCAACCCCAGGAAACCATTATCCTGTCTTGTTTTGAGAAGGTGAGAATCTTGCTAATATCCATTCGGAAATATTTCCTTTCTCAACATGTATATTCCTCCATGGGTTTTGTGAGGATTATTGAGCTTTTCTTTTCATTTTCATGTTTTTCCTTTTTGTAAAATAAGACATGCTCTCCAGAGGCAAGTGATACAATAAAACTGTGAAGTCTAAAAGACCTCTGTTGGGGATGGAGAGATGGTGCAGTGGCTCAGAGCCCTTGCTGCTACTACGGATGATGTCATCTGCTACTACCGTTTATATCATCTACATTGTGGATTGCAGCAGGCCATAACTGAATCCAAAGGATCCAACATCCTCTTCTGGCCTCCATTTGTGCCCACCAGGCACTTATATACATGCAAGGAAAACATCCATACATATAAAATAGAAATAAAATCTTAAAAAACAAAAAACCCTAAGACATCTGTTGAAGAACATTGTAAAGCAAAAGGGGGAGATAACATATACATATACATTGGGGTTCTTACATACAAATATAGCCATTCACTTCATGGCTGAAGAATGACTGACAATCCCATTAGTCCTGTAATAGAGACCATGGCCTGAGAAACACATTACTTGAATTTGAATCTGAATCTTAATTTTTCTCCTTACAGACTGACCAGATTTTTGGTTTTTATGAGTCTTTGCTTTGTCAACTGCAACTGTGATATCATTCCTAGTCTGTTATGAGGATAATTCAAGTCAAAGTTTATAAAGCACTTAGAATGGTTCCTGGTATATAGAAAATATTATATAAGTGTCACATAAAATATGCATTTTAAATATTTTAGTAGGAAATTTGCTGACCCAGGAATCAGTACACATTTATGGCTATCATTTTTGCAAATATTAGAAAGGTTGAGTTTTAGTGGAAATGCAATTTAGATGTCTGTGAAGTAACTTTTGTAGAGAAATAAATTGTCTCTAACCATGATAATTTAGTATAAAACATGTTTCTGTCAAAAAGTATGTTGTGTACTTCCTAGGCATTAAGCATAATGTAGTGTGCTAAGAATTTAGATGAACTAGACCTAAGTCTTATTTACAGAACATTGCAGTTAATACTCCAATAAATGAATCCTTTTTAAGATTTATTTTTATCTTAATTATGGATGTACATGTGAGTGTAGGTGCCCATGAAGACCAGAAAGAGTTTCAGATCTCCTGGATTTGGAGTTACAGGTAGTAATGAACAATCTTACCTGGGACCTAGGAGCTCCCAATGACCTTGGGTTCATTGCAAAATTAGTAAGTGCTTTTAACCTCGGAGTCATCTCTCTATCCCCAAACAGAAAGGTTTTTTTTTATTTTTTATTTTCTATATTCTTTGTTTGCATTTGAAATGATTTCCCCTTTCCCAGTTCCCCCCTCCCCATAAGTCCCATAAGCCCTCTTCCCTCTGCCCATTTCCCAATCACCCACCTCCCATTTCTCTGTCCTGTTAATCCCCTACAATGCTACATCAAGCCTTTCCAGGACCAGGGCCCTCTCTTTCCTTCTTCTTGGGAATCATTTGATATGTTAATGTGTCTTGAGTATTCAGAGCTTCTGGGCTAATATCCACTTATCAGTGACTGCATTCCATGTGTATTCTTTTGTGATTGGGTACCCTCACTTAGGATGATATTTCCAGTTTCAACCATTTGCCTAAAAATTTCATGAATTCATTGTTTTTAATTGCTGAGTAGTATTCCATTGTGTAAATATACCACATTTTCTGTATCCATTCCTCCACTGAGGGACATCTGGGTTCTTTCCAGCTTCTGGCTATTATAAATAAGGCTGCTATGAACATAGTGGAGCATGTGTCCTTATTGCATGCTGGGGAATCCTCTGGGTATTTGCCCAGGAATGGTATAACAGGGTCCTCTGAAAGTGTCATGCTGAGTTTTCTGAGGAACTGCCAAACTGATTTCCAGAGTGGTAGTACCATCTTGCAATCCCAACAGCTGTGGAAGAGTGTTCCTCTTTCTCCACATCCTCGCCAACACCTGCTGTCTCCTGAGTTAATCTTAGCCATTTTGACTGGTGTGAGGTGAAATCTCAGGGTTGTTTTGGTTTAAATTTCCCTAATGATTAATGATGTTGAACATTTCTTAAGGTGCTTTTCAGCATTTGATATTCTTCAGGTGAAAATTCTTTTTTTAGCTCTGTACCCCATTTTTAATGGGGTTATTTGGCTCTCTGGAGTCTATCTTCTTGAGTTCTTCGTATATATTGGATATTAGTCCTCTGTTGGTTGTAGGGTTGGTGAAGATCTTTTCACAGTTTATTGGTTGCTGTTTTGTCTGATGGACAGTGTCCTTTGCCTTACAGAAACTTTGTAATTTTATGAGGTCCCATTTGTCAATTCTTGATCTTAGAGCATAAGCTATTGGTGTTCTGTTCAGGAATTTTCCCCCTGTTCCCATGTCCACAAGGGTCTTCCCAGTTTCTTTTCTATTAGTTTCAGTATGTCTGGTTTTATGTGGAGGTTCTTGATCCACTTGGAGTTCACCTTAGTACAAGGAGGTAAGAATGGATCACTTCGCATTCCTCTGCATGTTGACCTCCAGTTGAACCAGCACTATTTGTTGAAAAGGCTATCTTTTTTGCACTGGATGGTTTTAGCTCCTTTGTTGAAGATCAAGTGACCATAACTTTGTGGGTTCATTTCAGGGTCTTCAATTCTATTCCATTGATCTACCTGCCTGTCACTGTACCAATACCATTCAGTTTTTAACCCTATTGCTCTGTAGTACTGCTTGAGGTCCAGGATACTGATTCCCCCAGAAGTTCTTTTACTGTTGAGAATAGTTTTAACTATACTGGGTTTTTTGTTATTTCAGATGAGTTTGAGAATTGCTCTTTCTAACTCTATGAAGAACTGAGTTGAGATTTTGATGGCGATTACATTGAATCTGTATATTGCTTTTGGCAAGATGGCCATTTTTACTGTACTAATCCTGCCAATCCAGAAGCATGGATGATTTTTCTATTTTCTGAGGCCTTCTTCAATTTCCTTCTTCAGAGACCTGAAGTTCTTTTCATACAGATCTTTCAATTATTTGGTTAGAGTCACACCAATATACTTTATATTGTTTTTGGCTTTTGTGAACGATGTTATTTCTATAATTTCTTTCTCAGCCTGTATATCCTTTGAGTATAGGAAGGCTACTGATTTGCTTGAGTTGATTTTATAACCAGCCACTTTGCTGAAGTTGTTTATCAGCTGTAGCAGTTCTCTGGTGGAATTTTTTGGATCACTCAAGTATACTATCATATCATTTGCGAATAGTGATAGTTTGACTTCTTCCTTTCCGATTTGTATCATTTTGACCTCCTTATGTTGTCTGATTACTCTAGCTAGAACTTCAAGTGCTATACTGAAAAGAAATGGAGAGAGGTGGCAACCTTGTCTAGTCCCTGATTTTAGTGGGATTGCTTCAAGTTTCTCTCCATTTAGTTTGATGTTGACTACTGGTTTGATGTATGTTGCTTTTACTATGTTTAGGTATGGGCCTTGAATTCCTGTTCTTTCCAAGACTTTTAGCATGAAAGGATGCTGAATTTTGTCAAAAGCATTTTCAGCATCTAATGAAATGACCATGTGGTTTTTTTCTTTGAGTTTGTTTATGTAGTGGATTGCATTGATAGATTTCCATATATTGAACCATCCCTGCATCCCTGAGATGAAGCCTACTTGGTCATGGTGAATGATCATTTTGATGTGTTCTTGGATTCAGTTGGCAAGAATTTTATTGAGTATTTTTGCGTCAATATTCATTAGGGAAATTGGTCTGAAGTTTTCTTTCTTTGTTAGATCTTTGTGTGGTTTTGGTATCAGCATAATTGTGGCTTCATAGAAGGAGTTGGGTAGTGTTCCTTTAGTTTCTATTTTGTGGAATAGTTTGAAGAGTATTGGTGTTAGGTCTCCTTTGAAGGTCTGATAGAATTCTGCACCGAAACCATCTGATCCTGTGCTTTTTTGCGTTGGAAGTCTTTCAACTTCTATTTCTTCAGGGTTTATGGGACTGTTTAGATGATCCATTTGGTATTTGGTGTCTGCCTAGGAAATTGTCCATTTCATCCATATTCTCCAGTTGTCTTGAGAAAAGTTTTTTGTAGTAGAATCTGATGATTTTTTGAATTTCCTGTTTCTGTTGTTATATCCCCCCTTTCATTTCTAATTTTTTTAATTTGTATACTCTCTCTGTGCCTTCTGATTAGTCTGGCTTAGGGTTTATCTATCTTGCTGATTTTCTCAAAGAACAAGTTCCTGGTTTTGTTCTTTGTATGCTTCTCTTTGTTTCTACTTGATTGATTTCAGCCCTGAGTTTGAAGATTTCCTGTCTTCTACTCCTCTTGCATGAATTAGCTTCATTTTGTTCCAGGGCTTTAAGGTGTGCTGTTAAGCTGCTAGTGTATGCTCTCTCCAGTTTCTTTTTGGAGGTACTCAGGGCTATGAGTTTTCCTCTTAGCACTGCTTTCATTATGTCCCATTGATTTTGGTATGTTGTGCCTTCATTTTCATTAAATTCTAAAAAGTCTTTGATTTCTTTCTTTACTTCTTCCTTGACTAAGGTATCACTGAGTAGACTATTGTTCAGCCTCCATGTGTATGTGTACTTTCTGTTGTTTTTGTTGCTATTGAAGACCACTCTTACTCCATGGTGATCTGATAGGAGGCATGGGATTAGTTCGATCTTCTTATATTTGTTGAGGTATGTCTTGTGACCAATTATATGATCGATTTTTGAGAAGGTACCATGAAGTGCTCAGAAAAAGGTATAGTCTTTTGCTTCAGGATGAAATGTTCTCTATATATCTGTTAAATCCAATTGGTCCAAAGCTTCAATAAGTTTCACTGTGTCCCTGTTTAGTTTCTCTTTTCCTGATCGGTCCATTGAGGATAGTGGAGTGTTGAGGTCCCCCACAATTATTGTGTTAGGTGCAATGTGTGCTTTAAACTTTAGTAAAGTTTCTTTCACGAATGAGGGTGCCCTTGCATTTGGAGCATAGATGTTCAGAATTGTGAGTTATTCTTGGTGGATTTTTCCTTTGACCAGGAAGAAGTGACCTTCTGTGTCTCTTTTGACGACTTTAGGTTGAAAGTCAATTTTATCTGATATTAGATTGGCTATTCCAGCTTGCTTCCTGAGACCATTTGCTTGTAAAATTGTCTTCCAGCCTTTTACTCTAAGGTAGTGTTTGTCTTTGACCCTGAGGTGTGTTTCCTGTATGCAGCAAAATGTAGGGTCCTGTTTCTGTATCCAGTCTGTTAGTCTATTTCTTTTTATTGGGGAATTGAGTCCATTGATGTTAAGAGATATTAAGTAATAGTGAGTATTACTTCCTGTTTTTTTATGTTATTTTTATGTTTGAGTGGTTATCTTCTTCTGGGTTTGATGAAAGGAGGTTACTATCTTGCTTTTTCTAGGGTGTAGTTTCCCTCCTTGTATTGGCATTTTCTACCTATTATCCTTTGTAGGTCTGAGTTTGTGGAAAGATATTGTGTAAGTTTGGTTTTATCATGAAATATCTTGGTTTATCCATTTATGGTTATTGAGAGTTTTGATCGGTATAGTAGTCTTTGCTGTCATTTGTGTTCTCTTAGAGTCTGCATGAGATCTGCCCAGGATCCTCTAGCTTTCATGGTTTCTGTTGATAAGTCTGGTGTAATTCTGATAGGTCTTCCTTTATGTGTTATTTTTTCTCTTACTGCCTTTAATATTCTTTGTTTAGTACATTTGGGGTTTTAATTATTATGTGATGGGAGGTATTTCTGTTCTAGTCTAGTCTGGAGTTTTGTAGGCTTCTTGTATGTTCATGGGTATCTCTCTCTTTAGGTTAGGGAAGTTTTCTTCCAGAATTTTGTTGAAGATATTTGCTGGCCCTTTAAGCCGCAAATCTTCACTGTCATCTAAACCTATAATCCTTAGGCTTGGTCTTCTCATTGTGTCCTGGGTTTCCTGGATGTTTTGGGTTACAAGCTTTTTGCATTTTTCATTTTCTTTGACTGTTGAGTCAATGGTTTCTATGGTATCTTTGGCATCTGAGATTCTTTCTTCTATCTCCTGTATTCTCTTGTTGATATTTGCATCTATGACCCCTGCTTTCTTCTCAAGGTTTTCTATCTCCAAAGCTGTCTCCCTTTGTGATTTCTTACTTGTTTCTACTTCTGTTTTTAGATACTGGATGGCTTTGCTCAGTTCCTATACTTGTTTGTTAGTTTTTTCCTGTAATTATTTAAATTTTTGTGTTTCCTATTTCATGACTTCTGCCTGTTGACCCAAGTTCTCCTGTATTTCTTTAAGTGATTGGAAGAACATAGTAAGATCTTTGGCATTGATGCAGTTAATGAAAGGAAGAGTTTGTAATTAACATTACCCATTTTTTAGTATTTTTATACAAATTATCTTTTTAGATAAAATGATATTGTATTTAAAAGAGCTAAAACAGGAGGAAATGAAACCTGTAGTGGTTTAGACTAGGTTATAAAGTTGTCCATATCCTAAAGAATCAATCTAAAGATTTTGTCTGGAGAAAAGCTCTGAGGCTGAAAACATCATTTTTTTATTTGTCTGTGGGTATCAGTGTTGACACACAACAACTAGGTTCCAGAGAAGTCAATTTTTAACAGATGTGATGACAGGAATATGGGCAGAGTTCTAATTCTTCATTCATAGCTATCGGACCATACATTTTTAAAAAGCTCCAGTCTCTTCGAACTGGCCAATACATTTAAGAAATAAAATTAAAGATTTGATGCTGATTGGGAAGTGGAATAAAAGTAATATTTCTGTCCTTTTTGAGACATTTTTCAGCCCACAACTTTTCCTGCATTCCTGGACGCCTGAGAGCACCAAGGACAGCCAGACCCTGCTCCATTGAATTCCCTGCCTGTGAGATTCTCCCTAAATCCCCTACAGCTACAGACTGTACCCCATTCACTGCACGTTTATGGCCCACAACTCTTCCTGGAGGCCTGTGGAGCCACAGACAGTCAGATGGTGAAAGGCCAGTATGAGAATACAACCAATAGGAACTATAACAATATGGTACCACCAGAGCCCTACCATCCTACTACAGCAACCCCTAGACATCCCAGCATAGCTGAAGCACAAGAAAGTGACCTTAAATCCAAATTTATGAAGATGATCGAGGTCTTTAATGAGGAAATGAATAAATCCCATAAAGAAGAGCAGGAAGAAAATCAAACAGGTGAAGGAAATGAATAAATCTTTTCAAGACCTGAAAATGGAAATAGAAGCACTAAAGAAAACACAAACTGAGAGAATCCAGGAGATGAAAATCCTAGGGAAGAAAATAGTGACTATAGATGTAAGCATTTCCAACAGAATACAGTAGATTGGAAGACAGAATCTCAGGTGTAGAAGATACAGTAGAAGAAATTGATACATTGGTCAAAAAAAATGTTAAGTCTAAAAGGTTTGTGACACAAAACATCTAAGAAATTTAGACACTATGAAAGACCAAACCTAAGAATAATAGGAATAGTAGAAGAGAACTATCCTAGCTCCAGAACCCAGAAAATGTTTTCAAAAATATCATAGAAGAAAATTTCCCTATCATAAAGAAAAAGGTGCCTATAAATGTATATGAAGTTTACAGAACACCAAATGGATTGGACCAGAAAATAAATCCTCCCATCACATAAATCAAAACACCAAATTACAGAACCAAGAAATAATATTAAAAGCCTCAAGGGGGAAAGGTCAAAGAACATAATTACAGCTTTATTAGAAATAAAGCCTGATTTCTCACCAGAGACTTTAAAAGCCAGAATGGCCTGAGCAGATGTCTTGCAATCTCTAAGAGACCACAGATACCAGTCCAGACTACTATACCCATCAAAATGTTCAATCATCATAGATGGAGAAAACAATATATTCCATGACACAACCAAATTTTAACAATTATATATTCACAAAACCAGCCCAACAGAAGATACTAGAAAGAAAGGAGGTCAAGTAGACAAGAAACACAGAAAATGGTTTCATAGCAGCAAAACGCGCGCGCGCGCGCGCACACACACACACACACACACACACACTATCACCACTACCACCACCACCACCACCAACAACAACAACAACCACAACAACATCAAAATATCAGAAATTAACAGTCATTGCTCTTCAAGTATTTCTAAACATCAGTGGACCCAATTCTCCAATAAAAATGCAGACAATCAGAATGGATACAAAAGTAAGATACATTATTCTGCTGCTTACAAGAAACACACCTCAATATCAAAGATAGACATTATGTCAGAATAAAGGGATTGAAAGATTTTTTCCAAGCAAATGAACTCAAGAAGCAAGCTGGGGTAGCCACTCTAATAGCTAATAAAATTGACTTCCAACTAAAATGAGTCCAAAGAGATGGAGGACATTTCATGATAATTAAAGAAAAACATTCACCAAGATGATATCTTAATTCTGAATAACTATGCCCCAAATGCAAGGGCACCCACATTCATATAAGAAACATTACTACAGCTTAAATTCCACATTGAACCACATATTAATACCGGGAGACTTCTGCATCCTACTCTCACCAACTGACAGGTCATTCAGACAAAAACTAAACAGGGCAATAATGAAAATAACTGACATGAATCAAATGGACCAACATCCAGGGCCAGATAATTTTAGTACAAAATTCTACAAGACTTTCAAAGAAGAGCTGATATCAATACTCTTCAAATTATTCCATAGAATAGAAACAGAAGGTACTCTACCAAATTTATTTTGTAAGGCCATAGCTACATACCTAAACCACATAAAGACTAATCAAGAAATAAATTATGAGAACAATCTCCCTTATGAACATTGATGCAAAAGCACTCAATAAAATAATCATAAACAGAATTAAAAAGTACATCAAAAATGTCATCTATCATGATAAACTAGGCTCCAACCAAGAGATTCAGGGTTGATTTAACATATGAAAATCTGCCAGCATGATTCACCATATAAACAGACTGAAAGAAAAAAAACAAACAGATGATCATTTTATTAGATGCTATAAAACCTTGACACAATGCATACTCATTCATGATAAAAGACTTCAGGAGATCAGGGATACAAGAGACATACCTAAACATAACAAAAGCAATGTACAGCAAGCCAATAGCCAACATAAAATTAAATGGAGAGAAACTTAATGTAATTCCACTAATATCAAGGACAGAATAAGGCTGCCCATCCTTTCTATATATATTCAACACAGTACTAAAATGTTTAGCTATAGCAATAAGACAGCTAAGGAAGATCAAGTGAATACAAATTGCAAAGGAAGAAGTAAAAGAATGAGTGTTCAGAGATGATGTGATAGTATAGGTAAGTGACCCTGGAAATGCTTCCAAGGAATTACAGCTCATAAACACTCTCAGCAAAATAGCTGAATACAAAATTAACCCAAAAATTCAGTAGCCCTTCTATATAGAAATGATAGGTAGTCTGAGAAAGAAATTAGGGAAAAATCATGCTTCACAAATAATATGAAATATTTTGGTATAACTCTAGCCAAGCAAGCGAAAGGCCTGTTTGACAAAAACTTCAGGTCTTTAAAGAAAGAAATTGAAGAAGCTGGAAAGGTCTTCCCATGTTCTTAAGTCAATAGGATTAACAAAATAAAAATGGTCAGTCTACTAACACCAATCTACAGATTCAGTGCAACTCCCTTCTAAATTTCAACACAATTCTACACAGACCTTGAAGAACAATTTTTGACTTCATATGGAAAAATAAACCAACCAAACAAACAAAAATGTAGGATGGTTAAAACAATACCGTACAAGAAAAGAATTTTTGAAGGTGTCACTATCCCTGATTTCAAGCTATACTTCAGAACAATAATAATAAAAGCTGCTTGATACTGGCATAAAAGCAGCAGGTTGATCAATGAGTAGAACAGAAGAACCAGAAGTAAATCCTCACATCTATGGACATTTGATTTTTGACAAAGAAGCCAAATTTATACAACTGAAAAAAGAAAGCCTCTTCAACAAATAGTTGCTTGTCTAATGATATGTTCACATGTAGAAGAATGTAAATGGATCCATATCTCTCACTCTGCACAAAAGTAAATTCCAAATGGATCAATGATTTCAATATAAATCCAGTTATACCAAATCTGAGTGAAGAGAAAGTGGGAAAATCTTTGAATACATTGCCACAGGAGACAACTTCCTGAACAGAAAACCAGCAGCTCAGGTACCAACAATTAATAAATGGGACCTCATGAAACTGAAGAGCATCTATATTGCAAATGATACTGTCAAAAGAACAAAGAGGCAGCCAACTGAATGAGAAAAGATTTTCACCAAAACCACACCTGACAAAGGGCTCCAAATTATATTAAGAACTCAAGAACTTAGGCATTTAAAAAATGTATACAGCTCTAAACAGAGAATTCTCAACACTGGAATCTCTAAAGTGTGGTACTTTACACACAGTGGACTATCACTCAACCATTAAACACAATTGAAGTAGAAATTTCTGGTTTCTTTGGAAACTCGGTTATGTCATATGATGTTTGTTGGGGCAGACAGGTGAAAGGATGTTTTGCTGAAGAAGACACATGAGAGGACATGTGATGTTTGAAAGAATAAATATGACCCTAAAGACAGTGGAAGGAGGCCCTTGCATTGGTTCACCTTGCTTTACCTCACTAATCTTTGCTGATGATACTCTTTTATTGGTTCACCTTGCATTTGTGGTGACTTCTCAGACAGTAACTTGCCAAAGAACTTCTTACAATGTTCCCGTGGCTTCTTTCCTCTTCCACGGACTTGGGAAGATTGATAAAATCTCGTGTTTTTTTTTCCCCCCCTGGATCAACCTGCTGTTACTGATTTGTGAGTGGTGTTTGCTGAGTGGATTGGGCTGCTGCTGCTGATTCTGGTTTGTTGATTTGCTAATGAACTGGACTGCTGACAACAAAGATTAGAATAGTCTCAAATAACAATTTCTAAACAGCTCCACATCCCTCATTTTCTGTTAACCTTTATTTTCCACTACTGCTGGTGGATGGTAGGCTAGAAGGTAGGCTGAAGAGTTTAAGAACTGTTATTAAAGTAAGAATTGAAAAAAATCTAAGTCTACATATAATAACAGCACCAAATTTGGAGACAAACGGATGGAACTGGAAACAATCATCCTGACTGAAGTAACCCAAGCCCAGAAAGATAATCATGGCATGTACTCACTTACAAGAAAATATTAGTCATAAAGTACAGGATAATCATAATAAAACCTCAGACCCAAAGGGGAGGGTGGTACTTGGATCTGATTGAGAAGGGAAAATAGATTAGAGATCAGCAGTGGTAGATTGAAGTAGAGGCCTGGTTTCCGGGAGGGTTTGGGGATGGAAACAGGAGTGATGAGGTGTGTGTGTGTGTGTGTGTGTGTGTGTGTGTGTGTGTGAGAGAGAGAGAGAGAGAGAGAGAGAGAGAGAGAGAGGGAGAGAGAGCTGGGAGAGACATCTGTATTGGGGGGCAGGGATTTCTGGGACCAACTGAAAAGCTAGAACAACAGAAATGCCTAGGGATCTATGAGGGTGACCTTAGCTAAGACTCCTAGCAATGGAGGAACATAGAATCTGAAATAGACAGCTCCTGTAACCAGGCAAGACTTCCAGTGGAGGGGTTGGAACACCAACTCAGCCACATAAGCTTAGACCTACAATTTGTTCTGTCTATGAGACGTGCAGAGATAAAAGATGGAGCAGAATTTGAGGGAAGGGCCAACCAATAATTGACCCAGTTTGAGACCCATGGCATTGGAGTGAGATTACCCCTAACTCTACTAGTAATATTCTGTTGTACTTGAAGAAAAGAACCTAGCATAACTGTCATCAGAGAGGCTTCACCCAGAAACTAATGAAAGCTGATATAGAGACCTATAGACGAACATTAGGTGGAACTTGAGGAATCTTGTATGTTGGGGTAAACATTTTTACATTGTGTGAAGTTTTGGCTCTGTATTTACAATCTTTGATTCTGTACCAACATAGAGCTAAATACAGGCAGGATATTGGTACTTTCATTCCTATGGTTCATTACCGGCCTTATATTTGTAAATACTTGTTCTTCTACACCTGCTCAGATATTTGGATGTCAGACAGTCCCCTGTGCCTAGAGGCAATTTGAAAATTGTATGAAAGATTGTCTGGCTAATGATTGGTTGAAATAGTGACAGCCAATAGCTTGGCTTGAAGTGGAAGGCAGAACTTCCGGGCAGAGAGAAGGAAGCTGGAAGAAGAAGAAAGTAGATGCGGAAGGTTTAGAAGGGACACAGACGGAACAGACAGACTTGCATCAGGGAAGCACACAGCCATCCACATGTTGAGTCGTAGGCTAGTTGGTCAGGTTAACTTTAGAGTAGCCAGGAGAGTGCCCAAGCAGCCCAAGCTTATCCTTGTGACTTATTTATACAGCTGGTGGGCTCGAGAAAGTTTCACTATAACTGTGGAAAATGGAGAAGAAGGATTGAAGGAGCCAGAGAGGTCAAGACTATTACAAGAATACCTACAGAGTTTACTAAACTTGGCCTATAGGGCCTTATAGAGACCAAACTGCCAACCAGAGAGCATGCATGGGGTGGTCCTAGGCCTTTGCACTTATGTTACTGTTGTGTTGCTGTATCTTCATATGGGACTCCTCAAGTGGGAGCAGGGGCCGTCTCTGTCTACACTGCCTGCCTTTGGATCCCTTTCCCCTAACCAGGCTGCCTCATCTAACCTTAATAGAAGCCAAGTCTTACTGCGACTTGATTTGCCAAGTCTGGTTGATATCTATGGGAGACCTCCCCTTTCCTTAGGAGGAGGGGAGGGTTAAATGGGAACAGTGTTGAGAGGGAGGGACCGGGAGGAGAGGAGGGAGAGGAAGCTGTGATCAAGATGTAAAGCAAATAAAACTTGATTTTAATAGCTATGTGTCCTCTTAAAGGAAATTTCCATCAATCTAGATTATTGAGGATTATTATTTTCAAACTCAATGGTATGGATTGTTCATTTTCTAGAGATAGCTGAATAGAATCTGTTCATGGAGTGTTTCATAGCTCCTTAGTTTTAGAATCAATGTAAGACTGGGTATTTATGCTAACGTAGACTTACCTTTCTCTGATATTATAGTCATTATTTATTTTGATGGGCTTGGTAACAGATTTCTCTAGTATCAGATCCATGTATATATTAGTATCAGATGCATATATATGCATATATATACATATATATATTCTTAGAGAATCATGACAGTTTTGATCAGATATGGTGAATTCCTTTAAAACAAAATTATTATGAAGCTTTATTTTTCACTATAAGTTACTTTTACAATGCTAATAACCTCCATAACTTGTAGAGTTGTATTATATTTCTGATACTATTTTATTTCTTTATCTCATCCTTCGACTTGGATGTTTTATAATATTTAAAACTTATTTTGCATCAGACTTAGTAGGTTTGTGTTAATGGCTTTAAATTAAGTATACTTTATCAGTGAATAAATAGTTAAATCTTGCATTTCCTGTAAGAAGAAAGCTGAAAGATAAAAACCAAAGCAGCATGAGAGAGAAAATTATGGCATGTCATTTTTAAGGCTCACAAGTAGATGAGAAGCCCAAGTGTTCCATGTCTCTGCTTTTCAGTCTTCTTTGCTATGTCCCTCAGGCCAATAGTTCATCTCCCCAACACCTTCAAGTCCTGCTCTGACAAATGCACCCATTAAACATTCCTCATTTCTGAATTCTAATTTACAGGTGATCAACAATGATTAACTTGGTCAAGTTCCATACTATCTACCATCGGGACAAACAAGGACCAGTAAAATAGTCAGCTCCCTGTCACCAAAGAGCTCAGATTGTCTAAGAAACAAAATCTGATGTATGAAAAAAAAACTGTCCAAATAACTTTCATATTAAAAATCGGCATGTTGAAGTTGCCTTACTGGAACATATAATCATTTGTTGATTTGTAAAACCAGATTACAACAAAATATAGAAAGCTACAATTGCTATTTCAGGTAATGTATGTCATGACTACCAAAGACGAGATGGACAAATCAAGAGGAGGTGTGGAGGACAATACAGAGGATGGAAAGGGGAAAGTACGAAGTAAAATGGGGCCGAGACGTGTGTATGTGTGTGCACACGCATGTGCACATGTGTGTGTGTGTGTGTGTGTGTGTGTGTGTGTGTGTGTAAAGTAAATAGCTCTAATGCAAGGGAGAATGCCACACTTTTCTGAAATACTGGTATGTATACTCAAGTACACAAGTGGCTATCACTTACAGCTAGCCTCCTACATAAAATATCTCATTTTATTATTTCCAGAAACCTATACAGTGGGCCGCAACGGCTTCATCTTCCATTTACACATAAGGATGGCCATAGCTTGGTACATGAGATTCCAAGCCAGTGGCTCCCAGAGACAGGATTGTCCCTTGAGAACTCAGCAGTTGAAGCCAGCTCTTTCTCCAAGGGAGTTGCACCGATAGAGAGACTCCCTATTTCAGGGTCTGAATGATAAGACCTTAAGGTGAGAGAAATCCATTCCAGTAGCGCTGTGGGTGAATGACAGACAGCATTTACCAATGAGTGGGCAACCTGTCAGGGGATTTGCCCTGAGCTTTGGAAATTAGTGAGGAAGGAGATATGGGAGGAACCAGTTCTTCACTTCTCCGACTGGAGTTTTTGTTGTTTTGCTTTGTTTGCCTCTGCTTTGGCTCTTCTATGTCAGGTGTTTCAGACAAGGTGTAAAGCCCAACCACTTACCCACCATACACACAAACTACCTATTTCTCTTCTTGACTGCCTTTACTTTTAGCTCCAGGAGCTAGATTGGTTTCCATTTCCAGGGTATTGTAAGTGGCTTGTGTAATGCTGGGAGGTTATTTGGTGATCCTGGGAAGGAAATGACTTATACCTTAGACACCTGGAGGGATAATTTGTTGCTCAATCATTCATCACACTCACCCTGGCTGTAGCTCAAAATATTCCATCACTTTATTAACCTAGACCATGTCTATGGATGTATTTCTAGTGTATTTGACTGGTTTCTCTTCCACTTCCTTTTGACCGTTTACTAAATCCCATCACACTATATGTTTATATGAATGATTTGAGCTTTTAACCCCAACCCAACTTCCAGTATGCTCTGAAATACTGGGAATTCCATAAAGCAATGTACTATGTCAAGAAAAATGTCCATGCAGTGATATATTTCTTATTTGAATTCAGCAGACAGAAATAGTTCTCTAACTTCTGACTTTATCTAATACAGAAAAGCATTCTTTTGCCTTACAGAAACTTCGTAATTTTATGACGTCCCATTTGTCAATTCTTGATCTTAGAACATAAGCTATTGGTGTTCTGTTTAGAAACATTGCCCCTGTGCCCATGTCCTCCAGGGTCTTCCCCAGTTTCTTTTCTAATAGTTTCAGTGTGTCTGGTTTTATGTGGAGGTCCTTGATCCACTTGGAGTTGATCTTAGTACAAGGTGATGAGAGTGGGTCAGTTCACATTCTTCTGCATGTTGACCTCCAGTTGAACCAGCACCATTTGTTGAAAAGCCTATCTTTTTTCCACTGGATGGTTGTAGCTCCTTTATCAAAGAGCAAGTGACCATAGGTCTGTGGATTGATTTCTGGGACTTCAATTCTATTCCATTGATCTACTTGCCTGTTGCTGTACCAATACCATGCAGTTTTTAACACAATTGCTCTGTAGTACTGCTTGAGTTCAGAGATATTGATTTCCCCAGAAGTCCTTTTATTGTTGAGAATAGTTTTAGCTATCCTGGGTTTTTTGTTATTCCAGATGAATTTGAGAATTGCTCTTTCTAGATCTATGAAGAATTGATTTGGGATTTTGATGGGGATTGCATTGAATCTGTAGATTGCTTTTGGCAAGATGGCCATTTTTTACTATATTGATCCTACAAATCCAAGAGCATGAAATATTTTTCCATTTCCTGAGGTCTTCTTCGATTTCTTTCTTCATGGACTTGAAGTTCCTGTCATACAGATCTTTCACTTGTTTGGTTAGAGTCATGCCAAGATACTAAGGACAAAACAGCCATCAACAAATTGGGAAAAGATCTTCACCAACCCTATATCCAACAGAGGGCTAATATCCAATATATACAAAGAACTCAAGAAGTTAGACCACAAAGAACCAAATAACATTATCAAAAATGGGGTACAGAGCTAAACAAAGAATTTTCACCAGAAGAAATTCGGATGGCTGAGAAGCACCTTAAGAGATATTCAACATCATTAGTCATCAGGGAAATGCAAATCAAAACAACCCTGAGATTCCACCTCATACCAGTCAGAATGGCTAAGATTAAAAACTCAAGAGACAACTAGTGCTGGCGAGGATGTGGAGAAAGAGGAACACTCCTAAACTGTTGGTGGGATTGCAAGATGGTACAACCGCTCTGGAAATCAGTCTGACAGTTCCTTAGAAAGTTGGGCATGGCACTTCCAGAGGACCCTGTTATACCACTCCTGGCCATATACCCAGAGGATTCCCCTGCATGCAATAAAGACACATGCTCCACTATGTTCATAGCAGCCTAATTTTTAATAGCCAGAAGTTGGAAGGAGCCCAGATGTCCCTCAAGGGAGGAATGGATACAGAAGATGTGGTATATTTATACAATGGAATACTACTCAGCAATTAAAAATAATGAATTCATGCAATTTGTAGGCAAATGGTTGGATCTGGAAAATATCATCCTAAGCAAGTTAACCCAATCACAAAAGAATACACATGAAATGCAATCACTGATAAGTGGATATTATCAGAGCCCAGAAGCTCTGAATACTCAAGGCATAATTAACAAATGAAAAGATTCCCAAGAAGAAGGAAGGGGAGGACCCTGGTCCTGAAAAGACTGGATCCAGTTTTTTAGGAGAGTACCAGAACAGAAAAAAGGGAGGGGGGCAGGGGTGATGGGGAATAGGCAGGAGGCGGGTGTAGGGGGAGAAGAGGACTTATGGGACATAGTGAAATGGTGAAGGTGAAGCTGGGAAATGGCAAAGCCTTCAGAATGTAAACAAAGAATATAGAAAATAAAAAATGTAAATAAAAAAGAAAAGCATTCTTTTTTATAAGGGGATCAAACCCTTGAATTATTTGAGTGCCACAATCCCTCTAATTTTCTGTAACAAGAAGAACAAAATAACTGTGCCTTTGACTGATATATAATATCCAAACTTGAAATCTAATGCACGGTATTATTGCCAAGAGTAATTAAATTAGTCAGAGTTTGGCCATATGGAATATAGTTATAATAGCGATTTTAATGTCCCTTTCCACTAATTCTGTAATCTATGATGTCTTGTAGGCTTTCTAGTAATTGATTTTCCCCTTTATAATGTGTTGATTGTTTTTTACTTTTTTGTATATTTGTTCCTTATGACCAGATGTGATTTTTATGCTATTCAGAAGCCATATTTACTGTTTTCTTACAAATATTATTAAATTTTATTTTGGATTAATGTTATTTTTTTTTAATTTCGTTATATCCAATTTACATCCCAATATCTTACCTCCCCTCGCCTCTCAGTCTCCCCTCTGGCAGATTCCACCCCATTCCCCCTCCCCTTCTCCTCTCTCACTGAGGCTAGAGAAGGCGGCCCAGTTAGGGGAATGGAATCCACCAGTAGGCAAAACATTCAAGGACAGCCCCTACTCCAGTTGTTGGGGACCCACATGAAGACTGAGCTGCACATCTGCTACGTATATTTTACTATCAGAGAAATATCCTTCAAAAGTATTTTTATCTGTTGTCAGGGATACTTTATCAACCCTAGTCCCAACCTGTTGCATCTGTAGTTTCTCTGCTTGCTCCATTTGATGGCTCATTTTTTTGCTTCAGGGTTTTCTGCCACATAGAATCCTAGAATCCCTCTGCCAATCTTTGACGTATTCCATATATGCCTCTATCTATGCACAACATCCTTCTCCTCACACAACGTCATCCCTGATCATCCCTATCTCAACCAGCCTTTTGTCCTACAAATTATATCTAACTTGTATCCCTGATAATGGCAAGTCCATCCATTCACCTCAGAACATGATCAGATCTA
The DNA here is from genome assembly GCA_964023405.1 of Apodemus agrarius. Lineage (NCBI taxonomy): Eukaryota > Metazoa > Chordata > Mammalia > Rodentia > Muridae > Apodemus > Apodemus agrarius. The sequence goes on from OZ030014.1 coordinate 21,620,060, forward strand.
TGGTACTGGCACTACCTATCATTCAGTGTATGTCAATGTTGCACCTAGAAAAGAAAATCCAGACAATGTTCCACATCAGAAGTTGTGGGATTAATTGGACATTTAAATTTAATGATGTTGTTGTAGTATTGTTATTGTAGATATTTAAAAGGATATAGAGGTATGATCAGTTCTATTTGCTTATATAATGAACAATGAAGTTGCTTTTTGAAAACTTAGCTTGGTTGTCAAGACAGATCATGTTTTAATAGTAATTTTCTCTAAATTCCAGGAAATAAAACAAACAAAATCCACTTTGGTTTTTGTATATTTAACCTGGCATTCTAGTGTCTAAGAAAGGGGTGTAAATCCATTCCCAATCATTTGTCTGGTTTGGATGTGAAAGCCTAGTTATTAATATTTTATACCTGTCAAAAATAAAATAAAACTCTGAAAACTTGTAGTGCTTACAATAAATTGCAAGAGACTCACTTGTGCTCAGAATTGAATCTGGAACCATTTAGGAAATGTTCTGGAAGCTCTGTGAACGGAATGTGGAGCTTGTCCAGATTCTCATTATATTTCTTCACAGTAAAATTGATGTTCCAAAACTCTGTTGTCTTATGCATCATTATTTTTGTAAGGAACAATCCAAAAAAAGAACTCCAAGACTAGTAATCATGGAGATCTATTAAGTACATTTAGAACCAAAATGATGATATGCATATAAAACCCTACACATTTAGTTTTGAATGCTGTTAAAACTCATGAGTGGCACATAATGCATTTAAGTAATGAGTACTATAATTTCATCAACATTTTGGTTAAATTTATATCAATTTTATACATTTTTGCCTATGTTGACATTTTTATTTTATTTGATAAGCAGGAAGATTTTGCTATAATTTGATATTTCCCATATGACTATGAGGTTATCAATATTTACAGATAAACATATTGAGCTTTAATAATCAGTACATAGATTTCTCTATGTGGTCAATGTCAACATAGATTCACCAGGTCTCTACTGTCAATGTCTTATATGTATGGGGGTCAAAGCTGACATTTAATTACTAGGATGTCTCTGAAGAGCCAGTTGGGAAGGTTGCGGCTGGTGGAGACTTGTTGACCAAAAATCATATAGGAGTCAAAAAAGTGGGAAGGAAGGGTATAATCTCAAAAATACCAGACTCAGAAGAATGTGACTTAGGTTGAGCTGGATTTAGATCGCATAAATGGATACATGGGGATCTGAATTTTAGAAATGAAGAGAGACTGAGCTGGGTAGACAGACAAAGCTCTGTCCTCCAAGTAGCTGGTGAATGGAGTAGAGGAGACCTAGATAAAAGCATCAATAGAAATGCATAATAACAGGAAGCTGATGATGAACAGGGCTCGGGATGCAGATGCTGCAGTCCTACAGATGCCCCCAGTCACTTGCCTGTGGGTGTGGTCCTGATGCTGCACAGTCACAGCTGATGGTGGACTTAAGACTTTGAGTAGCTCTAGAGAGCATTGTGAGAGGCTTTAGAGGGAGGAGAAAAACTGATTATGATAATGTTGGTGAGTGTGACCTCAACCTAGTTCCATAAACATACCCTGGGATGGTCCTAGGATTGTCACACCCAGAACCAGTCCAAACCTCCTCCAAGCTGCTCACAGTATTCCCTTGCACCAGCATGTCTTCTGTTCAACTTCCAATCTCTCAGTCACACTACATACTTCACAATTTTACTTTTGGTACTGGTCACCTTGACCCTGATGCAGGTTCCTATTGGAAGCTACTCTTTAACAGGTGTGCTGATCATGGAATCAACTCAGGTGTCTATCAGCGAAGGAGTGGAGAAAGAAAATGTGGTTTACATAAATACTGGAATTTTTTCGGCTAAAAAGAGGAATGAAAATGGATCCTGCAAGGAAAATCAATGCTTCTGGAAGCATGATACTGTGTTATCAATTATGCCAGGCTCAAAGGGACATCACATATTTTCTCTCATTTACAGGACTTATACTTTATAGACACCTGCTTTATAAATAATGTGTGTACAGAGAAGGGACTAACAGGGGGAAGCAGGAGATGACTAGGAGGGTAGGCCAGTACATAGGGGGTGGATATACACTTGCATGAAAGTTGCCTCATGAAAACCTGGCTGATAAGGGAACATTTCCTTAAAAAATGTCGAGTCTTCTTGCAGTATTTGGTTTTGCAAACGCTCTCCAATCCTCTTCATGTGGCGAGCTTCTCACGTCATCAAGAGCCCTAGAAGAAAGAAATGCTGGGTACCATCGAACTCCCTGAGCAGTGGACAGTCTTGGCCTTGAATTATACTCTAGAAATTGTCTGAAGAAATCTGTGTTATGGACTTTGTTTTGTTGCAGTTTATTTTTCTTTATTTTTTGAGGCAATTATGTTAGTGTGGTGAATGCTTTGAAGAAATCTAAATGTGTATTTTCTGAGAGCAGAGGGGGTATTTCATGAAGAAATAAAGGGCATTTGAATCAGACTTCAGATTAAGGGAAACCCCAGAAGACGGAATGATCAGAAATTCAAGGTCATTTTTTATTACAAACCAAGTTCAAGGTCAACCTGGGCTAAAAAAAAATAAATCTGCCTAGAAAACAACAGGAAAGCAGAACAGAAATCAAAGAAGCTTAGAGGCTGCTTTTCCCTTGCTGCTTTATCTTTCCAAAACGATGACTATGAGTCCTCATATGAATCCTTACCCTATGATCATAATTATAAGGATGAGCTCAAAATGTAGGGCTGAAGATGAGATATAGAGATGAAAGGCCTCAAGTGGGCAATTTCTTTCGTACTGCTCTTGGAGTATAGTTAAGGACTTGTTTCAGGACTTAGCTACTATTTATGGCTCTGGATAGAATTCTTCTGGCTCTTCCACTTAGTGTGTGCATTCTCCCCTCAAAGTCTTAGTGTGTCCACTTGTGACAGAAGATAACACTTACTTTGCAATAGTATCAACTATCAATTCTTAGCTCAAAAATATCCTTCCATATTATGTTCCATAATAGAATTCTTTTAACTGTTTCTCATGTACATTATGCATAATGTCAGCTTTTCTTAAGAGGCTGCTGCTAAGAAAGGGGTTCCCAGGGTTTCTGGCGTGTGCTGCAGACTTGAACAGCTTGGGCATAAGGACTCTCAGTAGAGCCCATCCCATTCGACGGTCCTGGATACAGCTGTCTGTGATCTTGAATGCTTAGGTTTACATTGGCCTCTCTGTAACTCTGTATATGTGGGCCGAGCACTCTGTGCATGCTACGAGAAGTGATGGTACTCCAGAGCATCCTGTGGTGAAGAAGCCACTGTTTCCGCAGACTCCATTTCTTGTACTTACAGGGGCCTCTTCCCCAGTTAGTACCACGCCACCAATACTGGTCACCAACACTCCTACACTCAGAAGTATGTTCCATCATGTGACTAAAAATTTCAGATATACTCTATCTTGCCAAGGTCATTAAATTTCTCTGCAGTCTGGTATCTAAATGCCTTCCCCAATTTCTAATCTGCTCTTCCTTGAGTGCTTTCCCAGGGCCCTGTCGTACTTTTTATAGAGTTTCTTTTTGTCTTATAATTGCTGGTTTTGTCATTGTTTAGTTACTCTTTATATTGCACTTTGGTTTAATCCACTGTGTGATCTCTGTCCCCTGACTGCACTAACTGCTACAGTCAGCGTCATATAGTGAAGACTGTATGAAAGAACGTTAGCACAATTGAGAACAGATATAGACAGCCTTGTCTCTCCCTTTTAGACAAGCTGTCATATCAAATAGGCACTTAAGAGCTATGTATGCATGGATTATGTATGTGTATGAGTGTGTGTGTGTATGTGTGTGTGTGTGTATGCATGTCTGTACATGTGTATGTGTTTGACTGTGTATGTATTGTGTGTATGTGTTTGGTGTATGTGACTCTGTGTTTATATAAATTGCTAGTTGTGCTTCTCCTGTAGTTAATAAAATACCCCTTGTTGCAAGAAATATAAACTACATTGGTGGAAGCAAGATTTAGCATAGCCCACCCATCTCAACCAATGCAAATAAATTAACAGGTTCTTGCTCAAAGTCACACAATTAATTCAGGGTGAGACCTGTATATAAAATTGCCCTCATGCTGAGAACCCGCCCAAGACATTCTCATTGGGAGACAAATTCTCTATGCATCTTTAAAATAAGTGTAATATAAATGTATGTGTCATTTTCTAAGGTGTCCATAACAGATGGTTAAAGAAGAAACCTAGTGCACAGCTCTAGAGACCAGAAGTTCAATGTGAAGCAGACCTATGCTCCTTGTAAGCACTCATAAAACAATCCTTCTCTACTTCCTGCAGCTTCTGATTCTAGTTCAAGGTCACATAATCAACTCAAGGTGAGACTTGTATAAAAAGTGGGACTTTTCCCACATCCATGCCCCAGGCCCCAGTTCTTCGGCAGCTGTTTCCATTCCTAGGCTTGTGGATGTGTTGCTGTATCTTTTCATATCGCCGTCTTCTCATTTTGCCTCTTATAAATGCACTCAGTGGATTATCTAGATGATCTCCATCTCTATATTCTTGGCGCACCTACAGTTGCAAGGCTCTCTTCCTAAGTAAGACAACATCAGAGGTGTTGGTTATTAGGACCTGCCCTTTGGTAGATAGTTATCTAGCCAACTGCAATTTTTAAAAATTTATTGTTTCTAAAGTTTTATGATTAAGTGCTCCATAGATTCCATCAATATCTTCTGTTTTTTTAATTAGGTATATTCTTTATTTACATTTCAAATGTTTTCCCCTTTCCTGGTTCCACTCTCCCCAGAAAATCCCATAAACCATCTCCCCTTCCCCAATCAACCCACCCCTGTTTCCCTGTCCTGGTATTCCTCTACAAGTCTTTCCAAGACCAAGGGCCTCTCCTCCCTTTGGAGTCTAACAAGACTATCCTCTGCTGCCAATGTGTCTGGAGCCAAGCGTAACTCCATGTATACTCTTTGGTTGATGGTTTTGTCCCTGGGAGCTCTGGGAGTACTGGGTGGCTCATGTTGTTGTTCCTCCTGTTGCGCTGCAAACCCCTTCAGCTCCTTGGGTCCTTTCTCTAGCTCCCCCATTGGGGACCCTGTGCTCAGTTCAATGGCTGGCTGAGAGTGGCCCCCTCTGTATTTGTCATGCTCTAGGAGAGCCTCCCAGGTGATAGCTATATCCGGCTCTGGTCAGCCAGCACTTGTGGGCACCCACAATAGTACCTGGGTTTTTTAACTGCATATAGGATGGATCCCTGGGTAGGGTAGTCTGGATGGTCTTTCCCTCAGTCTCTGCTCAGCTTTTTGTCTATGTATCTCCTTCTGTGGGTAGTTTTTCCCCTTTCTACAAAGGACCCAAGGATATGTCTTAGTCTAATGGTTATTTATTCTATGGGCATATTATCTACCAGTATGATTTCCTTACCTTTGTAAGAACAGTCAGCTATGTGGACTTGGACAGCAATCTTTTCAAAGTTATAGAGTGTTGTGTTCCATCATATGGATTCTCAGAAGCCAATCTGGGTTCTCTGTAAGAGCAATATGCCCTCTGAACCACCGATCCACGTCTCTAGCTTCCTCTATTTTTGTTTGGAGGACCTTTGTACTGACTCCCATATTTGATGCAACAATTTATGTTCTCACTAGCAAAATGTTTCCACAACCTCACCAGCATATGTTATTTATTTTAGTGATAGCTAACTGACTGGAGAAAGATGTGCTCTCAGTGGAGATTTGTATAAGGATGATGCACAGTGTCTCTTTGTAGCTCTGTTGAGAAATGTCCATTTGTATGTTATCGATGAGATGGCTTTTGTGTTTTCATACTTTTTACTTGGTGTGCATGCATGTATGTTCATGTGTGAGTGGTCACATAATCAAGGGAGGGCAGGCATGTGTAAGGTGTGTGTGTGTGTGTGTGTGTGTGTGTGTGTGTGTGTGTGGTGTGGTGTGTATGTTATCTATGTATGTGGAGTATATACAGTCATTCGTATGCATGGAAGTCAGTAGAGGATATCTGGTGTCCTCTATTGCTCTCTGCCATATTCCTTTGGGGCAGTGTATTCTATCAAGGCTAGAACTAACCGAATACCCAGTGAAACCCAGCAGTTCCTTATGTGCCCATCAGCCCAAGTGTGCTGATGTTACAAGAGAGCACGGAGCACACCCAACTTATGTGGCTTCTTGGGATCTGAATGCAGTCTCTCTCTTTTTATTAGATATTTTTTATTTACATTTCACATGTTAGCCCCTTTCCTGAAAAAACTCTATCCCTTAGCCCCTTCCCCTGCTCACCAACCTACTTACTCCTGCTTCCCTGGCATTCCTCTATACTTGGGCATTGAGCCTTCTTAGGACCAAGGACCTCTCTTCCCTTTGATTTCCAACAAGGCCATCCTATGCTACACACACAGCTGGAGCCATGGGTCCCTCGATGTGTACTCTTTGGTTGGTAGTTTAGTCCCTGGAAGCTCTGGGGGTACTGGTTGGTTCATATTGTTGTTCTTCCTATGGGGCTGCAAACCCCTTCAGCTCCTTGGATCCTTTCTCCAACTCCTCCATTGGGGACTCGGTGCTCAGTCCAATGGTTGGCTGAGAGCATCCACCTCTGTACTTGTCAGGGACTGGCAGAGCCTCTCAGGCTCTTAGGTTTACAAATCAGTCACTCTCATGGACTAAGCTATCTCCCCATCCTCTTGCTTTTTAATTTTAAAAGGTTTCAATTATAAATTCTAGACATTAATTTCTTTTCAGATGAATGCCTGGCAAATATATTTTCCCACTGCATGTGCTTCGTCTTTGCTCAGGCATTTTCTCTGGTTTGTAGTATTTAACTTTATACAACCCCATCCATCTATTTTTCTGTAATTTCTTGACCTATCAGAGTCCTTTTCAGAAAGTCTTTCTCATGCCTCTATCTTGAAGTGTTTCCTTCTAGCAGCTTTGAGGTCTCAGGTCACACAGTAAGATTTATAATACAATTGAATTGATTATTATGCATTATAAGTGATGAGTCCAGTTTCCACTACTTTAATTGTGGATGTTCATTTTCTGAACATTCTGGCCATTCTTGCCTTCCCAAATCCATCATCAAAAGTCCACAGCTCTCTCATTAGCCTAGACAGCCCCCAAACTCAGAATCTCCCTCTCCCCCTCCTGAGTTCTGGAGCTGCAGGAATGCAGTATCTTTCTTCCCAGGCAGTTCCTTTTGTTGTGATTAGAAGGGATGGCTCGGTGCATAGCTAAGAAAATTAAAATATGTGTAAAATATTAAAGTGGTTCATGTCATTTGATGTAATATTTAGCTTCATGTTATCAGAGGCAAATATGTACATTTAAAGATTTTAATTATATTCTCAACAGTGAATATGTATAGAAACATAAGGTCTCAAACATAAGTTATTAGATTAATATGTTATGAAATATCTCCATAATTACTTACTAAGTATGCACAAAATAAAGCTGTGTATATTTAGTAAAAGTAAATGTTTAATATAAGAGATTAACATACTTACAAAATGCAGAGGATGATTTCTATATTTACAAAAATTACTGAAGGGGTAAAGGAAAAAATAAGGTAAATAAGAAGTCTGATACCTCATATTTTGTCAGATTTTCACATTTAAATTTAGGTATGTTGTCTAAGAAGCCAGGAAAAAGAAATAATACATTCTGCAACAGTCATTCATCTGAACATATAATAACATCATTCAAGGAACCATTTCGCCCTGGCACAACACATCCTATTAGAAGCTAATAAGTTGCAGGTGTTTTGCTGTTATTGCTGATAATAGCTAATTATAACAATTCTCTGTTACATTTCCTCTCACATCCTTCTTTTGTGGCCTTGTTCTTACCATTGGCTGTGTTTGTGTGGTTGGCTCCTGATTCAACAAAGTATTTTTTGATAGTGAATAATTATCATTTTTCTCTTCCTATCTAAAAAGTTGGACTTCTGTTGACTGAATTTTTGCTTTCAGATTAATTTTATCTCTGGTTTGTTGTTGTTCTGTTTACTTAGAGACAAGAAGCTGGCCCATGTAAGACCACAGAGAAAATCCTTAACTGTTTATTATATAGTTTTATGTTCTCTAGTAATTGTTTCCACTCTGCAACTTGGGGATTCTCTGAGCAGATCATGGTTAACCTCAGTTAATATCCCTTTAAGTACTGAGTTAAAAACAAATGCATTGAAGTAAAGAAAGGCTAAGTCTGATGTCAGACAGCTAGTTAACCACTACGTTTCTAGGGCTCCTGAAGACAGATGCAACATGGTCTACAAACTCTTCCTGAGCTGGTTCCTCTGCAAGTTCTGAACTTTTATAACAGAAACCATGTTACCAAGCTCTGAAGTTACTCTGTAGAGTAAATCATCATCATTCAATATATACCAGAAATAATAACAGCAAAGATGCTCAGAGTTGTGATACACACCTTTAGTTCCAGTGTATGGGAGGAAAGACACTTTGGAGTTGTTGCTTTGAGACCACCCAGATCTAAACAGCAACTCAAAAACAAACAGCAGAGGCAAAATCCCCAAACCGACCCAGGTAACATCAGAAACAAATACTAGAACATAGATTATATTTGGCACCAGCGAAAATGTATTGATTACCATTGCTTAAAGGCAACAAATTTGCACATTTCTACTCTTGCCATTATAATCTTAATATGCTAATATCTGACTTATTGGTCTTCTTCTACAAACACCGACGATGTATCATCTTTCCTGTCACACGAGTAAGTGAAGCCAGGTGTCTGTCCTGTCCCCAGATCTCTCACACTTTCATCAAATCCATCACAAGACTCTAGGATTTGGGTTTCAAGTGTCCCCTGTAGTCACTGCTTACCTTCATCACCTCTGCGCCAGAGACATATGCGGTCATCCTGCTGATGGCTTCAGCATCAAGGGACAGTATCAACATGGTTGTCAGCCCGCCTTGTTTATTATCCAACTCTTCTTCCTCTTGCTGGTGCTCAGCCCAGAGCACTCCCTGTGCTTACCCCCACCCGCCCAGCCCGCGCTGGGGTGTACATATGTTGTTTGTTCTGCCCAGGGTACAGTGTGCACACCGCTTTCCTCCGAGCGACTCCTACTCAGTCTTCAGAGTTGTGTGCAGACTTCAGTCCTTCCCTGTGGGCAGACTTGTCAGTGCAGTCCTCCAAGGGACTAGAGTCGTTATGCAATGTTATCGTAGACTCTTCCTTCTTTCCTTTACAGTGGGCTCACTTTGCAAGTCCCCATTTATTTGTAAGCGAAATTGATTCCTATCATTCCATTTGACTATAGGCTACTTTTTTTTTTTTTTGCTTGTAGCATATAGAAGATGTCCCTTAATCCGTCCTTGAATGGCTAAATCAACGAATGTGTATTTAGTATTCCACAAGTGTTACCTTTATGCCAGATAGCCAGCCTGCATTTTCTTCTCCTGGTGCCTCTTGTTTATGAAGACGGCTGGCTTCCATTTTAAAATAGAAAAGACATTTATCTTTTAGCTTTAGAGAATACTAGAGAAAAATCTATAAACCATATGGGCTGTTGACCCTCAAAATACACACAATCAGAGCTCAAGAGGAGAACCAGGGACACGTAGCTCTCCTTGGCAGACACTTCTTCGGCATCCTTTACTTCTTCCCAGAGAGGTTTGTCCAAATCCAAACTGTTCTGTTTATTGTGCCTGCTCTACCCCATTGCCTTTGCTATTCCCAGCTCTGTGTCTCTCACCTAAGGAAAGTGACTCTACCAATAACTAAATCCCTCAGCTCACAGCTGCATCATGGTTGCCTTTATCCACCACTCCCACCAGAGACTAGTCAATGGCCCTATGTCCTCACACACACACTCTCTTTTCCTGCTTTAGGGTCTGGCTCAATGACTTTATCTGTATTTCTCCACTTTTGTTTCATTAACCCTGCCCTTATAAAATGTACAGTTATGAGCAAATATGTTACAAACAAAACACAAATGTAAACAAAACCAGAAACCCCTGTTCTTAAACTGTAAGAAAATTAGATGTATTTTATTCTATTGAATATATACTTTTGTAGTAGGATCTGATGAGTTTTTTAATTTCCTTACATTCTGTTGTAACTTTGGATACTGTCTCTGTGCCCTCTGTTTAGTCTGGCTAAGGGTTTATCTATGTTGTTGATTTTCTCAAAGAAACAGCTCCTGGTTTTGTTGATTCTTTATATAGTTCTTTTTGTTTCTACTTGGTTGATTTCAGTACTCAGTTTGATTATTTCCTGCCTTCTACTCCTCTTAGGTGTCTTAGCTTCTTTCTGTTCTATAGCTTTTAGGTGTGCTGTTAAGCTGGTAGTGTATGTTCTCTGCAGTTTCTTGTTGGAGGTACTCAGAGCTATGAGTTTTCCTCTTAGGACTTCTTTGATTTTGTCTCGGGTATGTTGTGTCCTCATTTTCATTAGATTCTAAAAAGTCTTTAATTTCTTTCTTTTCTTTTCTTTTCTTTTCTTTCCTTTTCTTTTCTTTTCTTTTCTTTTCTTTTCTTTCTTTCTTTCTTTCTTTCTTTCTTCCTTTCTTCCTTTCTTTCTCTCTCTCTCTCTCTCTCTCTTTCTTTCTTTCTTTCTTTCTTTCTTTCTTTCTTTCTTTCTTTCTTTCTTTCTTTCTTGATCAAGTTGTCATTGAGTAGGACATTGTTCAGCTTCCATACGTATGTGGGCTTTCTGTTCTTTTTGTTGCTATTGAAGACCAGCCTTAGTCTGTGGTAATCTGGTAGGATACATGGGATTATTTCAATCTTCTTGTATCTCTTGAGGCCTGTTTTGTGACCTACTGTATGATCAATTATGGAGATGGTACCATGAGTTGCTGAGAAGGTATATTCTTTTGTTTTAGGATGAAATGTTCTATAGGTATCTATTAAATCCATTTGGTTCATAACTTCTGTTAGTTTCAATGCATCTCTGTTTAGTTTGTGTTTCATGATATTCCCAATGATGAGAGTGGGGTGTTGAAGTCTCCCACTATTTTTGTGTGAGGTGCAATGTGTGCTTTGAGCTTTAGTAAAGTTTCTTTTATGAATGTGGGGGCCCTTGCATTTGGAGCCTATAAAAATATATCAAAAAAGAGAGAATTCTCCTTGGTAGATTTTTTTCCTTTGATGAGTATGAAATATTCTTCCTTGCCTTTTTTGATAACTCTGATTGAAAGTTGATTAGAATAGATACTCTGGCTAGTTTCTTGAGACCATTTGCTTAGAAAATTGTTTTCCAGCACTTTACTCTGAGGCAGTTTCTGTCTTTGGCACTGAGAAATGTTTCCTGTATGTGGAAAAATGCTGAGTCCTGTTCATGTATCCAGTCTGCTATTCTATGTCTCTTTATTGGGGTATTGAGTCCATTGATGTTAAGAGATATTAAGGAATAGTGATTGTTGCTTCCTGTTATTTTTATGTTTGTGTGACTATCTTCTTTTGGGTATGTTGAAAGAAGATTGCTTTATTGCTTTTTCTAGGGTGTAGTTTCCCTCCTTGTGTTGGAGTTTTCCATCTATTATCCATTGTAGGGATGACATTGTGGAAAGATGTTGTGTAAATTTGGTTTTGTCATGGAATATCTTGTTTTCTCCTTCTGTGGTAATTGAGAGTTTTGCTGGGTATAGTAGCCTGAGCTGTCATTTGTGTTCTCTTAGGGTCTGTATGACATCTGCCTAGGATCTTCTAGTTTTCATATTCTCTGGTGAGAAGTCTGGTGTAATTCTGATAGGTCTGCCTTTCTGTTACTTGATATTTTTCCCTTACTGCTTTTAATATTCTTTCTTCATCTTGTGCATTTGGTGTTTTGACTATTATGTGTCAGGAGATATTTCTTTTCTGGTCCAATCTACTTGGAGTTCTGTAGGCCTCTTGTATGTTCATGGGCATCTCTTTAGGTTGGGGAAGTTTTCTTCTACAATTTTGTTGAAGTTATTTACTGGCCCTTTAAGTTGTGAATCTTCACTTTCTTGAATACCTATTATCCTTAGGTTTGGTCTTCTCATTGTGTCCTGGATTTTCTGGATGTTTTGGGTTAGGAGCTTTTTTTCATTTTGAATTTCTTTGATTGTTGTGTTAATCTTTTCTATGGTATCTCCTGCACCTGAGATTCTCTCTTCTATTTCTTGCATTCTGTTGGTGATGCTAGCATCTATGACTCCTGATCTCTTTCCTAGGTTTTCTATCTCCAGAGTTGTCTCCCTTTGTGATTTCTTTATTTTTCCTATTTCCATTTTTAGATCCTGGATAGTTTTGTTCTATTCCTTCACATGTTTCCTTGTAATTCCCTATAATTCTTTAAGGAATTTTTGTGTTTCCTCTTTAAGGGCTTCTACCTGTTTAACTGTGTTCTCCTGTATTTTTTTAGGGAGTTATTTATGTCCTTAAAGTCCTGTATCATCATCATGAGATGTGATTTTTAAATCAGTCTTGCTGTTCTGGTGTGTTGGCGTATCAAGGACTCGCTGTGGTGGGAGAACTGGGCTCTGATGATGCCAAGTAGCCTTGGTTTCTATTGCTTATGTTCTTGCCCTTGCCTCTTGCCATCTGGTTATCTGTAGTGTTAGCTGGTCTTGCTGTCTCTGACTGTGGCTTGTCCTGCCTATAAGCCTGTGTGTCAGTACACCTGGGAGGCCAGATCTTTCTGGGATGAATTTGGGTATGGAGAGCTGTAGCACAGGATCAGCTCCTGGGTGCAGATAGAAACCAGAAGGATCCTGTCCCTGCCTATACCTTGGTTCCTGTGTCCTGATGGCTCTTGGCAAGTCCCTCTTGGGCCAGGAATTTGAGCAGAAGTTGTGGTCTTACCTGTGATTATAGGTGTGTTGGCACTCCTGGGAGACCAGCTGTCTCCTGGTGGTATTTGGGTATGGAGCACTGTGGCACAGGATCACCTCTAGGCACAGATGGAAACTGAAAGGAATGTATTTTATTCTAAATGTATGCATATTTGAATTTTGTTAAGAGCCTGTACACAAGTGATAAAGGTTATATTTTCTTTCTTGGTCTCTCCAACTTATCTTTCACACTTCATATTGTGAATAATTAATTATAGTTCATCTTTCTCAGATACTCCATCAAAATAAAATTTCCACACCCCTACCCTAAAAGTCTTTTGGCTCATGTTCTATGTATTTTTTGACATAAGGTAAGACTTGTGTCTTCCTCATTGGCTCAGAGGATCCCAACTTAGCTTTCTTTTAAAAGCTTTCCTTCTTTTAACCTTTTCATGAATAATCTGTATTTATTAATCTTGTCAAAAGCATTATATAAGAATATGTCAAATTTTTTCTTGGCAAACTCTCTCATTTTAAAGAAAAATTATTGCAGCCTCTCTTGGGGCTGATTTTCCCCTCCAAATAAATAGTTCTTGTTGAGACCACTCCTGCCTTCTGCTTTATTAAATTTAAGTTTCACTCTTCAGTCATTCATGTCATTGGTCTAATAGCCTTCCCTGAAGCTGATCGCTCCCTTCTCCTCCAGATGTTTTGTCCACTTTCTTCCTAATAAACCTTCCTTAGTGTCTCTTAGCCTTGCTCATAGAATCTGCTATCTAGTGTTGGTTCCCTCAGTGACATTAAGTACAGCACTTGAAAGAGAAAAGCCATCGGATCTCTTAGTTTGAGGTCAGCCTTGTCTACATAGCAAGTATCAGGCCAGCTAGTGCTATACATTGAGATTATTTTTCAAAACAAACAGACCTTCAGGCACCGAACCTTGTTTCTCTTGACTTTGTCTCTCATGACCCCTCACATTTAGTCCATCAATTTAAAAAAAATTCCAAATTTTATACATGAATCTACATTTACATAATTTTGACTCTTTACTCCAACCCTTCTGATTCCTCCCATGTTCTTTCAATTCCATTTCAATTTCTGCCCTCTTCTGCTATTATTATTATTATTATTATTATTATTATTATTATTATTACATCTATACAAATATATACGTGCATATATATGTTGGAGTCTGCCAAATCCATTCTATGTATGTTTAGACCTGACCACTTTGGATTGGTTAACCTATCTAGAGCTGGTTCCTCAAGAGGATCGATTCCCTGTCTCTCAACAACTAATTGCCTATAACACTCCAATTAGGGATTGGGCCTTGTTAGGTTTTCTCCGTCCATGTTGGCCTGTCAACTGCTTCTTTCATTCTCTAGGCCTTCTTTAAGTGAGCAAGTTGTTAAAGCTTCGCAGTGCAGCTTTTCTGTCTTATACAGACAACTCTGCCTCACAGCAGATGAACTGACGCCTACAGTCTTTCTTTCTATTCTTCCTAGATGTTCCATTAACTCCCCAGGTTAAAGGTTGGAGCTGTGTTGTGCACATATCAGCTGGGGTTGGAGGAGCGCTACTGGAACGTTTACATTATTCGTTTCTTTCTGAGTTTGTACCTTGACTGGTGACCCATAATGGCTCACACATGCACAACAGCTGCAGCTGCATTTTACAACCTTAAGATCTGCCTGTCACATGGAGACAAATCCTGACAGAGCACATGACCTGGTTGGTCAATCAGATGGTGCCAGCAACAAGGAGCAAGATGGCACGGGTGGAGGCTATAAAGACCCTCTTCAATTCTTCAAAAAAAACTAGTCTGCTTCTGCTTCTCACCTGACTCTGTGTCATTGATTCTGAACCTTCTTACCTCTACCTCTCCAAGGTCCATCTTGTGGGGTGGAGGGCTGGGGCAACAATTAACCAACCAATACCTTTAAAACTTGCTACATGTCAAATCTTGCAATTTGGAAATATCCCTCTCAGTGTATAACCTGATCCCTGTCCATGAAGCATGGATTCTCCTGGTTCTTCATGAAAATGAAAATTGTTCCATCCTCCCTGTTAGCTGGACTTGATGAGCTCAAAACTTTCGCATAAGTCCACACTGGTGGGCACCTCACTTTTGGTTTCCTCAGCTCCTCCCTGATCAGTCTTACTGAGGAGGCATCTAGAAGGATCCAGGTTCACCAGCTCTCTCGTCAGCGCTTAACCTAAGTGGAGCTAAACATTGCTCAGGTGCTACTCTATTATCCCTCTGACTCGAATCCTCTTCTCACAAATATTTCTTGTTTTTTACAGTTGTCTTCGAAGACCATGTTTGTTCATCCCCCCGATGAGGTAATTTTCTCTTCTGCCTCAGTTAGATAAAGGCTATCGGTTCCTTGATTTATTTATTTTTTATAACCTGAAAAAGACTGAAAACTTGCCTTCTTGTAATGTCTGTAATGTTAAAGTTCATGCCTTTTAAGGTAAAGGGCAGAATCTAAGTGCTAGAGCTTTCCAGCCTGAGGTGGTCTGTTCCGGTGTCAGACTGTTGCTTTGTATTCTGATTTAATTGGAGGTTTTCAGGTGGGTGTGTCTGACTCCTACAGATTGGGTTAGAATTAACAACGAGAAGACACTCAAATTCCAATGCTTGTAGCTGTGAGGAAACATTTTAATCTCCCCCCTACACGACAAAAGTGGGCTATGGAGATGTAACTCACAATTACCAAGCCTCGTGCAAGAAGCTTCAGTATCTTAGACTCATCCAGTGCTCCACGCCTCCCAGTATAAGGCCTTTACAATCCGCTTTTATATTTGAGGTTATCGGGTTCTGAAGAAATTGGGTGATTTCTCAAGGTCACATAGAGAGTAATCATAGAGGCAGCACACCAAGAACAGGACGGGAAGTAGTCGTGCATGTGGCTTCTGATTTAACTGGTTATGCTCTGTGGAAGCACTTCTGGTGAGGGTTGAACTGCCAAAGTCCTAGAGTCCATGCCTGATGATTGCAGTAACCAGGGACAGAGGAGTGGAATCAGTAGAAAGACGCATCTGACAACCTGTTGAAGTGCAAGAAAGTGGCCCCACATAGCTCAAACCATCTTTATACAGAATTTCAGAGCAATCAAATGTATGAAGTTTCAGATTTTCCTTTAATCATTATCCAAGAATCTCAACAAGGGCTTATTAAAATTCATTTTAAGTTCCCCTTACATCTTTGTGGTAAGTGATTAATCTTTATTCATATCTAAATAGTATAGAATACAACCCAAATAATCATGGCATGGCTAAGCACACTTGAATATTACCAGCCAGATGGTTTAAATACTGTATTGCAAGCCAAATGATTATATCCAGCTAGGTACATACAGTTGAAATTTTGCTTGTGCCAACAGCAGCCATGCAGTTTCAAAGTAAAAGACAATTAGAATCCAAACAAACTTTTAACAGAAATATAAGTTTTGCATTTTATCACCATCTGATTTCATACGCTCAGAATGCTTTGTGAGGCGTACTGTATGCCATAATCTCTCTTAGTTTTTACAGCATGGTCCTGGTTTTCTATCAAGAGCAGAAACCAATAATTAGCATTTTTCTGTCAACCCCGATTGTTTCTTTCTTTTATGTAACCCCTCATCTAAGGAAAGATGAATCTATCTAACTTACATTTCTTTTAAGAGCATAGAACTTATTTTACTAACTTATGCTAAGAAGAAACTGACTTGCCCTGGGAATGAACTCTTCACTGTTGACCTTTAGACCTTATCTTCTCTACGTGAGTTTTGAACTTTCCCTCTTGTCCATGTTTAGGTCCTCAGAAGAAGCAGCTAACATTTCCAAACCCCTTCCTTTTCTGTCATATATTCCTATCAGCGTTTGAGACCATCCAGTAAGGAATATTTTTTAAGGTCTTGATCACTCATGTCTTAAAATTTTAAGTAAGCAGGAATCATGGCCCCCTCTCTAGAGGATTGACTCAGTCATTCTGGATATCATTTCCACTGCTCCTTGCCACATGGGAGAGAAACCCCATGGGCCTTGCCCGAGAAGGTCATTCATGGGACATTCATACACCTTTCCCAGGTCATACAACATGGCCTCCGCCATGGAACATTGTCTCAACGCTTTTAGAAAAATAAACCTATTCGTGATGTGTGCTTTATTGACTGCTTAAACTGATCATGGCCAGATCTAAAACAGAGAATACTACTCAGCAGCCCCCAAAGCACAAGTTGTTCCCACTGTCGGGAGAAAATACTACCTTAAAACTTTTTCATCCCATTTGTGTGTGTGTGTGTGTGTGTGTGTGTGTGTGTGTGCATGTGCGTGCGTGCGTGTGTGTGTGTGTGTGTGTGTGTGTGTGTGTGTGTAGGTCAGAGGACAACTTGTAGGACTCAGTTTTCTTCTTCTGTGCCAGACCCAGGAACCAGACTCACGATGTCAAGCTCAGTAGCAAATGTTTTTTTCCTACAGAGCTCTCCCCGGCACAGTGTTTATAAGGAAGGTTCTGCCTGTTTGTGTTTCTGGCAAATGTTCTCAGGGTCTGATATCATTTACCTTCTCTCACCTGTGAAGTTTGTGAACCTACTCTACATTGTTGCCTATTTCTGATTATTTATTTTTACTGTGGTATACCTGAGATCTCCGCCCCCCCCACCTGTATATTAAGTAAAGGGACTGCTGACTGTTTTTCTCTCCCTGACATAGAAAAAAATTGGTGTTCGACTAGAAGTATTATCGTTCATGTTTGGAAGTATTTAAAAGTAAGAACGGGCTATGCTAGGCTGGAACTCACTATGCTAGGCTGGAACTCAGCAGTATTGTGAATTTATAACCATTCCAGCGGGGGATGCTACTTGATTTTGTAAGTTTAAAAGTTTGAAATTGTTTAGCTTCCACAACATCAACATTTGTAACCGCTTGCTTTTCGCAGCCTAATACATATTTATTTCGTTTAGTGAGGATCATTTATTCACCAAGTTTTTGAATCTTCGTCTTCACAGTGAGCCATACATGATAGAATGGAAATCCCAGAAGCAAAATTAATTATAAATATTTACGTATTCAAGTACATCTTACATCCATATTTACATATTCAAGTACATCTCACATCCATATTTTAAAGCAGTTCACTTTAAAATAATCATAAAAGATAAGTTTGACTAATACACTGTTGTCTGAATTTTATAATTTAAATTATTACAAATATAAATTATTAATTTAGGTTTTATTACTTTATTTTTTAAAAACCGTGTTTTCTCAAATAGCCCTTCAGCTACACAAATTTGAACCTATGGGGAAAGCAATGGTTTATATTTCATTGGCAATGAAATTTTTCTTTCTTCAGATGTTTAGGCTTCCCTTGGTATTCCCATATTTCTCCTCTTTTCCACCTATAATTGGAACAAAAGGAACAGGGATAGGGATTACATTCTGCTGGTTATTTAAGTACAGCAGTACAGTCCCTTTTCACTGTAAAGTCTAACCAAGGCACAGAGAATGCGCCGCACAGAATAGCTGTTACTGTGGAATAGGATCGGCAGGGACCAGCAACCTCTCCTCTCTGGGACATGCCCAGGGTGAACGCTGGACCTTTCCTCCTTGTCCTTACCCACAGCTGAGCGCGGAGGCTGATTTCCAGACAAGCCAGGCCGGGCTTGCTCACACTCTGCTCCAGTCTGGCGTGGGTTCTTGTGGGTGAGAGACCCTATGCACGGACAGCCTGCTCTTGGACACCAGCATTGTGCCGAGCATCTTGGCTATGCCTGTCCGCCTCTGGTTCAAGGATGAAAGGCAGCAGCTGATGGGTCTCCTAACTGGGCACTCCTGCCTATGGGCTATGCATGCCTACAGGTCTGAAAGGGAGACTTCTGGACTTGCGGATGGGCTGAGTGGACCACCTGAACTCATCCACTCTCCCATGCCCAGAAGTCCTTTAAACAACCTCAGGCCTTAGAACTTAGCGGTGCCCCATTTCCTGGGACCCTTCCTGCTGTATAGGAGCTCACCACTCCCTCCTGCCTCAGCTCCCGCCTATGAATCCAAAATGAACCTCTCTCTAAAACATACCCACTGTAGTCTGTGAGTTATATTCTTTGAAATTGTGATTCAAAAACCCAAATGGCTCAGGACAACTTTGGTGGTTGTGAAGGTTGGGGGTACTCCAGATCCCTAAAAAAAAAAAAAAAAAGACTTGATAGTTTTCAAAGACATCACAAGAGTGCTTGTCAGTTGAAGTTCTCCCCTCTGCCTCACTTTTTTTTGGTGATAGAACCTGCTTATTGTACTGACCCTTCTACACACAGTGGTGTAAGCTAGAGACAAGGAGGCATGCGGAGTTCCTATAGTCCAGGCCAAAGAGAGAGGGAGCGTCTGTGAGAAAGGCTTCTCTGGGTCAATCAGTGTTCCTTTTCTGGTTGCTTCTCTCTCTAATGTTTCTCCTTAACATCAGCACACTTACTCATTAAGAATCTTGTGGGCGTGCTTTTAGTTTTATAAAGTAATGAAAAGGTTGTTATTTTGAGAACGGTTAGTTAGTAAGACATTATCGTCAAGAAACAAAGACGTTCACAATGTACAAACATTTATTTATTTTTTTAGTCATTTAGCCAACAAGTTGAAGATATGGTATATATCTATACTATATAATATCTCTGATACTTCCCAAACGTATTCCAGAATCTGGGTTCCTTAAGCGGAGTAGTAGCTAATAGTAATACAAAAGAAAAAATGGCCTCTAAAGATTAATTCTTTAATCCTTGTAACAAAACTGAGTGTTTATCATAAGTGTATGCTGCCCTTAAAATACGGGTAAATGAGACACACAGACATTTGACTATAACCCACTTGTAAAATCCACCAGCAGTAACTGGCTGGGGAAAGGGGTAGTAGTGAGGAAACAGAATTTTAAATTGTGCCTTGAAGCACGGACAGAATATTAGCAGATGCAAAGGCGCATGGACATTCCCAACACAGGATGCAGATAGCACGGTGTAAAGGCTAGTTTCATTCACTGCAGCATTAATTAGCACTAGTGGCTTGAGAGATACTTGGGCACCATAGATGCCTTGGTCGCCAATGAGCGACTGGTAGGAAAGATTCTTCAAGAGGTTCGCTAGGTGGCGCTCGTTCGTCTTTGGCAGTGACTTCACAAGTCACGCCAGAGTATACAGACCTGTTGCTGAACTTTTTAGTTTCCCCAAGCATGAGGTCATAGTTACAGTGTGAGAAAGCACTGTGTCTTGTCCGTGTCCGTGCCTGTGGTTCAGGAATGTGGATTCTCACATGACAGTGAAAACGCGAACAGGATGATCGAGATTCTGGCAGGCATGATTGCCTGGAATTCTTTTTGCCTTGATACATTGTTACCGTAATTCAAAATTCTTCCATTTTATTTATTTTAAAACTTGTTTTTTTTTTTCCCACCACCACTCCCCTGCCCCCGGCCTTGATTTTTTTAGTCCGGGTTTCTCTGTGTATCTCTGGCTGTTCCTGAACTCACTCCACTACTATTACCACCCAGCTGCTCGCCATTTTTACTAACTTGCATTTAATAATCTTTTACTAATTCCTCTAGAATCAAAACTTGTTTAACTTTCTATTTTGGAAACATGAATAGTAAAATCCAAATTTTGATAACCCCATAACTACACAAAATAAAATATATATGATGGCTAATGATTTTACTAATAAATAGCTAGATAAAATTACAATTAATTCGGTTTTTAGAAATAGTTGAGATATACAACTCAAAAATAAAATTATAGTACATACTAGATACATGGTTACTTAAGAATATGCTGTTTCTCAAATCAATTCATCTGGAATTATTTTTACCACTGCTTTTTGACAACTTAGGAAAGAGATTGGCAGGTATTTGAGTAACATGTTTGGTGAACTGACAATTTAAATTCAAAATTCTCTGGAATAATTGCATTTCCAATTACCTTAATAGTGCTTCAGATCACATTTTGTTATTGCTGTTTTTGAATGAAACAAGAAATATTGTCCTGATGTGCCCCTTTTCAAGTTGTTCATTAAAAGAAGAAAAATGTATTTATGAAACACTTTTAAAAATTAATAGAAAATCATGTTAGCAAGGTGATAATCTGCTACAAAAATGATAGCAGTGTTTCCTAAGATTCCAAAGTGCTAGCCAAGTTCTCATAAAAGATTAAGACAAACTCCTAAGAAAATGATAAGATTTAAAAAATGAAATAAGCAGGTTAACACTAGCATTTGTGGGCAGTGTTTCTATGTATTTCATGTGTGAGTGTGGTCTGTCCATTACATGTACCATAATGAAATATGCATCCTGGAAGAAAGATAAATGAGCCAGTGAATTACTTTAAAAATTAGATCATGTGTTGTTAATCCCACTGGTGGAGAATAAGATCACTACCTCAATTTTAAGGCAAATTTGAAGCACACTTAATTAAATACTAGCCAGGAGGATGGACTGTGACTAGGTAGGTCCTCCTCTGAGATCCCAGAAGACAGCCATGAGTTACATTTTTAAGAGCCTTAAACAAAAATGCAAAACCCATAGTTCGCCACATTTACCATCAGATCCAACCAGAGACAATCGTCCACCTGACACATTTCTTGCCTATGTCCCTCCTGCCCATGTCCCTCTGGCTTGCTGGGGATCAAGCACACGCCGGATCGCTGAGTCAAACAAACATAGGGCAAACAGGAATGTGTTCTTAACTGCAAACAGAACTCTTAACCTGTAAAGTATATTTTTCCTCTTTTGGTCTCACAGTGAATCCTGGCCGATCTTTGAGGCTGATTGCTGGCTTCCCTGGAAACGTGCTTAAGATGAGATGCTTCGAGTTGGTATCCACATTTCATTTCTGCCTTTGTCCCGCCGTGCGTCTGCATCTCCCTCATGATGTTTGGTCTATGAATGGCCGACTGAGGGCTTTGTTTATTGTTCTTGAAGCCCAGAACACCCCCTGAGCAGTCCAGTAAACTGCTCTTTAATAACTCAAGTTGGATATTACTTCTAAAAAATATCCTAGAAGGTTCCTCTCTGTTCTTGTTATGCACCCGTTTGCCCGACAGATGTGTCTTGATTCAGTTTTCTGGCTTGACTTCTTCTTCCCAGGGTAACTACTAAAATTATGTCCAGGCCCTAAAGTTAAGGGCTCCATTTTTTGATTCTTGCCAGTTAATGTCACAGGCAGGACTGAATGTTTGTTTTCGTAAGGGGCTTTCACGTGCAAAGGTGCAAAGCTTCACTGTCTTTTTACCTGATGACTTCAAGGACATTTGAGAGGAGTCTTTGGTCCTGGGTCCTAGCTTGGACTCATTCCACTGTGATGAGAGAAATGAGAGTTCCCTATCAGGCCACGGGATATTCCTGGCTTGTCTATCACACAGGCTGGTATTGCTGGGGTTCTCGTTCATCCTCCCTCTGTTTGTTCATCCTTGACACCAGTCCCGCAAGCAACATTAAGACCCTAGATGGGCTATATAGGGTTTAACCAATTGGACCACTTAAGTTACTAGAGTCCGTTTCCTTGAACAGGTAGCGTTAGCGCTGGTTAGTTTTGTCAACACCGCAGCTGACCAGAAAGCTTCAACTGAGGAATTATCTAGATAAGGTGGGCTGGTGGGTATCTCTGTGTGGGAGCCTCATGACTGTTGCTTAAAATGACCCGAAGGCCGACCTTGAGGGCGGGAGGCGCTATTTGGTAGGCTGGGTCCTGAAGGCAAGACTGAAAGCTAGCTGAGCATAAGCAGCAAGCGCATGGGCGTGGCGGATGCTGCGTTTCTTTCCACGTTTGACTGGATTCCTTGCGACAAGCTGCTTCTGTTCCTGCCTTGACTTCCCTGGAATCATGGACCTTAACCCGAAACTTTAAGCCAATAAAACCTTCTTCCCTAAGTTGCTCTTGGTTGTGGTTTTAGTCACCACAGAAACAAAGCTGGAATGGCATCTAACCTTTGTGAGCGTCACACAAATACATTAAGTTCACATTGTGAACAAGTCTCTTTTCATACACGGAACTGATCTTAGCACCCATCTCTCTCTCCCTGTCTGCTTCTCTCTCCTTGTCCTTACCTCAGTTACTAGTTTCACATATTCCAGGTGGAAACTTCTATTTTTTTTTCTCCTGTATTTTTAGGATGAAACATTTAGGTGTTATTAATTCATCTCCTGCATTTTCCTCTCTACTTTATACAGCGACGTTGTCCATACTGACAACCATTACCCTAGCCTACACTACCAATTCCTGTCCCTGGGCCAGCGAAATTAGCTCTGAATTAGTCCCCAGCATTCAAGACACTCTGCATTTTGTCCCCAATCATAAATAACTACTTCGATAATGTGCCACTGCCCTTGGGAGAAGCATCCGTATTTTGCTGGTTTTTGCGAGTCTCTCATAGGTAGTGTCTCTTCAGGCTCCGAGTTCTCCTTTCTCAGTTTGGACTCAGATTTCTCTGAGCTCTTACTGTGCGCTGACTCCGCCTAAACTCTGATTTTATATGTGACAACTCTCGTGCTTATTTTTGACAAAATATTATTATTCTTTAGATAAACGTTTGTGATAATTTCCTTGTGTATGTCTGCCTAGTGGTCCAGACATTTCCCCTGGAAATTAATCTGTTCCCTGAGCTAAGCTCATATTGTTAATAGTGACAGACTCCATGACTACATCTTCAGATCTTTGTACGGTTGTTGGCACACACACAAAAAGGATTAGCTAGCTGTATTAATGTTAGTCAATCAGCAATCCAAACATTATTTTCATGCATCCTTTACTGTATTTTGAAGTTCTTGAAAGGAAAGACAAAATTTCTATTGTTAGTGAAGTTCTACCCTAAAAACATTGAATGAGTGAATTAGAAAGAAGGGTGGTGTTGCTCATCCCCTGTACAAGAGCTAAAAATGTTTGCGTTCAATGTTATTTGGGTTATGGGGTGGAAATGCTGTCTTAAGGGACTGAAACAGGACTGTGGTCATGGATGTGCATCTTCTCTACAGATGCTGGCATCACATGTAAGACTGGCACATAGACTACAAATGCACGCATGCAGAGCTGGCTTTTATTCTGCCTCTGGGAAGACAGAACAGATGGAGCGTGGAAGGGACACTTGTGCTGACAGGGTAAGAGCATGAGCTTAGGGGCAGAGGCAGGACGAGGGAGGTAGCAGAAGAGAAGAGGGAAGTGCTTTGGAAGAGAGTGTTCTGTGGAGTTGATTGTTACAGACTGGAGTCAACCGAGGAACACAGGTGATGCTTGCATTTATTTATCTATTGTGAGATCGGGTGTCACTGCGTATCTCTTAGCTGGCCTGGGTTTTGCTTTGTAAGCCAGACTGGACTCAGCGTCACAGAGATCGACCTACTTCTGCTTCCCCAATGCCGGGGTTAAAAGCATATGCCACCATTTTTAGCTTGCCACCCCAAGTTTTGAGACTCCCAGGAGTGAAATCTGGGAACTCTTTGATTCAGCACGCTGATTGGTGGAGGAATCCTTCTGTCCCCGCCTCCCAAACATCTTGAGTACAGGTGTGGGCCACCACACCCAGCTTTTATGTAGTACTAGGTTTCTGGACTCAGTTCCTCACGCTTTCCCGGGGAGGACTTTATCGACTGAGCCATATCCCCAGCTCCCACAGTATGTTTTTAATGAGTATTTAGTTGCCTTCCTTGTTGGACTTCTGTAAAAGCAAATCCACGCTGAGATGGGAACAGAGAGCTATTTAGGTAAGAACAAAAAGTATAGAAGAGAGTTTCACCTTCCTGTCTCATTTGATCTTCACTGAAATCTCACAAGATATTTGTATTATGGAAATCATTTTACACAAAGCTTTCAAGACTCGGAGGAGTAGACGTGCCTCACCAATTCACAGCTAGAACATGAGAAAGCTGGGATATCAGACAGTTCTTTGAACCTTCGTCCTTGATATCACATGATCTCCATTGCCCTTCTAAGATACCTCTAGGGAGAAAAGGACACAGCTTATTTTACAAGTGAGCTCTGAAAGTGAAAACATAGAAGAGTAAAAACCTCGTTAATGAAGTACGCTTGTTTGGAACAGTCTCATAGATCAGGGGTTGTTTGAGAAGGGGGACAGAGAAATTGTTTGCTGTGAGATTGTGTCCCATTTCCTAGTTATGTCAGAGAATGTAATCAAGTCTCACCAGCATGGCTGCTCAAACATGCTCCGAACAAGGGCAGAACCAACAGACCCGTTATAACGGGTGGTGACAGAGTAGAAGCCAGGAGGCCTAGCTCCGAAGAACTACAGGCAACTAGAGGATATTGGCAGAGGAACAAAACAATCTTCCTTAGGGAAGAGCAGATCAATTGATTATCGAACACTAAATGGTCAACCCTGAAAATATGGTAGTCCCCTCAGGCAAGAATGAGACCACGACCACAATTTTAAGTCAAATTTAAAACAAGCTTTAATGAAACACTGGGCAGGGTTGATGGATCTCTGGCCAGCTCCATCCCAGAGTTCCCAGGAAGTATTCATGAGTCCCATTTTCCAAGGACTTAAAAAGGCAAAACCACAGAGCTACAGTACTTCCCATCAGGCCCAATCAGGGGGCAAGCATACATCCTCACATAGTTCTTGCCCATGTACCTCCCATCCACATATGATCAAAAATCGGGTGCAGATGGGTCAAACAAACAGACGCTTAGTCTTAATGGTCTTCACTGCAAGCAGAACTGTTAGCCTGCCAGGTCTACTTTTCCTGACTTGGTCTCCGGTTAGCTTGCAAGGTTAATTTGTAGCCTTGTTCCTAAACAAGGAGCCAACTCTTCTCAAGCCAGTCTTGGTCTCATACATGCACACACAAGTAGCACACAGACTAAGCAGGTTTTAATACTTACCTATTTTTTAGACGCAAGTTCAGTTTTCAGAATCTACATGGTAGTTTGCAAACACCTATAACTTCTATGCCAAGAGTATCCAGCATCCTCTTCTGCCCTCCGTGGGCACCAGGATTGTATGCAGCATGCTTGTATACATGCAGGCAAAATAATCACACATATAAAATAAAAATTCATATTTAGGAATATATCAACAGTTAGTGAAAAGAAGAGACCATGATATTTTTTTAAAGCATAAGGAGTGATATTAGGAAGTTTAGGAGGAAGAAAAGGAAAGGGGAAAGTGATATAATTATATTATTTTTTAAAAGATATATTATTTATTAAAAGGTTTATAGTTGCTGGAGAGATGATTGGGCAGTTCAGAGCACTTTGTTCTTGAAGGAGACCCAAGTTTTCAGATTCTACAAGGTAGTTTGGAACTACCTATAACTCCTATTCCAAGGGTACCCAGCATCCTCTACTGCCCTCCATGGGCACCAGGATTGTATGCGGCACACTTGTACACACGCAGGCAAAATACTCATGTGCATAAAATAAAAATAATTTTAAAATTATTATTAATTCATTATCAATTATTAATTTAGAGTTATAAGGCACAAATCTTGTCTTCCATATATTTTAAATAACAAGCTCATGTGTTGCCAACACAAAAGCCCCATTTCTATTTAAGCACTTTTCTTCCTATAGACTCCATATTAACTGACCTCCCATTCATTCATTTATCCACTTATGCTTTCAATAAACATTTATGAATGGCAAATGGCCAACAGCCCAGAGTCTGTGATACAGATAAAAAACAGAATCCTGGTTATTATCTAATAGTTCACTCAGAGTGGACAAAAAAATGTAGTAAAAGAAGATGAGAATAAAACAACACGTATACTATCATATCATCTGCAAATAGTGATCTTCTGACTTCTTCCTTTCCAATTTGTATCCCTTTGACTTCCTTTTGTTGTCTAGTTACTCTATCTAGGACTTCCAGTACAATATTGAATAGGTAGGGAGAGAGTGAACAACCTTGTTTCATCCCTGATTTTAGTGGGATTGCTTCAGGTTTCTCTCCATTTAGATTGATGTTGGCTACTGGTTTGCTGTATATCACTTTTACTATGTTTAGATATTGGCCTTGAATTTCTGATTTTTCTAAGACTTTCATCATGAAAGGGTGTTGGATTTTGCCAAATGCTTTCTCAGCATCTAATGAAATGATCATGTTTTTTTTCTTTGAGTTTATTTATATAGTGGGTTATGTTGGTGGATTTCCATATATCAAACCATCCCTGCATCCCTGGGATGAAGCCTTCTTGATCATAATGGACGATCGTTTTGATGTGTTCTTGGATTTGGTTTGCAAGAATTTTATTGAATATTTTTTGTATTGCTATTCATAAGGAAAATTGGTCTGAAGTTCTTTTTTTGTTGTTGGGTCTTTGTGTGGTTTATGTATCAGAGTAAGTGTGGCTTCATAGAACAAATTGGGAGGTGTTCCTTCTCTTTCTATTTTGTGGAATAGTTTGAAGAGTATTGGTACATATGGAGGGACCCATGGCTCCAGCCTCATATGTGGCAGAGGATGGCCTTGTCGGACATCAGTGAGAGGAGAGGCCCTGAATCCTGTGAAGGTTTGATGCCCCAGTGTAGGGGAATGCCAGGACAGGGAAGTGGGAGTGGGTGGGTTAGTGAGCATGAGGGAGGGGGGTTTTCGAGGGGAAATAAGGAAAGGGGATAACATTTGAAATGTAAATAAAGAAAATATCTAATAATGATTAAAAAAAAAAACTAGTAACAATCCATTGATAGCAAACAGACTCAGTGTCCAAGAAAAATGAACGTTGCACCAGTTACAGATTTCAGTCTAAAAGCAAGCGCATGAAAACTTTCTCAGAAATGGACCTGGGTGAGGAAGGTTTGCAGACAGTAGAGCAGAGAAAAGAGTGGAGTATAAAGGAAGGACTCGTGGGGTAGAGGACTGACCATAACTGACTTCAGTTCTTGCCAAATCTTTTTATATTAATACTTACAAGATAGGCATGAAAATTAATATTGTCATGACACAAAGGGTATTTGTTGTGTGTCAAGGAGTGGAGTTGTTGTTCTATGAGTACATTCATTGTAAAGAAATCAGCAATGGGGTTTGGTTTTACCTAAATTCAGATTGATGACCTAGTTATTTAGCAAAATATTGTTTTGAAGAGAAAAGGATGGTAAGTGTTCCCTCATTATCTTTAAGCTGGTTTAGCCTTTGGAAACCATGATCAATTTCATTCATATGTTCATTTGAATGAAATGGGCAAAAGCAAAGCCACGACGTGACAGGGACACAGCAAATGAATTTATGTTGCCTGTGCTTTGTCGTCTTCATTTATGTTAACAGAGTCTGAAGAATCTGGAATTTAGATCCTGGATATGTATTTCAAGTGCACAATGGTAATAATACTGTAATACGATTAACAGATTGAATAAAAAATTTTCAACAGTAACACCACTAAAAGTCCTTATTCAGGTCAGGGAGATAACTCAGTGGGTAAAGGTACCTACCACCAAACCTAATGGAGTGAGTTCAATTGATTTCCAGGACCAAATGATGGAAGGAGAGAGCTAACTCCCTCTAGTCAGCCCCTGACTTCTTCATGTGTCATGATGTGTTTGTGTGAGTGCTGGCGTGGGTGTGTGTGCATATATGTGCACCCCCCACCCCACACATACATGCACATACATAAAATAAAAAATTAAAAATAGTTATTAGATGCTAGATATGGAAAAAATGCTTTGTTTTAGAGGCATCTTTCAAAAAACCCAGAAGGGAGAATTCATTGGAAAGTCGTTGGAAACATATGGGTTGAGATAATAAGCAATCAATGATGACAGATGAGAACATCCCTGGCATTTGGACAACGTGACCATTGAAATTAAAAACAAATCTGATATTTATTTTAATTATGCATATGTGAAGGGATAAGATTATATATGCATATACATGCAAGTACACATTGGGGCCAGAAGAGTTTGCTAAATCACTTAGAGCTATAGTTTCAGCTGGTAGTGAGTTGCCTGACATGGATTCTGGGAATCAAACTTGGGTCCTCTGGAAGAGCAGTATGTTCTTCGAATACTGAATCATCCCTTCAACCTTGTCTGTTTCCCTTGAACACATTTCTGATCCTGAAAGAAAGCACCAACATCCTCAACACAAGATTAAGAATCCCGTCAGCGCTTTAGAACCTGGAAGACAGCAGTAGTTGCTCCAAGTTGGGTTTCCTTTCTATTTTTCATACATAAAATGATGAATAGAGATGCCCTTTAGAAATTTAAATCCTACGGTGGAACTGAGCTGCTGCACTTGCAGTGACAAACGGCTTGATATTGGTCAGTGTTTCCAGGATTGGAGGAGCCGGCAGGAAGGAGGATCAATTTTAGGTTCCCGAGCTAAGACTGACTCCCTGCAAATGGTATGAAGCATCTTTCTGATGGATAATAGTCCCTGTGTTATTAAAAAGTGATAATACTGGAAATAGCCCATGGAGACAAAAATGATGACTTCTTCCCCAAGTTCCAGCCCAAGAATAACTAAAGTTCTCCATTACCCGTTGGGCTGTTGGGAGCAGAACTGAACCTTCATCTATAGAGCCATTTCCAGAGAGTTCTCTCTTTGTCAGTGATGTGGATAGAGCCAGAGATTTAAAGAAACAACTTTTATTTAAAGTCATTGCTAAAAAGGAAATGAGGAGAAATTTGCATTTAAAACTAAGAGTGATATGTATTTAAGATTAACATTTTAAAAACTCAACCATTCTGGTCATTTTGATTGTTTTGAATTTTGTTTGACACAAGAATCACTCGAGGAGTTTGTTAAGTAAATATTCCCAAGTTTTGCTCCAAAATGACCTGGTCAGATATTAGGGTTTCTTGTTTGTTTGATTTTTGCTTTTAGATTTTGTTCATTTATTTTATGTATTCACCATTGCTCTCTTCAGACACACCAGAAGAGGACATCAGACCCCATTGCAGATGGTTGTGAGCCACTATGTGGTTGCTGGGAACTGAACTCAGGACCTCTGGAAAAACAGTCAGTGCTCTTAACCACTGAGTCATCTCTCCCGCCATTTTTAAAAAGATTTTATTTATTTTTATTTTATACATACAAGTTTTCTATCTACATATATGCCTGCATGTCAGAAGAGGGATCAGATCCCATTACAGATGGTTGTGAGCCACCATGTGGTTGCTGGGAATTAAGCTCAGGAACTCTGGAAGAGCAGTCAGTGCTCTTAACCACTGAGCCATCTCTCCAGCCCCAGATATTAGGGTCTGTGCCATTTGAAGGATGTGGTTTGTGAGGTTAAAAGGAAAACACTTTAAGATTATTTATGTGTACTTGTTTAATTTCAGCATTCAGGTGTCAGGAAGAGTAAAAACCAATCACAGCAACATATAATGATGATTTTATCTGAGAATCAAAGACTTATGCTTTATAAAAATCTATATCAGAAGTGGGCGAATTGGTTATGACTGTGTACTTTCAGATTGAAACAACTAAGAAAAGGAAGAAAAATTGAGGTTGTTGTCCGTCTCAGACCTGTGAGTTAGGAGAGGTAAACGCTGAAGGGTGTTGGCTGATTCGCCCCTCCCTGCCCTGTGGAGTGCAGGGCGCCCCCAGCATCTCCAGATAATATGAATGTTGGGACAGTAGAGGCCACAGTTGTCTATGATGTCAAAGTGTCAAAATGTTCCACATCAATAAGAAGTTACATGGCCTGTACCTTCAATTCGAGGGAATTTAGCATCTTCCTCTGCCCTCTGTCGGCACCAGGAACACATGCTGCACACATACATACATGCAGGCAATACTCAGACATATAAAGAAATAATTTTTTTAAAAAAAAACATAGAATTGTAAGGTACAAATCTTGTCTTTTATGTATTTTATGTAACAAGCCTGGGGATTTTTTTCTCAAGTGTTTGTTGTTGCTTGTACCTTGGACTCCATAACATTACATGCCAATTTATTTTGTCTTAAACTTTTCTCCATGCACCAAGAGGAGTCGGAAGACCATCATGGATTCTGTAGCCATTCTGGTTAGAATTAATTGTCTTTGGACTTTCAGAGCTTCTTACCCACATCATAGGAAACTATGAAGCAAAAATAAAAAATTTCAAGCAATTGTGCAATTATGTATTCCAGCCCTTTACTTGCTTTTAACAGATACGCAGATTTGAACACGAACCGACCAAAACCTCTGTCCTTTCTCCGCGGGTTTTCTTTGACCAAGATTACATTTGGCTGATAGCTGTAAGATGGAGCAAACTGATTAAAGAGGAAATAACACATTTTCTAGAACACTCTGTCATGGCCTGTGCGTTGCAGAACATCATGCTTGCTTTCCACAAGAAAAACTTTCATTTCCTGTATGGGGATGGGGTGAGGGGAGGGACGGGTGTGACGATATGGCAAAAGCAGAGACAAGCTTTTAAAAACTGCTCAAGTGACTTCTATGAAATACAAGAAATACAACAGAAAATAAGAAGGAAAATGCATGCATTTTTTATGCCATGCTTTACTAATGAATGATTCTAACATGCAGGTTTTAATAACGTTATTTTTATTCTCCTCCCAGCCTACACAGAGTTAAGGAGAGAAACCAGGAGAATATCAAAACACAAAACTCGATCTACACCAAAGGATAGACCTCTAATTTGCAGTGTTCTAGTTCATCCCTTAAATAAGGAACATACTTATTTTGGTTCTATACATCATTTTCGCTTTGACAAATTCTTCCCGGTTTCCATTTGTTGCCCACGTGACTGCTGTTGCGCGTACAATGCTTGACTCCTGTGCAGATACCTTCATGGAAACTTGGAGTGGTGTAAGCCGCCTGAAAATGCGCATGTCAGGAGAACAGCCTCAGTATCATGACAACGTACTGTGGGAAGATGGAAGTCAGGGGCAGAGAGAAAGTTTTAATGATGAAGTAAGTGAATCAAAGGGAGTTTACCAAGGGGATAATTACTGGATGGGTGAGAATGTCCTTGGAATGACCAGTGCTCAAGGAGGCAAGAGCTGGGAGTAAGTCGGCACTGCCTTACCCACATGAGGATAATGACCACATCTAATTCCCTAACCAACTTGTTCCCCGTAGGGCCCACACCTTTCAGACTTAGTATTCTGTACTGGGTCTAATAATTATTGTCTAATTATTGTCAAGCACACTCCTCTTCTGAAAGAAATATTCTAGCAAAAGGCATCTCATCGTGACTTATTAACAGATTACTAAATTCTACAAATTTAGAGTTTTCCTATTTCTCAAAGAAAAGATAATAGTTAAAGAGCCCAGAAATTAAGGTGTGTATACCTCTTGTGCTTGTGAGGATTCAAAATAAATCTAGTATTTTAGCAGCTTTAAATTCGGAGGGAGATGTTAACATGAATTTAGTTAGAGATTCATTCATTCATGTAATAAGTACTGGACTATTTATGAAATAGACATTTATGAGTCACAGTTTATTTGGTTGAAAAATAAAAATATACTGTGGTATAGGATAAGCATTTATCTATATCTTAACATAATACAGAAGTTTAGATTGTAAGTTGAGAGTTAATAGTTAAAACCAACCAAAAAGGAATTGAAAGAATTATACTGTAAACATTTTTAAATGTAAAATAAATAAACAATAAAAACAAATATAATTTAGAAAGTGAAAAAACAAATTGCATTAGGTCTTAGCAAAATTCAACTGTTCTTAATTAATTTTGTTTTTTTGCAGTGATCTATTAATTCAACTAAAGGCACAGTTTGTTTCTTAATTTTCCCTGTCTATATTGTGTTTGCTATCAGATCATATTTTACTCAACATCTAATTATAAGATTCTATTTTATCTCTTCCTTTTTTAATTATTTAATATTCTATGTTCACATTATCTTGTTTGTTTAATTTCATTTTCTAAATGGCTCTGGTACCCAGAGATAAAAATGATTTTGTGTTTAGGCTTCTGCTCAATTCACTTAATAATTGTAATAGTTTGATAATTCTTTTGAATTTTCTATGCATATAAAACTATGTGGGAATGATAAAGAAATTGTTTTCATTCAAATTTATAGGATTGTAATTTCTTGTTAATCTTATTGCACTAATTAGGACACCAAGAATTTTGTCTAATAAATGTGGTAGCATCCTGCATACTCTGTATGACGTCATTCTCTGACGTCTCTGATGGTAGAAACTTGTTTGGTTCCCACATACAGTTGATCTCTTTCTTTCTTTTTCTTTTCTTTTTTTCTTTTTTTCTTTTTTTTTTTTTTGGGTTTTTTTTCGAGACAGGGTTTCTCTGTGTAGCCCGGGCTGTCCTGGAACTCACTCTGTAGACCAGGCTGGCCTCAAACTCAGAAATCCACCTGCCTCTGCCTCCCAACTGCTGGGATTAAAGGCGTGTGCCACCACCGCCTGACCACAGTTGATCTCAAAAAAATACACCATGGTGGTTACTTTTCTCACTGTTTTGTAATAACAAAAGCAATCTAAGAAAGGAAAGATTTATTTTGGCTCAGAGTTTTAAGAGAACACAGTCCATTACAGAAGGGAAGGCGTGGCATGGGGAATTTGGGTGGCTAATCACAATGCATCCATAGTTAGAAAGCGATGGAGAGGAAGCAGGTCAGTGTGTAAGATCCCAAGACTGCCTATCAGTGACCAATTTTCTCCATGGAGACTCCAACTTCTAAAACGTCCACAACCTTCCAAAGCACCAGCAGCAGCCAGGGACTAAGTGCCCAAGTACATGAGCTTCTGGGGGACATGCCACATTCAAACAACAGTGTGTGAAGCCCTTTTCAGAAAAAAAAAAGTCTTACTTATCATTTTCCCCTTTACATGTTCAACCAGTTACTGGAAAAGATGCATCAAATTCTCCAGCTACAGTGTTGCTTTTCACTTATTATGTTTAAATCTAATTTTGTTTAAATCAACAAGTAATTGTAATATATGTTCTAGTTGCATTTCTGTTGCTGTTATAAAAAAAACTCTGCCAAAAAGTAACATAGGACAAAAAAAGAGGTATATACTTTTTAATTTTTTCATGTCAGCTTTTAATTCTAAGTTATCACTGTGGGAAAGTCAAAGCAGGAATGTCAAACATCTAGTCACCTCCCATGCACTCAAGGGTGGAGAGAGATGAATTTGTTCATGAGTCCTGCTTGCTTATACTCAGATTTCTCTGTTCTTATACAGTTCAGAACCCCTGACTAGGGATTGGTACCACCCAGATTGGGCCAAATCATATCAATTAACTTAATTAATACAATTTCCCAAAGACCAACTCAGTGT
Organism: Apodemus agrarius; assembly: GCA_964023405.1. Classification (NCBI taxonomy): domain Eukaryota; kingdom Metazoa; phylum Chordata; class Mammalia; order Rodentia; family Muridae; genus Apodemus; species Apodemus agrarius. The sequence goes on from OZ030014.1 coordinate 21,653,997, forward strand.
AGCTAATTCCTCCCTGAGATTCTCTTGTCTGGTGATTCTAGGTAACGTGAAGTTGACAAAGCTACCCATCACAATACAGCCAAAGAAAAACAAGACTCTCTCTGTGTGTGTGTGTGTGTGTGTGTGTGTGTGTGTTGGCTGGTTTTGTGTGTCAACTTGACACAAGCTGGAGTTAGAATAGAGATAGGAGCCTCCCTTGAGGAAATGCCTCCATGAGATCCAGCTGTGAGGAATTTTCTCTGTTGGTGATCAAGGAGTGGGATTGGCCCCTTGTGGATGGTGCCTACTGGGATGGTAGTCCTGGGTTCTATAAGAAAGCAATCTGAGCAAGCCAGGGGAAGCAAGTCAGTAAGTAACATCCCTCCATTGTTTCTGCATCTGCTCCTGCTTCTTGACTTGCTTGAATTCCAGTCCTGACTTCTTTGGTGATGAATAGCAATGTAGAAGTGTAAGCTGAATAAGCCCTTTCCTCCCCAACTTGCTTCTTGGTCTTGATGTTTTGTGCAGGAATAGAAACCGTGAGTAAGTAAGATTGTGTGTGTGTGTGTGTGTGTGTGTGTGTGTGTGTGTGTGTGTTTGTGTGTGTGTGTGTATGTGTGTATTTGTGTAACTTTTAGAATCATTAAATAATGTGTTACCATTGCTAGAATCCCATACAATATATCACTAAAACTTAGTTCTTTTGTCTAATTAAAATGTTGTAGATTACTTCCCTCTCTGCCTTTTCCTCCTTCTGTAGACTCTGCTAAACATCATCCATCTGCCCCTTTCTATCATTTCCACTTTGTTATGTTTTATTCAAAATGGAAGGTCAGATAGTGTTTGTCTTTCTGGGCAGAATTGTGTTCTCACCTCGTACCTTTCTGTTTCACTCATTTTGTCACAAATGATGAAATCTTTTGAAAGCTGAGTAATATTCCACAGTGTTCATATGCAACATCTTTATTAACCCATGGAAATTCTGTCTTATTATGATGAGCAATTCTGCTGTGAACACAGGATGG
>OZ030014.1:22925000-23315000 GCA_964023405.1 Apodemus agrarius
CGAAACTTAAAAGTCAAAGCTTTGCTGTTTATCCTGCTTCTGTTTCTTTTTCTAAAAAGCTGATGACCCAAACTCACCACTTCCCAAGGTTCTGTGCTTGCTTCCTGTAAGTTGCCAGCTAAAGGCACGAGGTCGTTACCTTTATGGCCAATGTGCACTTCACAAAGAAAATTTCAGTGAAGAGTTCTGACCCACAGGAAAGCTTACCTTTTCTCCATTATCTTCAATCATCAGAAAGAAGGAAACCCTTGCAGTGGACCCAATAGAAGGAGTCATGCACTCTAAGCCAGTTGTTCAACTTGGAAAGGGTATCATGAATCTCCTTAGAATTGGAACAAGTATAGAGTTTCAAATTATACCTGCTTTTGGAATATCATTCCCAGGCTGTGAATAGCTTAATAGAGCCTTCAACTCTGAAATTATAACTCCATCGAGAAAAGCCAGGACAAACAAGTTACAATGAAAACCATCCATTTCCACGGGAAATATATTGAAGTAGTGAAATCCATGTCCCAGAGGAGGCGAGGATACCAGAGCTGTGATATTTGCTGAAAGAAAAGGCCAGCTGTGACTTACTAATGCAGTATCTTCATAATACACTACCAGTTCAGCCTTTTTATATTGATATGGTCTGCTGCTATTTATTAGAATAAATGTCTGTAGTCACTGACATTGTCTATGTCTGATTAATTATTAACAAATATATTTAATTAACAAGATTGAAATTAAAGATTTTTTGTACAATTTTGAATAAAAACTGGATATTCTGACACAGCATTGCATGTCAAATGTTCTTTAACTTTAAATTATATTTAGCCTAAATGAATAATTACTAGTAAACATTTCAGCCTTCAGACGTTTAATACAAGATAAACAATGTCTAAGTATGTTTACCTGTTAAAGCAGCTGAGAGACAGAGAGACAGAGACAGAGACAGAGACAGAGACAGAGAGACAGAGAGACAGAGAGATTGAGAAAGCAAAGATTCAGGTCTAGGTCAGTTTAATTAACCTGATATAGAAAAGAATTCAAAAATTTAACTGCTATACTTCAGTGTTTCCAAAGTGATCATGAGTAATTTAAATAAATGAAGAATGAACAAAACATTGATCAATGTTATCAAAGTTCATGGGTGAATAAAGACAGGTATTTTGAATCTTGCAGTGGCATTATTCTTAAGCAGATCTGAATATACAAGTGAGTCATATACTTGTGTCTTGAGGATTCATGTTGTCATGCAAAAACAAAAACAAAACAAAAACAAAACAAAAAATCAACCAAAAAAACTGATTTGTGTCAAGACCCTGCACACCAAGTATACAAACTGTAAAGGGTGTAGACAAGGCGTGAGGACCAGGAAGCCCGAGTGAGTCCAAACGTGGTGCTTTTGTGCTTTTTCTCATGGATTCATCCATGTGCAGAGGGAGAAGGAGGCTCTTCACATCCTTTAGTGTGTGTCCTGATCATGCTTTCAGTCCCTACTCAGAAACCCACCCCTTCCTTCTAACCCAGGGAGAATGTCTTTCCTGCAAAACAGAAATGCCCCATTTATCTTCAACCTCTCAGCATTTATATCAATCATTAAGACACAAATCTTGAGCACTCTAAATTCCAAAAGCATATTTCTACATCAATCATATTTGTTTTTAATATTTTTATTTATTCATTGAGAGTTTCATACAATATGCTTTTGTTCCTATTATTTTCTGTCTCCAGCTCCTCCTAGCTCCTCCTCTGCCTCCCTACTCACTCAACATCATGCTTTTCCTCTAAAATGAAAAACAAAATAACACACCTCTGTACATGCCTCTGTGCACACATACACACACATACATTCATGAACATAAATGTGCATAAACATGTATGCACATACACACTCATAAACACACACACACACACACACACACACACTCACACAAGTACCACAAATCCCCCAAAATACAAAGTCCAAATTGTGTTCTTCACCTACTCCAGAGACTGGGGACCACCATGGAGTGTGGCTGATATGATATACCCAGTGGCACTCATTTGAAGAGAACTGATTTTTCCCTTTCCTAGCAGGAAACAGCTGAAATACCTGCTTAGTTGGGGATGGGGTTTATGTCAACTTCCCCTCTTCAGTGCTGTGATTTTGTCTGGTTTGAACCTGTGCAGGTCTTGTACTTACTGTCACAGTGTCTATGAGTTCATATTTGCATAATTTTTTTTGTACCTGGAAGACGCTATCTCCTTGGATTTGTCCATCATCTCTGGCTCTGACAGTTTGTCTGCCCCCAATTTACATAGATCCTGCGTCTTGAAGGAAGGAGTGCAATAATGATTTCCTACTCATGGGCGAGCACTCTGTATGCAAAGATGGTTCTACATACTGGATGCAGTTTTATTATTTCATTTATGCTCATACCCTTCTTGCAAGTGTCATCAGTTTATGATTTTAATGGAAGAGATTTGATAGTCTCTGTTTTTAATCCAAGAAAGAAAATACTTATTTAGAAATCTATGTGATTAATGAAGAGATTTGTTTTCGAGTGAGGGATCTAAGTCTGAAGTACTGTTAAAACAGCCAAACCCAGGCAAGCAGAGCTGCTGTCCACCCCAAATGAAATGAGTCAATGTCTGGCTTTTGCTTGGAACTAGAGTAGTTTCTATTTCCAGCATGACTTGCTCAGTTGGAACGACCTACAATAACATGTGTTCAGAGTTGCTTCAGGTGCTTTCTATGCACAAGAGAGACAGAACTGAGAGATTTTAGCTCAGACACTGACTCTGGTCCATTAAAATCTATTTATTGAGAGCCTACTATATGTACCGTACAACCAGTCTGTCAAAGCATTTTGAGTCCTACCAAAGACATCTCTGTATGACTCTTGCCCTCAATACTCCTGTGAGAATAATAATTTTTCACACTTATCTAGTTCCTGGGGATTCTGTGAAAGTGGACAAGCAAGTGTTTGTGAAGTATGGGGAATTCTCAGATGGATGTATTATAAAAACATAGAATGCAAGCACTCTAGGCAGCAGGCTGAGTAGTGCTTTGCTAACAATCTGTGTTTTCCTGGTTGGGTGCTATTGACCTGAAGCTGTATTATTCAGCAATAGTTGCTGCTGCTTTTATTACTATATATATATAAACTGACTTATGGCCCACTGGACGATAAGGATATGAAAATCAAATTATATTCTGCTAAAGTATGGACTAAGATCTCCTAATCCCTTTCAGTCCTTTTGAATGGAGAGCCTCAAATCTTTGTGATACATTATACATTGAAGAAAAAATAATAAAGAATCTTGCTTTTTGCCTAACAGACACTCTTTTGTACTCAGGAAAAAATCATGCAAAAGATATTCAAAACCCCAAAGTGATTGACTGTTTAGAAGCTATCTCATAAATAATTTAAGGGGATAATTTCCAAAGTCCTATTGAATTCCAAAACAATTGAGCAAGCCAGCATATTAAGACAATGCATTATCAGGTTAAGGGCACCATTGTTCAAGGCTTTTCAAAATGTAGTTCATTAGAAGGCAAATCACTGGGAAGTTTTAGTGGGCACACAGAAGATCATGATGAAAACCTCTACTGTTAAACTGGTCAACATATATCTGAAATTATTAGTTCAATGGCACTTTCTATAAAGTACAATTTTGTGGCTTTTGTAATCTTTGATGACAGGTAGCATTATTAATTGGCATCCAGAAGTCATTCCAACCCCACTGTTAATATGGAACCAAGTTAACAAAGCTGCCAAGGAGCAAGATGTCAAACTACTGGTTGACCCACTCAAACTACTTCATGCTGTCTAAGTTCTTCGCCCAATTTTAAGTACTAAATTTCTACAATCCTGAAACTTACTGTGAAGATTACCTCCTGAAAGAAAAACCTACATGTGCCATGGAAAATATGATCTAATGTAGATTCCAAGTCATTTTTCATATCCATAATTTATACACATACAAAATATATATATTTATATATATTAAATACAGATTGATTTGATTTGATTTGATTTCTGCCAGCTTATCTTTGATCCTTTGCATAAAATCAGGGTCATGCTTTTAAGACTTTAGGACCATAGTAATATTTCAAGTGACTATTTTTATTAACAAGTAAGACCATAGTTATCTCTATAAGCTTATATTTTATAGGATTATTTGTCTAAAACATAATTGAGAGAAGTTCTCTAGAGCATGCTTTTACTGGTATGTTGATTAATGTTGAGGTATTTCACTATATTAGGTAGATGAGTCAAATCTAGGTGTACAGAGGTTATTTCACTACATGTATACACAAATAAATTAGTAAATACTAACCTATTTCTCCTGTATATTTTTCTTCTAAGAAATCTGGGACCTTCTAACAAATTCAAAATTTGGTACAGATATTAAAATTAGGAGACTACAAACAATAACTAAATAGTGTATAAGTAGGATCTATTCTGAATGTTTATAAAACATAATAGTTGACAAATTACCAGCCTACCAGAGCCAATTGTTAAATTTTTAGGTTTGTGGATCAGTTGTTAAGAATGTATATTTCAAAATATACACTATATGAAATCAGTTAAATAAATAACAAAACAATAATCAAACACCATCAGTTTCTAGTATTTGTTGTTCACATTTCCAAAGTTATCTGTTACATTGCATTGTGAGGATATTAAATATCAGGGGACGCTCTCCTCCATTTCACATTCAGGAGTATCCCATTGTGACCTTAGTTCCAGACATGGAGGCTGTATTTGCACTAAAGATTTCAACAACTTGTATTTCTTCTTAAGAGTTGGTTATTAAACATTTATCAGCACATACTTTTTTGCTCTAACTGAACTATTGTGCAAATATTTAATTCTGTTTAATGTTTACATCTATTTACTTTTCTCCTTCTGATAAACTTGGGTCAAAGTAAGAAAAGAAAAATATTTTATAGTCCAATCAATTCTGCATTTGTCTACAGCCTATAAAAAGTGTTATGAGATTTTGTAATTACTATTTGTACTGGCTAGTTTTGTGTGTCAACTTGACACAGGCTGGAGTTATCATAGGAAAGGGAGCTTCAGTTGGGGAAGTGCCTCCATGAGATCCAGCTGTGGGGCATTTTCTCAATTAGTGATCAAGTGGGGGAGAGCCCCTTGTGGGTGGTACCATCTCTGGGCTGGTATTCTTGGGTTCTATAAGAGAGCAGGCTGAGCAAGCCAGGGGAAGCAAGCCAGTAAGTAACATCCCTCCATGGCCTCTGCATCAGCTCCTGCTTCTGACCTGCCTGACTTCCTTTGGTGATGAACAGCTGTGTGGAAGTGTAAGCTCAATAAACCCTTTCCTCCCCAACTTGCTTCTTGGTCATGATGTTTGTGCAGGAATAGAAACCCTAACTAAGACACTATTTGTTCACATTTTGCTTTGTGTGTTTATGTGTGTGTGTGTGTGTGTGTGTGTGTGTGTGTGTGTGTGTATTTTGTGGTAGTGTATAGGGAGGAGTATTCACATGTAATGATTGTAGGTACCCGCAAGGTAAGAAAGCTAAGTACAGAAGGTTTTCTAAACTAAGGTCCTTATGATTTCCATCTCCTATACTTTCTTAATATTTATAAACTTTCTGAAATCAGTCTTTACTTTTGTAGTCAAGCATGCTTCCTCGGTAATGTTACAGGGTAAATGGGGTGAGGGTTGTTAGAATATAAAAAAATTATTTCTTTTTTTTTTTATTTTTTTTTATTGTATATATTCTATATTTACAATTCATTTCCCTTTTTCTGGTTCCCCACCCCCAAAGGTCCCACATGTCCTTTTCCCTCCCCCTGCTCCCGCATCCACCCCCTCCCACTTTACTGTTCTTGTACTCTCCCACAATGATGTTTTGGTCCATTCTAGCACCAGTGTCCACTCCTTTCTTCTTGTGAGACATCACTTGATATGTGATTTGTGTCTTTGGTGTTCTAAGCTTCTAGGCTAATATCCACTTATCAGTGACTGTATACCATGGGTATTCTTTTGAGACTGGGTCACCTCACTTAGTATGACATTCTCCAGCTCCATCCATTTCTCTAAGAATTTCATGAATTCATTGTTTCTAATGGCTGTATAGTACTCCATTGTGTATATATACCACATTTTTTGTATCCATTCTTCTGTTGAGGGACATCTGGGTTCTTTCCAGCTTCTGGCTATTATATATAAAGCTGCTATGAACATAGTGGAGCATGTATCCTTATTGCATGCTGGTGAATCTTCTGGGTATATTCCCAGGAGTGCTATGGCTGGGTCCTCCGGAAGTATCACACCCAGTTTTCTGAGGAACCGCCATACTGATTTCCAGAGTGGTTGTACCAGCTTGCATTCCCACCAGCAGTGGAGGAGTGTTCCTCTTTCTCCACATCCTCGCCAACACCTGATGTCTTCTGAGTTTTTAATCTTAGCCATTCTGACTGGTGTGAGGTGAAATCTCAGGGTTGTTTTAATTTGCATTTCCCTAATGACTAGTGATGTTGAACATTTTTTAAGGTGTTTCTCAGCCATCTGAATTTCTTCAGGTGAAAAGACTCTGTTTAGCTCTGTACCCCATTTTTGGATAGGGTTATTTGGTTTTCTGGGGTCTAACCTCTTGAGTTCTTTGTATACATTGGAGATTAGCCCTCTGTCGGATGTGGGGTTGGTGAAGATTTTTTCCCAATTTGTTGGTTGCCGATTTATCCTTTTGACAGTGTCTTTTGCCTTACAGAAACTTTGTAGTTTTATGAGGTCCCATTTGTCTATTCTTGCTCTTAGAGCATAAGCAATTGGTGTTCTGTTCAGGAATTTTTCCCCTGAGCCAATGTCCTCAAGGGTCTTCCCCAGTTTCTTTTCTATTAGTTTTAGTGTGTCTGGTTTTATGTGGAGGTCTTTGATCCACTTGGAGTTGAGCTTAGTGCAAGGAGATAAGAGTGGATCAATTCTCATTCTTCTGCATGTTGACTTCAGGAGAAAAACTCGAAGCAATCCCTCTAAAATCAGGGACTAGACAAGGCTGTCCCCTCTCGCCATATCTCTTCAATATAGTACTTGAGGTACTAGCTAGAGCAATTCGACAACAGAGGGAAGTCAAAGGGATACAAATCGGAAAGGAAGAAGTCAAACTATCACTATTTGCAGATTATATGATAGTTTACTTAAGTGACCCAAAAACCTCCACCAGAGAACTCCTGCAACTGATAAACAACTTCAGCAAAGTGGCTGGCTATAAAATCAACTCAAGTAAATCAGTAGCCTTCCTATACGCGAAGGATAAGCAGGCCGAGAAAGAAATTAGGGAAATGACACCCTTCACAATAGCTACAAATGATATAAAGTATCTTGGAGTGACGCTAACCAAACATGTGAAAGATTTATACGACAAAAACTTCAGGTCTCTGAAGAGGGAAATTGAAGAAGACATCAGAAAATGGGAAAATCTTCCATGCTCGTGGGTTGGCAGGACTAATATAGTCAAAATGGCAATCTTGCCCAAAGCAATATACAGATTCAATGCAATTCCCATCAAAATCCCAACTCAGTTCTTCATAGAGCTAGAAAGAGCAATTCTCAAATTCATCTGGAATAACAAAAAACCCAGAATAGCTAAAACTATCATCAACAGCAAAAGAACTTCTGGGGGAATCAATATCCCGGACCTCAAGCAATATTACAGAGCAGTGGTATTAAAAACTGCATGGTATTGGTTCAGTGACAGGGAAGCGGATCAATGGAATAGGATCGAAGACCCAGAATTGAACCCACACATCTATGGTCAATTGATCTTCGACAAAGGAGCTGAAAACATCCAGTGGAAAAAAGATAGCCTTTTCAACAGATGGTGCTGGCTCAACTGGAGGTCAAAAAAATTATTTAATATCCATTTGCTTTGGATTTTCAAAGTAGCATTATATGTGAAATGCTTAAATGCATTCTTTACACAGCTCTAGAATGGACTAGCCGTAGAACTATCTAGGTTAGCAAATGCTTTGGAAATTATATAGCTTCCATTGATGGAAAGATAACTTTTAATATGTATTCACTTTTATAAAAAAAAGTTTTTATTACTGTTCAATTTTCCTACAGTTGTTTTCCACAATCAAAACATCTATAAGAAATATACAATTTATTCTTTAAAAAGACTACGAATGAATATGGGTGAAAAGGTTCTTTTATATTTACATTTTGAGGCTATATTTTCTTTTTTTAATGTTAAAATATGAACTAGATCATTCTAAATTGTTGCTAAGAAGTGGCAATAGTTTCTTCTTCTCTTCCTCTCTTCCTCTCTCTGTCTCTCCTTCTTTGCCTTCATATACACATGCTTATATACCTGTGCCTTCACACATACATAGGCACACACACATATGCACACACATACATGCACACACACATGCACACATACTCATATGCACACACATATTACACCATGGCACATTACTGCTTGGAGCAGAAGGATTAATTCCATCATGCCACATGAGAGGTTGCATTTATGGACTCTCAGTTTTCCTATTCTAATTATATGGCCTTGTGTAGAAAAAGATAATTATGATTTTCACTGTCTCTGGCCTCACTGAGCAAATGGCTCTTGATATTGACATTTTGTGCCATAGATAATCATATTCTCTCATTCAGAGGAACAAGACGTGCTATAAAGTACTCACTCATCAATAGTCATTGTTCCATATCAATTATCACACATTGGAAGAGAAACAGCATCAACCCTTACCCAGTACCAAGTTATTATGTTCTCACTGAGCATTCTCAGATTATCAAATTAGGTTCATACATTTAATAGCAGGATACAAAGCAAGGCCAATGAAGACCACAGTCTTCTTTGTAACAAATATCAATGTTTTAAGTGGGATTAATTAAAACTATTTCAAATTTTAACCTTTATTTTCAGACATGAAAAAAAAAACTCTGATTTAATTTAACCTACTCCTTTAAAATGTCCAATAAGTCAATTACTGTCAGTGAACCATTTTTATTAAAGGTAAGTTAAAATAGTAATAGAAATACAGAAAGGTAGTCTGTTTCTGTCTGTGTTACTATGTCTACATACATGTATATAAATGAACTTAAGCTAACATAATTAAATCTTAATTGTATACAGCATAGTCTATTGTGATTGGCAACAAGTCTAAACTACAAACATTTCATTTAATTTGGAAGAATATTTTCTAGTATTCTGACAAGATACCGAGAAAATGGTGTTCACATGGCTTGATGTCATTTGGAAAGGCACTTGATGAAATTTTCCCTAATGTTAGACTTGGGGGAGAAAGAATTATAATGAAAACCGAGGGCTTGGATGTGAGCAGTTTATGAGTCAGAAACATATTAAGTGATAGAAATAATGAGTGCTACCAGCTGAGACATAAAATCCACCATGCCGATTTTACCCTCTGGTAGAGATGAGATTTCAAATTAGATTTTAGCTAACAGCCCATTTTCTAAAAATTCTTAAATAAAAATGTTGCTTCAAATTTGTCAGTACAGGCAATTGCTCTCTAGATCCATAAATTCTGCATCCTTGAATTCAACCAACTGCACATAGGAGCTAAAACAATGTTTCTGGGCTTACCATGAGTGGATTCTTCTCATTACTCTCTACACAGTACCGCATTCATATATTTCTGTAGCCTTTACCTTCAATTGGGTATTCTACTCACTCTAGAGTTGATTTAAAGCATTAAAGTGTGTGTGTAGCAAATCTAGTGTTAAAGGATGTATTTAGGTTGTATGCAAATATGTCATTTTCTGTAAGACACTTGAGCATCAGCAGGCTTGGGTATTCATTGGGAAGGGGAGTCCTGGAATCATCAGCCACTGATACAAAAACAGGTATACATGATCAATAAGTAACTCTTTTACTATCTGTAAACTAATAAGCCTGATTGGGTCATGTTCTTTCCTTACTAATCAATCTCTTACTTTAGATAACCAGACTTTCCAAAGATTTGTCAGAGAAGTTCGTTTTTGTGGATTTATTTATTTTCTATGTATGAGAGTTTTGCCTACAAGTATGTCTGTGCACCACTTGCATGCCTGTTTCCCGTGGAGGTCAGAAGAGTGTATTGGATTCCATGGAACTGGAATCATACATGGTTATGAACCACTGTTTGGGTGCTGAGAACTTAACCCAGATCTTCTAGAATAACAATTAATGCTCTTAACTGATGGGCTATCTCTCTAGTCCCTTACTTGAGTTTTAAAATAATTATGCTACACTATAGTCAGGTCTTACTTTATATAGTTACAATATATACATAATATGGTATTATATGTTCATTTGATTATATGAATATTATATGCTCATTTGATTATATTACATGAATGTTATATATTCATATGATTACATTATATTGATGTTATATATTCATATGAATATTATATATATATTTATAATCTTAATTGCCAATCAGTTAAATTAAAAGAGGCCCTAAAGTATGGGTTCAACTTCCTGTTTCTACAGTGTATTAGCTTTGACTAATTCTCTCAAGCATGGATTGTTTCAAGGCTTTTGCTAGCTAGTTCTTAAGTTCACTGTACAGTGTAGATGACACATTGGCATCATCTGTTCTATTACCAACATCCTTTGGCTAGTTACCTTCCCATATGGTTAATAGAGATGCTAATCTACTATTCAGTTCCCATGCAGACAACAAGGAAACATAGTTGTGATATCTCCTTGTCTCCCGGAGGTGAACCATATAACGCTAAAAAGCTGGATGCTCTTTCTAGTGAGGGCTTTCGGAGGAGTATGAAGAAGGAAGCATAGTTCACATCTCCGACTGCAGGCGCTGTCCCACTGCCCAGTGACAGCAAAGACAGTCGCAGCGAAGCAACTGACACTTTGCACCTCCATTCATGCTTCTGTGAAATTTAGTTCCAACTTCAGGCAGTCATTCCCGGTGTCATTCTTTTTATAATGTTTTAAAATATAAATCGTTGTCAGAAGAAAACAAGAGCGGCTTATCCAACCAAAATGTAAATGATGCAACTAAGCAAAAAAATCAAAACAAAACAAAATAAAACAAAACAAAACAAAACAAAACAAAAAAAGAACAAAAAAACATAGGAGATGAAATTTGAATGAAACCTAAGTGGATTTATGGAGAAAAATAGCTGGCAGCAGGAGTGATGGCTACTTATAAGACGCTAGGAATGTGGAACAATGAAATTGGTGAGAAAACCCATTGGTACATATCAGGAAAGAGCCATGCTGAAGAGGAAGATGAACACACACACACACACACAGAGAGAGAGAGAGAGAGAGAGAGAGAGAGAGAGAGAGAGAGAGAGAGAGAGAGAGAGAGAACCACTCACGTTCAAAACACACTTGGACGCAGTTCAAGCCATAAAGGGCACAGGGGAAGTGTGAAAGCTATTCCAAACTTCCAAAGAAGTACAGTTTCCCCAGCCACAGCAAAGGCTCCATATCGTGTTTCCTTATTCACTAGGACAGTATGGCCAAGTTTAGAAAGCAGAGCCTGCTTCCTAGAGATCCGTGAGTGATTCACAAAGACAAATAGCAGCAGGCCCAAATGTTGTGCCTACAGCAAGAGAGAAGAGAGAAGGCACATTCTCTGACCTTACGATGGTTGCTTAGCCAGGAGTCTCAAGCACTTGATAGTTGGCTGGGCCAGTTTAGCAGCTTATACTATTCTTCATGCTACAGTAAGAGGAGTATAAACCCTACCTGACCTGTTCCTTTAAGGCTATAAAGTGCAGAAAACTCATGGTGTGTCTGAGAAGCATGCTTATGTAAATCGAAGAATATGCATCGAGCCTGGTACAAGGAAAGACACTCCCTCATAAGGCAGCAATCCCAGCACAGACTATGAGGAGTCTTCATTGCCCAGTAAGGAAATGCTCTGGGTCCAAAGTCACTCAGAGTGTGCAGGGCGAGCTGTGCACAGATGCTCCTTCCAACAGTAAATTATGTGACCAGAAGGAGACAAGTTTCAGTGACACTCTTCTCTCTGTTTTTTTTTTTTTTCCCTTTCGTTATTTTGCAGCAACACATAACTATGCATGCTTTTGGGGTTCAGTATGATATATAGATTAATATATACATTGTGTTAGAATTGAATTGAGGCATCCTGTTAAGCCACCCCCTCACACACACACACAAAAGGCTAATATTCATATGTGGAATCAAAAGAAAAGCACACTTTTATTCCTAAGGTTTTTAATTTTTTAAATTGCAAGATTACATTCCAATGTTCTTCATTCCATTTTTATAAATAACAGTGCAGTTATTTCATCCTAAGTTATATATTTTATCCCAAGACCTTTAAAAATGTTTATATTTTCCCATTGATAATTGATCATTCTTTGGTTTCCATGGTTTAAGACTTAGTTGCACTAGCAGTCCTTAACCGAAGCACGGAATGTCAGTATCCTTCCATCTAAGTGTCTTCCACTGGCAGCCTTGCATGCACAGTCAAGTTTACAGAATGAATCTTTTGCCATATTTCAACACAGACCTGCCCTTCGGATTAAGAGTAAATCTAGAGGCTGTATAGAAGAAGAACTCTTGTGCCAGCGAAATTGTTCATGCTTGTAGCTCATTTACAAATCAGGGGAGTCAAAGCAATTGTTTCCTGAGCCAGAACACCGATTTGTGAGCAGAAGCACAGGAGACTGGCTCAGTGTGTGGTAGGTATATCATTGGATATGGCTGTTACTACTTCCTGTCAGTCCCTCACACATGCAGAAGAAACAAAGGTCAATTGCACTGAGTGCCCTCTCAAAGGGAATTCAGCCCAAGCGCAGAATGTGCATATTACGGATTGATGCAACAAGCATTCCCTGAATCCCTAGTCAGCAAACTCTTGGTCTACATGAGAAAACAAACGCTCCAAGAATTCTACACCACAGAGGTGTGTTCCCAGCAGTCAGGAAGACAGTTCATTGGGAAGCAAGATATGAATTAGAGAAACAAAGAGGAAGAGCTTAAATGGTCTGAGGAAGTCATTGATAAAAGCAGAATTTTAACAGAATCACAGAGAGAACATTGCATAGCAAAGTATACTAGAATCAAAGAATTCTAAATCTCTCATGATACGGAGCATTAACGTACTCTTTCACTGAAAAACATTATTAGCAAACATAGAGGAAAACACTTGGTAGCATTCTCGCCTAGCATGTGCAGTGTTCTGAGTTCAATTTGTAGCGTTGAATATACTGGGCACAGAGACAAAACACTGCGATCCTAGCACTTGGGAGACTGAGGAGGAAGGATTAGGATTTCAAAGTCATTCTCATGTATATAGGACAGCACATTCAAGACCAGTCTGGAACACAGTGCCTCAAACAATACCGAGATCTTTTCCTTAGATATTTTTCCATCTCTGCAGCAAAACGGACATATTATGGTTAGTCTCTGCTTATGATCACTTCTCTTTCATGTATAAAAGATACTTGGGGGTTTTTATTATTATTATTTCTAGTGCTGGGAATATATCAGGTACATGACTACTCGATTCCTGCTCACTATTATCTGGCTCAGTCAGGACATTTGTTTTCAGTCACAAGGTATAACGACAAATTGAATTTAAAACGGGATTGATTTTTATCCTAACTGGAAGCCCAGAAACAGGATAAACAGTAAGTTCATTGTTAAAACTCGGATCCTGTGACTCTGTTTTTCCTTGATCTCCCTCCATAGTTACAAAATGGTCATAGCAGATTTAAGGTCCTTGTTCTCCCAAAGCATCAGTAGAGGGGAGAATGGGCCATATAGCCCTCCATCTTAGAAGACTTTCTGTCATGATTCCCTTCAAGGTCCTTGGGGGGTGGGGGAGGGGAGGGGCAAGGATTGCTCATGCATATTCCTCTACCACAAAACAGGGACAAAGCAAATTCAATCTCTGCAGCAAGAGGTGGGCTCTGTGGTGGGAACGCAGGCAGATTGGGTGTGGCACTGCCTCCAGTACAAACCTGAGTATTTTTCCCATTGAGAAAAATGTATGGTGTTTTCGCATCCCTGTAAAGACAATATCATCTCTGCGTGCCTACCTGAGTAATGGCTCTTTCTGCTATTGGCATCCTTTTTTCTTAATGTCTACACATCTATATTGATATGGCTTTATCTAAAATTCTTTTTGCTAGCATTCTTTGAGTCTAAAAGCTATGCACAATGATGTGTTCCATCAAGCACACTGAGTGTGGCCATCCCCTCATTAGCATCTCTAAGCCCTGAACCCAGTCCCCACCCACCCGCTCACTGGCATCTCTAAGCCCTGACCCCAGTCCCCACCCACCCACCCACCCTCTAAGTGTCCATGTCTAAGTGTGCCCTCAGGATCCCTGTGTATTTGCAAGAGGAAATCTGGAGCTCCTCCCTCTCTAACACCTCACACGTTCTTTCCAGAAGAAAGACAGATTCTCTGACGTGGAAATTTGGGAGTCAGTATAGAATGTGCCACTTTTATATATTTACGTATTTTCTCCTACCATGATAAAATTGTTAGCTTTATGTCAGAGATAATTTTTCATTTTAATACCTTCTCCGGTATTTATTTTTGTACTTTTGTTACTCTGCTTTTCATTTCTTCATATTTTCCCCCATGGTTTCCTCTGAAAACTTCTGGATTCTAGGCTCCAATTGCTTGCCCCTCTTAGAGAAGCCTTAGAGCTTAGATCAGCCCAACTACTCAAGTGCCCCTTCCTCTTTGGAGTGCTTTCTGGTTCTGTATCCAGAATGTGATGGTGGTTATATAATTCTACACAGGTAATGGAGGTTTGCAAAACAATGTTCAAACATTGAAAGAGTGTTAATGTGATAAAATATGAGAGAGATCTATAGTCACTAGTATTGTGCTGTGAAGATTTCTTAGTACTGGAAGGTATTATAACTTTTGTAGTATTCTCACTGGAAAAGGCTAGAAGAGCCAGATGTCCCTATACTAGTTTTGTGTGTCTGTAACAATCTCAAAATAATTGTATTTTTTCATCCATATCTTTGCTATGATTAGGCCTGTTTATGACATGTAAGCATAAATAATACCTATGATTGTGTAGACTGATATATTCAAAGAACATGCATGTTCTCTCATTAAAAGCATATGGCTCCTATACCATAATAAAATTGTATTAAAATATTTCTATGCTGATGAAGGATAAACTTTTTAAAATGTGTATACCTTTATATTTTATAATGAGAAATATGAGGAAAATATCTTGTCAGGTAATGAAAGGTTTCTATTAATTGAAAGAATTTTGTTTTTCAAATATGAACAACAAAAATGGTTTAATTAGTTTTGCATTAATGCATAGAAGTGATTGAAAATAATGTTCAGTTCTTTCCTCCATTATTTTTTAGCTTTTAATTCAATCGTTTGTCAATTTCTAATCTAAATTCTTATCTTTATGCCTCTTTCATGAGAGATAATTTCTCTAGTATTTCTCAAGTGAAGTGGTTTTCTTTCTTACTAACTACTGATATTTGTTTGCTGTTGATTAAATTATTTTACATATATATTAAAAAACACTGTGTAATGTTTCAAGCTGGTGATCATATCCCTCTTCTTATTTATTCACATTTGGTGTTGGAGACTCCCAAAGGTCTTCAAGGTTTCCGAATTATAAAGCACACTTACTGCTGTATATAGCTTTCTATTCAAAGACAGCACACCAGAACCTCTTGGTCTCGCTATCTGTAACCTAATACTGATTGCCTAACTTTCCAACCTCTGAGTCCAAGCTAAGCTCTCTGGTTTGTGTTGTCTATAATCACTGGATTCATTCAGATTCCCACCAACAGTTTACCTGGAATAACCTATTCCACTCCTGACTTCCATGAGACAAGTGCCTGTAGATTCCACACGTGAATTAGATTATGTGGAACTTTGTTACCTTCCTATGGCTTTTTCTCACTTAAAATAATCTTCTGTTCCATCCCCATTGCCACAAATAACAGGGTCTTGCTCATTATATGGCTCACTGGCATTTCAATGTGTATGTGTGCCATGTCTTCATCTATGACCTCTCAGATCATTTCCATGTCTATGCATTTGTGAAGAGTGTTCCAGTGTGCTTGGAAGGTGGACATCTTTGTTATGGTAACATTACTTCTTTCTGTGTAGACCCATTTGGGAGATGGTTAGGTTCTATGCTACCTACCTCTATATTTAATATTTCAATGTCCTCTCCACTGTTGTCTATAATCACTGAATTCATTCAGATTCCCACCAACAGTTTACCTGGAATAACCTTTCTTCGACGTATTTTATAATACTGTTCTCATTCTCATTTCTTTTGAATTTAAACGTCAGTTTCATGAATGCCAGTCTGATGTCCTATTGTGGCTTTGGTTTGTGGAGTTGTTGAAAAATATGTATGTATAAATTTTGGCCTTTTGTATGTTTTCTCTGAAAAATATTCAGAAAGATCTATTGCCCATTTCTTTACTGATGATACTTGCATTTTGGATTGTGAAGTTATGGATTCCTTATTATTTTGGATATCAGGTCTTTGTCTGATGAAGGCATCGTGAGCCTGCCACTCTAAGTAGTTTTATTTCTTGTGCAATTCTTGATAGTTTTCCATCTAATTTATCTGATGTTTTCTTTTAGTTCTTGAGCTCTAGAGTTCTGGTCAAAACAGACCCCTGCCACACCAGTGGCTCACTTACTTCTTCTTGTCATTTCTACAGAACTGTTCAATCATAATGATCAAAAACAATAAGGAGGCCAGTTTTGGTGTCTCTGACATTAGTATGAAATTATTGGTCTTTTCCTGTGTATAAGACTGTAAGAACCGAAAGAAAAAACGGGGTACTTCTGCACCCCCATGCCTCGGAAACCGGCACCCCAAAACACTCATGAGAGACAGACCTGATGCAATTTTGCAAGAGGATTTTAATATCCAGAGCTCTGGGGGGGGGGGTTACAGTCTCCCCAGCAAGGTAAAGATGTAAGCCCGCCAAGGACTGGCTTGCCTTGCCTTTTATAGACTTATAACAGAACCAGCCTACCACAAGCTTCTAAGCCAATCAGTTCAATCCATCCGAACTTGCGCTCTCTGACGACCTACCAGCCTCTCACAGAGGCCGGAAGAACTAGTTAAGTCATTTCCGCTTACGTGGCCTCCACGCAGTGTTGCGCCCACCCTCCCACACTGGAGTTGGAGATCCAGGTGCCTCCCACGTGCCCAGGCACAGGGGATTCCTAGCTTATAACCTTATCCTTTCAAGACATCTTAGAATAGGTAGAGGTGCTTTGCTTAAGTAAAAATAGTATTTAATGTGTAACTTGTGGGGGTATATGGACAAAGCTACACTTCTATTGCCATGTAGCAGCACCTTCCCATTTAATATTAAACAGTTTGTTTTTTAAATATTGCACAAAACCACAAGCCTCAAACATAGTCATTAGTAAACATAACTTTATGTAAACCCGTGTAGAAAAATCAAAGGACTGCATACTGCCTTTGCCTTTTTTCCAGTTCTTAGGATGACAGTGACTTTCATTCTTAAGATTGAATTGTCCAAGATTTCAGAGAAGTGATTACCTACAGGGGACATTGTGTCTCTCACTTAGAACAGAATCATCATTGATGGGTAGCTAAAGCACATGAGGGTTTGTTTGGGTTTATAAAAGAAAGAGTTATAGAGTGGTGTCTGGACCTCCAAGGTGAGAGACTGTTCTCTTCAGAAGAAGTAATCAACTGTAAAGAGATCTCTTCAGGCATAGAGATACAATAAGGAGTGCTTTGACACTCCTTATTGTCACAATCCTAGTGACATCAGCCCTGCTCCCATTTTCATTCTGACTAATTTTGTCTTCTCCTGACATCTTACCTCCAAGGGAGTCAACTCTTCAGTCCTGCTGAGACTCTAACCCATCTTTTCTGTAAGACTTATGCTAAATTCTTGGGCTCTCTCAGAGAAAATCCCCTTAAAGCTTTGGCTTTCAAGAGTCTAAGGCTTGGCTTCACTGTTTGTATGGTGCAAGTTTGCCTTTCCTGCTCAACCTTTTAAGATTACTCATATGTACTATTGCAGGTACAATAATGAATGAAAGATTTAAATGAAAAGACCAGAGGAGGTCTTTGGAGAAATACATGAGTTCACGGAAACCACTTAGGATAGCACCCAAAACATGATCTCTTAAACTGACCAAGGTCGATGACTTTAAGAGAATCAATTTATGGACTTCCTAATGTTAGAACTTTATTTAAACAGTATTTGTAATGTGATAGCCTAGTTGGTGTTGGAAAAGTGAACCTTTGTGAAATGTTATGCTTCATATATTTAGTGGTATGAATTTAATTCTAGAGATCCACATTTCTATTTTGCCTTGTATTCTCTTTCTGGCTCATCATTGTCCTGATTTTGTCTGTCTGTCTGTCTGTCTGTCTGTCTCTCTCTCTCTCTCTCTCTCTCTCTCTCTCTCTCTCTCTCTCTCTGTGTGTGTGTGTGTGTGTGTGTGTGTCAGGGGAGGGAACTGCCTTGAATAGTTTTCCTTTTGATAGCATTTTTGATAGCATTTTGGCTGTATTTTTGGTCCATATCCTACAGACTTTTATTGATACACATTTAGAAGCTTTATCTGAAGAGCCCTATGGATATTGGGTTGAAGAGCTCACATTTTAGAGAGAAGCTAGACGCTTTCAATTCAGTCTCCTACATTCCCAGGATGATGGGATTAAAGCCTTCCCACTAAGCTATTTGACATCCTTCAAAGACTTGACCAGAATGGAGAAATCCAGGCAAAGGGAGGAACAGCATGAGTCCCACAAAAAATTTCCTCTTTATTCATAATGACTCAAGGCAAAAACAGGTGCCTCTAGCTGTGTAGACCAGGCACTGAAATTCCAAACCCCAAAAATACACTTCATGGACTGCTTAGAAGAGACTCTCAAACACAGATAAACTCCCAGATGGTTGTGAACAAATTGAAATAGGAGAACCAGTGAGGTGTGTGTGGATTTAGACAACTGGTCTTGTATGACAATCCAAGTCCAATGAGCAGATAGGCTCTCAGTGAATTTCCTTTTATGAAATTCTTCCATGGCCTATAATGTCCCTAATTAAAGAGTAGTTTTGTAAAATAAATAAATAAATAAATAAATAAATAAACAAACTTCCTTTAGATCATTTTAAGATTCCTCCTGCAAACTTAGAGAATGTCTGGATGTCTGTAGGAAGCCATTTCATTGTGAAAAAGATGTGAAAATGAACTAGGAGAGTGTAAGATTGCTCACTTGTGCTATAAGGCTTTCACCATGATTCCACATCCACATCTAGTCATCCACAGTCCACACCCAGCTTTCAGGTAGAGCAACTCCTTTACTTTGACTGAAAAAACTCTTCTTTAGTGGAATCTCTTGCATTTTGTTTCCAGTCTCTTCACTAACTGTCAGGTTCCTTCCTTCTGCCAAAAAAAAAATAGTTTGTCCATCTATTCTTAGAGTCATAGCCCTGATATGTCTCTGGGCACCATGTAATTCTGGCTGGAATGGATGCCGTGTCTGCATCAGACACTATGCCTACCTTCAAACCTTTTCCTTCTAACGGCAAGTAATTGATTCATCATCTTCTGCAATTCTGAATTTCTTGGAAAGATACTTGATGGTCCAGCTGAATCAATTGTCTTCTGATCCAGTCAGCTGTGAGGAAGGAGCTGTAAGCTGTAAGGACTACCCCACTGAGGAGGAGGGGTGAAGGGAGGCAGACTGAAGGCAGTAGAATCCCAACTGCTGTATTTAAGAAGGAAGTTGACTCAACTTTTCAGTTTTCTTAAGGTCTAGTAATGAATGGAGAGAGATCACAGCACGATGCTTTTGTCTTGTTAGGAATCTCATATGGCAAAGAAACCATTTGTCTTAGTAAATGATCTATTGCTGTGAAGAGTCACCATAACCTCAGTGACTCTGAAAAAGGAAAACATTTCACTGTGGTTTGTTTATAGGTTCAGAGGTTTAGTCCATTTTTTGTCAGAGCAGAAAACATGGTAACACACAGGCAGACATGGTGCTGAAGGAGATGAGACTTCTACGTTTGGATCTGCAGACAGCTGAAAGAGAGTGAGATCATGAGACTGCCTGGAGCACTTGAAATCTTAAAGCCCACCCCAGTGACACACTTCTTCCAACAAGGCTGCACCTACTCTAACAAGGCTACACCTATCCCACAAGGCCATGCTTCCTAATGGCACTCCCTACATATTCAAATATATGAGCTTATGAGGCTATTCCTATTCAAACTACATCACCATGGTTTTCCTCCCATTTCTTCTCTTCTCTCACCTCCCCTTTTCTTCTCTCCTTCCCCTTTTTCTTTCCTCCCTACTTTTCAAATTTCTCAGAAAGTAGCTTTCAGAAAGTTTAAAAACATTTCTGAGATTTCTTCCTCAAACTCATTATGATGTTTGAAAACCCTTATAATCAAGAGGTTCTTGCTGGTATCCCATTGGGCTAAGGAATAAAAGAAAAACAGCAATATGTTTAATATATTCAACCACAGTATTTGTCTCTGTTTTTCTCTAAACCAAACACCTTTGCTAAGTTATTTATAGAAACATCAACGGTACAGAAAAATGACATTGTTTTTCTGGAGAATATAGACTCACAACTGGAAGCAGGTTACGACAGACTAATTGGCTCTGTTGATGTTGTTGGTGTATGCAGGTCTACAAGGGATAAATGATACATAGCTTAGAAAGTAACAATATTTGAGTGTGCTTAATGGCAAGATAGGAAATGTGTAAGCCTAGACAACTAAGAAAACTCAGGTTTTACTTCCTTGTCTATATGTCTAAACTTATAGCCATGAGAAAATGAGAGTTCATAGTCATTCAAGACCCCTATAATGTTGGTCCGTATGAGCAGGTAGGAGATTACAAAGTGGGTCAGAGAAATCAGGTTTTTCAGAAGGGAAAAAATTCCAACTGACAAAAAAATGATTGTATCAACTTTGGTAATATTTCTTTAACCCAGTTGCTATTTTGTAATAATGTGTTTCTAATATTAATGTGTTTAGATTTCTGTTTTTGCATATGATTTTATAATACTTCTTTTTCATTAAACATAATGCATTTTACTGAAAAGAGTCCGTAGGGATAAGAGAAAGGAGATGTAGCTGCTAGGAAAATCATCTCCATGGCCATTCTCAAAAAATAATGAAAACCATTTTTTAAAATAGCTCATGGTAGGTAAGGGAGAATAAGTGGGTACAAATAAGAAAGGTAATTTCCTGCCCTCAAATAAAACAAAGTACCGTTACTCTCCAGATACATGTATTTCTGTTACAGACATTTGTTTTAAAAATTATTCTCGTTACAGTACTCTTATTCATTCAAAAATATCTTTATGGTTGATAATGCTAAGAGTAAATGATACCACTGAAAATACTGACTATTTAAATTATCACACTAATGTGTAGTGTGTGTAGAAATTGGACATTATGAGGATAAACTAGTGTTTAAACATCCATAGGTACTCCTAGGCCTATAATGGCTGCGTCATGGAAAGAATTTACTCCTCATAATTGTCTTCTTCATTGCATCATTGACAGAGAGCCTTTATCTCTTCTCTGCTGGTACGTGGTGTTCAGATATCAAAGCTGTGTTTTGATCTTCATTCTCTGTAGAAATGCTCATACCTTAACCTTTCTTTTTCCTGATTTCATCTTATTTATAGACTTGTTTTTGTTTTTTTGGTGTTTGGAGGGTTTTTTGTTTTGTTTTGTTTTCTGCCCATTCCTTTATACTCCTACTTCTACTCGTGACTGCCTTGACTAGATGTCCTGGGGCACTACTTCCAGCAAATTTTCATTTTCTAAGCTGTTAGTTTTCCAGTTACAACCCATAAAGTAATAATGATCTATTGGTTTTACTCAGGACACAGAACTACCTAAGGCACACATATAACATATCATTAAGTGCTAGCAAGCAATATTACTAATTTAACATCAACTCCAAAGTCTCAAACTCTTTACTGATAAGCAGTGTTAATGCTTTACAAAACTGTGGGCCAGCATGGCCTTACTTAAAGGCCTTTTCCTTCATTTGGCACTTCTATTCTTTATTATTCCTTTTATCCTTAAGTCCTTCCTTCCATCTTTCTGTACTATATTGGTTTGGTCATTTGCAAAATAACCTGATCATTTCATAGAATAACATTTAGTAAATAGTTACATCTCGACAGTATTGAAAACTTGGATGAATTTGATTTCACGAAGATGTATAGGATTATTTGGAAAGCTAGTTTCTATTAATAATAACATCAATACATGACTTAATTTCAGATCAAGAACAAATATAAAATCTCAGCACAGTTTTTAATTATTTGCACTTACTCATTTCCTTTTGTAATCTTTGAATAATATTGTTTCAGACGTTTATTATGTTCCATGTCATGTGTTACAAGACAAAATAATAGAATCCAAAGCATTATACAGGGCTCTTCACATCTGGGTCAATATTGGAACATTGTTGTTCACAGCTAAATAATATTTCTTCTATTTTGAGAACTACCCTATGGAGAATATTTTGTGTCTTTTGCCCATTGTAGATTTGCTACAAGCCTTTTTACTTTGGCAGCCTGTATTAGAAGAGCCCCATCCCTTCTTTGATCCTCACTATATCTTTGGAGCTATAGTAATACATAGCCCTAACCCTAATCTAGAGTATGCAGATGAGAAACTGAAAGCCAACATACTGAAATAACTTTTCCACAGTGCTCAAAATTTGTAGGAATCAGAGCCTACATTCTAAATACCCCAGATCTAAATATCAAATTCTCTCCACACCATTATGTCCTGACCCCTTGCTGAGTTTCATTTGTAGTTCCACTGTCATTCAAGGATAGGCAGATCTAAAAGTCATCATAGACTGTTGGAGAGCCGTCTTGGCCAAAACATAGAATGCTCATATTGCGAAATACCGCAATGATATAATCTCCTTTATTCACTGCAATGAAACCTACTGAATACAATTAGGAATCCACTACACAACATTGAGCTTATCTCAGGGTTACAGAAAGGTCTTGCTGCCACTAGGCTTTGTAAACTTGAGTGTATTATCTCTTTGGCAGGCTAGTAATCCCTATGATGAGTCCTTTGATCATAAATGATCTTGAACAGGATGTTTTGCTATCCAAAAGCCCAGCACTGCTCAGATGGCAGCTGGGGATATGAAATGAAACTCCAAGCCAAGGGCCAAATGTGTGTTGAAATCAGGGCATATCAGTTACACGGTTCCTGGTCATGTGGTTTTCAACTAGCAACTGGAGATTACCAGTAATGTCTTTGAGCATGTGTACTGAATGTCCTAGAAGACTCCACCAGTGAATGGAGCATGTTTTAGTCCCTAGAATTCTGAAGGAAGGAAGAGTAATAGTAATATTAGTTTTTCAGTAAAGGGTTGCTGTATGTATTCAATGCTGTGTCAATGGAAATTGCAATGCATATCGATTTAAAGTGAAACAATAATAGCCTGAATTTGTAGAACAGTAGCAAAGCCAATCCAAGTTATGACTTAGAGTTTTATTGCTGTGGAGAGATATCTGACCACAATAACTCTTCTAAAGGAAAACATGAATAGGGCTGGATTACAGTTCAGAGATTTCAGCCACTATCAATGCATGGTGACATGCAGTCAGCCATGATGCTGAAAAGGTTGCAGAGAGTTCTACAGCTGGATCCATACACAGCAGGAAGGCAAGCTGAGCCACTAGGTCTGGGTTGAGCTTCTGAGACCTCAATGCCTGACTGCAATGACACACTTCCTCCAAAAGGGCCATATCTACTCCAGCAATGCCATGCCTTAGAATAGTTCCACTGCTTATGGGCCTATGGGGGCCATGTTTATGAAAACCACCATTCCAAGTGATCTAGATATTCATTCCTATGCTCGCCTCTCAAATGATTTGTATCAGCTTTTCCAGCATGAAAAGAATAGCAGAAATATATATTATCTCCTGAAAGCTTTATGTAATATAACCCAATTATTCTAATATTACTTCAAAATGGTTATTATAAATGTTACTGTTGAGAATGGGATAACTTATAGAACTTGGCCAGATGTTACATCATCTAAGATGACAGTCAATGGACTGATTCTGAAGTTTCGGTATTTCCAAGTTCTTTATGCTTCTCTGAATTTTTTTCCTACCATGATCACTCTAGTTTTTCTACCCCTTAGATTTAGGGATTTTCTTTTTGCTGCTGCTCTGTGGGATTTTAGTATTATTTAAAATAAAAGGAAGGAGAGATAAAGAAGGAAAGCACCCAAACAGAAAATCCAGATGTTTTGTATGTGTATATGGATGTCTTCCCTAAGTCAGAATTGTCAAGTCTTTAGCTCAGACTGCCCTTGCCATGTAGCTGCGTTGTCAATGGTTCATAATTCAAAGCAAGGAAGCAATTCAAGCTTCAGGCTTCACTATGCTCTAACAACTTAAGGATGCTCAATTTCATATCTTCTATTGTGAATATCATCATGACCTCTCCAGACATAATTAGAAAACCATAATTCCTTAATAAGAAAACTACATAAGCGTCTCGATTTTGTTACCACCTCTATATCTACATGAGCTCAAATTATCGGCTTCTAAAATATATGGAAATTTTTTCAGTCTAGCTTTTATGAAATTATTCTAATTCATTAAGCTCTGATACCATGACAGCAACACAGGGAGGGATTGTGCATAACTTCAATAACGGAATGAAAAATGAAGATGTGTACATAGATTTGAAGGAATTTAGTTTGAAATTGAATGTGTGGATACACACAGTGGCCTAACAGAAGGATATAAGTTGCTGAACTTTAATCAAATAAATCTCACACAAAAAGCTTAGCTTTCCCCTTCCTAAAATTACAATTTTTTTATATTCCTCCTAAAAAAGAGAGTGTCAGAAGAAATCACAACTTTGGATTTGTTCTGGGTGATAGAAATTTGGTCTAGAGCACTTGACACTTATAGTTCAAAATGTCTCTTGGCAGTATGACAGTTGTCGGTAGATAAATGGTACTTTGAAGAGAACTCAGAACGCTGAAGAACAAGCTATCCAACTGAGGCTAATGTCATGTTCCATTTAGACATTTGAAGAGATTGAAGTTGGTGATGATGATGATGAAGAAGAAAATGGATTGACTGAAGATGAAGATAGATAGATAGATAGATAGATAGATAGATAGATAGATAGATAGATAGATATTAGATAGGAAATGGATGACAGATGTATGATAGATATAGATTATTAGAGATATAGATAGATATATTATATAGATATAATAGAGATAGATTATAGATTATTTATATAAGATAGTTGATATATGAATAGAGATAGATAAACAG
Organism: Apodemus agrarius; assembly: GCA_964023405.1. NCBI lineage: Eukaryota > Metazoa > Chordata > Mammalia > Rodentia > Muridae > Apodemus > Apodemus agrarius. Next base: position 22,950,297 of record OZ030014.1, read on the forward strand.
ATGACAGAAAAGCAGATAGATGGGTGCATATTCCAATTAATTGGAAAGTGGGAGATTTAGAAATAATTTGTGAGGAGAATTAATTTATTTTTATTGAATATAATCTTCATTATATTTAAAATGGTAAGACCTTTCCCGGTTTCCCCCCTCCCCGAAAACCCCCAACCCTTCCTCCCACCCTCTGCCTCCAAGTATATGCCCCTCCACCCGACTCACTCCCACCTACCCCCTCCCCCAATTTCCCTTTGTTGGGGCATCTATTGAGCCTTCACCTGACCAAGGACCACTGTAAGGAGAATTTTAAAAGGCACTTGATGTTGATCCCAAAGAAAAGACACTGTATTGTGATGGTTACCAAATAATTAAAGAGATCTTGTGGAAAAGAACTCTTCTTTAATATTCTAAGCAGAACCAGGAAGGAAATGGAGTCTATGGCTGAGGTTGAGTTAAATAGCAATGTCCTGCTCAAGGACACCTATCCAAGGAGGTAAAAGGGCTAAAATTTTGCAATGTTTCTATGCCCAACTCTGAAACTTGAGATAGGCTGTGTTTGGAAATGGATCTATTCTGAGGGGTTTCCTTTACTAATGTGTAAAAAGCATCATGTATATTACATACTGCTTGATTTCAGGTTTACATAATAAGAAAATATTTGCCATTCATTTTTCTATAATAAGATTACTTCTTCAATGCTTACTGGGTTACTGGACTTCAGAGTCCCAAGGAATGGATTATCTTTTAAGAGGAATTTCATTCTCATTTATACTTTATCACAGTAGGGGCGGCTGAGCTAGGATTCTAACACTCAAAGTTGACAGCAGGCTTTGCTTGAGAGGTAGATGTAGGAGTGTGAAGAGGTGCATTTAGGAAATAGTTTGAGAGGGAACAGGTGATCCCACCATTGAAGCTGGCATCCGGAAGAGTCAGTCCAAGGTAAAGCAACACAGTCTTGGGAAATGAAGGAACATGACTACAGTCAGTCAGTCAAACGCATGGCCACATGCAGTGGAGACAAACGCCTGGAGGCAGAGAGCTCACCTAAGAATGTGAATCTCCAAGGATCTGGAAAAGAGAGAGACCTACTTCCTAAATAGGCTACAGAAAGAGCTATGAGAATGGAACATGATGGGACATGGGACAGCCAATGTCTGGTCAGAACTTAGTCAGCAATAGGAGGAGGAGGAGGAGGAGGAGGAGGAGGAGGAGGAGGAGGAGGAGGAGGAGGAGGAGGAGGAGGAGGGGAAGTGGCAGAAGAAGGGGAAGAAGACAAGGCAGCAGCAGTAACAGACAAGCCAGGATCAGATCAAGGTCAAACCAAAATTGCTATTCTCTTCAGCCTGGGCACTTGAGCTTGGGCTGTCATGGTGGCACAGGTGAAGAATCTATGACTCACATGAAGAGACAACAGCTTTGTGACAACAGGGAACCAGGTGGCATGTGGATTTCTCAAATGACAGGGCGACGTTTTGACTCAAAGCCCCTTTAGATATTTTCCAGCCCACAGATATTCTGACTCTTTACTCTTACACAGATTTTCCCAGTCTCCCCCCTGCCCCACAAGCCCTCTTTCTATTTTCTTCAGATAAGTGCAGGAATGCTTTTCTTCAGTAGGCTCCTTGGCTTGTCTTTCCCAAGCATAACATTTATAAAGATGGAACATTTTGACACAGTCTTTTTGACATTCAGTCACGTCAAGATGTAAAATTTTTAGAAAACTATTTTAGAGGGTGGTACTTTTGACTGAGGAGTGCCAGGGAAAGCTCTACTCTTGTATTGTCAGGCAGAAAATACAGGTGGCTTTTGTGTGAACTATTAAGAATGTCAGAAATCTCATCTAATAGTTTATGCCCAGGCCGTATCAAACTGTTCTCAAAACTGTGGCCTGGAAAAGTCCACACCATCAAAATGTGACTATCTAGGTCTCCCCTACACAGCACAATACTAATGCCGAAGTGTTGGCTTTGGCGTTAAAATTCATCTCGGTGATTCTAATCTATTGAACTTTGAAGTCATGTTAAAATTAATACATGATATACTTTGATACTCGGAGATTTGTTGTAGCTTAAATGATGTCAGGAAAAATAAGCCAAAAGTTTGGGTGACTGTTTTGTGTCTTAATCTTTCCAAGCTGGAGTTTGTATTACCTAAGGAGAAAAAAAACCCTCAATAAATTCATTACCATGAAAAGAGTTCACCCAAATTTTTAAAACAATGATTCTTTAAAAACTAATTCATCATAATCCTATTGTTCTAAAATTTGTATTACTTCTTTGAGTGCCCTTTTGATATAATATATAGCCAGGTAGAATTTTTTGCTCACATTAAATGCTGTAAAATGAACAAGCAATCTCTTGTTGATACCATCATCATGACTTTTCAAAATTGAGTTTTAGAAAAATATCAAGACTACAATAATGGCTTCCTGATGTTTCAGGTTTTTCTGTTATGATTTTATGCTTTAGCCACTGGAGAGCACTGTCTTTGCAACAATCCCATTTCCTTTCCTTTTTAAACTCTTTTTTTTAATTGAAAATAGATTCTTCTCCCATATAATACATCCTAGCCACAGGTTCCCCTCCCTTCGTTCCTACCCATTCCTCAAGCTTCTGTATCCCCAGATCTCCCCCACTTCTGTCTCCTATTCAGAAAAGTACAGAGCCCCACAAGACACAACAACCAAACATGACAAAATAAAACACAGTAAGGCAAGGCAAAAGCCCTCCCACAGAAGCTGGATAAGACAACCCAAAAAGGAGTAAAAGATTCATAAGAGCAAGCAAAAGAGTCAGAGGTGCCTCTGTTTCCACAGTTAAGTGCCCTACATGCCGTATAAAGACACCACGCTAACAGCCACAGTATATATGCAGAGGTCCTGATGCAGACCCGTGCAGCCCTGGCTTGCCAACACTGTCTCGTGAGGCTATATTCTCCCTGCTTAGTTGGTTCAGTGGGCTGATTCAGGAGTCTCCCCAATCCTCTCAGACTCCTACAATCATTCCTTCCTCTCTTCCATGGAATTCTCTGAGCTCTGAGGGAAGAAAGCCAGTGGGGATCTCCAATTTAAGCTGTCTTTGTATAATGTCTGCCTGTGGGTCTTGGCATCCACTCCAATCTGCATCCAGTGGTAGCCTCTTTGATGAGGCCCCAACTTAAGAATCTAACAGAATGTCCGAAGGAACCGTTTCCTTGATTTCTTTATCGGTTCTATCTGGACATCCAGGCAGTATCGGGCATGGGCTCCCTTTTATGAAGTGGTCCTCTAGTCAAGCCAGACATTGGTGGCCTTTCCCACAAGTGCTGCGTCATCATTGCCACCACCCATTTTGCGAATGGGACAGATTATTGGTCAACGGCTTTTTGGTTTTGGTTGGTGAGCTGGAGAGGTGGATCAATAATTAAGACACTTAAAGCTCTTCAAGAAAACTTGAGTGCAGTTTTCATCGACCACATCTGGAGGCTGACAACTACCCTTAGTTCCAATTCCAGGGGATCCAAAGTCTTTCTGGCCTTCTCAAACACTTACACACACTCACACACAGCATACACACACACACACACACACACACACACACACACACACACACACACACATACACACACACAGAGAGAGAGAGAGAGAGAGAGAGAGAGAGAGAGAGAGAAGAGAGAGAGAGAGAATACACACTGCAACACATATAATAAATAGATTATGTTTTATACTGGTAACCTTCACCAGAGACCCAAATTTGGAATAGCGGATATGATTTTTGTGCAGTTAATCCCCCTCTCAGGGGCATCAAATGCACCTTGATAGTTCACTAAATTCAGACATTCAGTGGAGCCAAAGACACTGTCATGGTTCCTCTAATTCTCTGAGTGGCTTCTTTCCACCTGTCCCTTAATCTGTATGTAGCATAACTAGAGCTTTGAAGAGATGAATGCACAATCTTTAGGAGTTAGATGGCTTTCCACTGCCAGAGTGAGAAACTCTTAACCATCAAAGAGACTCAAAGGTTAGCAAAACACCCACAAGCCTCATCCTCCGGGGAAGAAGGAGAGTCACATGGAAATGTCCTCGGTCTTCACAGTTTTCAAGGAACCTTTGATGAGTAGAGGTAGGTAGGGCTAGACGGATGGTTAGATGGCAACTGACAGTGACAGGGCAGGGCTAGATAGACAGATTGCAAATGAATAAAATTAGAAAGAATTTGAACGCCACATTTATTCGATCAACAACTTTTGTTTTACCACATACTTTTTTACCATCCCCACTTCCTCTTAAAAGAACTATTTTCTGAGCATGTCTGAGTCATGCCCTGCTGTGTGATGTGATTAGCCGATTAACCTGCCTCTAAAGTTAAGTGTTCACGTTTTAAAATTTACTTCTTATTTAGAGTCGAAACAGATTCATGAGTAATTTCTATATTAATGTCACTCACAGTTATTTGCACTTCAAAATGACATTTGTCAGGGAAGAGCATGGAGGGTGAATTATCAGTACGAAAAAAATGGGTGAAATGAAGGTACAGCATTGTATGGACATTATCTGTCTTATCAGTCCCCCAGAAGCATGTTGGTAATGACTGCCCTCAAGTTATAATCATAGAGGATGCTTGAAAGATTGATGCACAGCAGAAAGATCTTCTTAGGCATGATGTTATTACATCCTCTCAAAAATTCTACTACACTCATATGTTTTGCCTTTCTGCATAGTTGCATGTTGTAAGTGGTCGGAAAACTGGCAATGAATAAATCCAAGACTTTTACCTAAGCCAATACAGCTATTTTACAATAGATCCCCTTCTCTCTAATTTGTGAGTCAATGTGAGGGGATCTATATTCTAATAACCCTAACAAAAATTTTCCTCAATATTACTGTCCACATAGGTGTTCAGTTTATATAGTCTACGATGAAACTGAGGTGATATGATCTGGAAATTGATCTCTATGTTTTATGTTGAATTATTGTTACGTAAAATTAAGAATTATAGTGTTTACATAGGCCCTATAAGCTGACAAGAGGGCCCATATACCGAAACAGATTTAGAAATGTAGATGACTTTTGTGTTTAATACTTCCAGAAATGGAAATTCATTCGGTTAAGATTAATGTGGCAGGGTACCTTGGCAGGGTGAAGCCAAGGTAAACCGCAGAACTTACACCATGTAACAAGCCTCGTGTAAGAGAATTATTGGTGTGTGGGGAGGCTACCTTGGCGCAGGGACATGAGAGAGATACTGAGAGAGACAGAGAAAAGGAGCAACAGAGCAGTCTATGATGGGAGGGACCTCTTAAAGCATAGAAGCTTCGCATCTGGCAGCTGACGATGACAGAGCAGTTGGGGCTGAGATGCTGAAGACGAGCTGGGGCTAACACAGCTTAATCGTGTTAGTAGCTTTCTTAGCATTCAATCACATTTACAGGACTCTCAAAAGGAACAGTCTTTTACTATTTTAAAAATAATCAAGAAATTCTTTTTTTGTTGCTTCCTAAGTAATGGGATGGGCTCAGATCCCTCAGATGAGATACATATCACTCAAGAGTTTATACCTACCTCTGTAGAATCACTGTACGTTCATTTTCTTTCCAGTAGAGCAGATCTAATTTTCATTCTCAAGAAACAGAGTACAGTCCTAAAATTTCCCTATTCACCCCTTTTCTCTCTTGCCCTTCTGTTATACAAGCTAAATGAACACGGGCCAATCTCCAGTGATATCCACGTTAAAAGTTTTAGTCCTAGTCTCTCTCTTATCGGAGCTTGCAAGATATGTTCTTTCTTTATTTGGATTAAGTCATCATTAATATCGTTTAGAATGGATTACGTCGCCCCTGCCACAGCATTGCCCCAGATTTCACCACAAAGCAAACTAAAGCCTCGGATTCTGCTAGGCAACCTAGTTCTGCAGTTGACTGTGCAGTCTGAGTGAGGTTGCAGCTGTTCTCATCAGAAAGCATACCCCGATCGAGTCCCAGCCTTTTATGAGCAGAAAAAGACAGAAATGCTTACAGGGTATTTCTGCTTCCAGATTGCAGACATGATTTATTGCTGAGTGGAGTGGCCAGCACTATGGTTGTAACTGGCTTAGGAAAGCCTACACGTCGTTTCTCCTTAATCGTGTTAGTAGCTTTCTTAGCATTCAATCACATTTACAGGACTCTCGAAAGGAACAGTCTTGTACTATTTTAAAAATAATCAAGGAATTCTTTTTTTGTTGCTTCCTAAGTAATGGGATGGGCTCAGATCCCTCAGATGAGATACATATTAAAATAGCAATTAAATAGACACATAAACACATTTTTACATTATTTTGCAATCAAAATACATGTCTACGTAGCTGTGTGTGCATATGTGTCTGCATGTGTGTGTGTTTGTGTGTATATATATGTGTGTTTGTATGTCTGTATATTTACATATGTATTTGTGTGTATATGTATATGTGTGCTTTGTATATATATATATATATGTGTGTGTGTTTATATGTGTACAAATACATAATTGATAATTTTGTTGCTATTAAGCATTAATAAGAGAGAATATAACCATAATTATTAATAGAGCTTAAAAATATATAGACCTTAAAGTTAGTTTTGGGATGAAAGCTACTTATTGTGTGAAATTAAACTTAAATTTGAATGATATATTTATTATATTAATTCCAATTAATATAATCCTATCAGCATTATAATCTCAATTTATAATTTAAAATGAGAATGTTTCCTTCAATACATAAGGACAAATATTCTAATAATACCAAAAATAATTTGTCTCACCGTATTCTTCATAGAAAATAAAGGAATATCGTGGTTTTGCTTTCCTAGAAAACAAATTATGAATCCTACTACCAATTTATTAGCAAAGGTAGATAGACATTGTGTTAGTTATTTATTGAAGAAAATTTGAAAACGTGACTTCACTTATCTCTGCCAAAGAATAAAAGTATCCCGAATGCCTTAGAGTCAATAGGGCAGAAAATTGTAGACATAGTGAGAAATACTTGCATGAGCTGGGTAGGCTAGCAACCTAAGTATGAATTGTGAGTAATTTAATAATTGCACAAATGATACTTTTCCTAGGAAACTGATTTTCTTCTCAAATGATGAAATAACCAGAATCAAACCAGAAACGTCTGTTCATTCTCAAGTCTAATAGGGAGTAATTCCACAGGAAGGAAGCAAAGCAGCCAGCCTTGGGTCAGATGAGTAATAACATTACCGCGTTGCCACATCACCTCTGTCTCTCAGAGCCCCTGTGTGAGCCTCCCTTTGGCCACTGAGCTGGAGAACCTAAGTCTACCCCGCTAATGAGCAGGATGCATGCTCTCCCATATGCTTTAATGCATCACGCTCCTCTGAAGCATCTGTATTTAAAAGATTACTGGAAAAAGGTGAATTGACTATATATACATACATATATATTCACATATATACACATATATACATATATATTCATATATATACATCTATATTCACAAAATAGAAAATCAAATTCCTATGAAACTGTTAGGGTGCACACCATATACATATTCCTTTTTTTTTTTTACTTTTAATCATTTTTTGTTTACATTTGAAATATTGTCCCCCTTCCTGAACTCAACCAGAAACCACCTTCCAATCTTCCTCCTCTTTGCCTCTAAGAGTGTGCTCCCCCTCCACCCACTCCTGCCTCACCCTTCTCACATACCCCCTCTCTGTGGCACCAACAGGACCAAGCGCTTCCCCTCCCACTGATAAATCCTGCTATGTACATTTCTTTTGGTTATATTTCAAAAATAAAAATATTTAGGGAATCAGGTTTTGGAATTCCCTGGGAATCTCATAGAATAGTTATCCTCACTGAAAGAAGTCTTGGATAGAGTTGAATTTCATCTTTATAAGTACCCCCAAAGACATTGAGAACCATGTGTTATGGGTGAATAGCTCAAAACTCCACAGAAGAGAGACCATTTGGAAAGAGTCATTATAAAGTCAGCAATGGCCACACAGCCTTGGTTTTGGAGTGTGTGTGTGTGTGTGTGTGGTGTGTGCGCGCGCGCGCGCCCGCGCGCACATGTGCACACACTGCACTTGTGTGTGCACGCGTGCGCATGTAGGACATATATTATGATTCTGCCACCACTATTAATTTAACCTAGTATTTTATTCAACGTCATGTTTTTTTAAGCTTATCCTACCTTTTCATCAAACATTTTTTGTGATCATAACAATGTGTACTCACAACAGATGTCAAACCGTGTGCCACTTTATATGACAAGAAAAGAACACCCTCCACCCTTACAATGGCTTTTCCTTTACATTTTGCAAGCATCTGTTAATTGTGCAAAGGCAGGGGAGCAGGGATATTTCCATGCTTGTATGAAAAGTCCCAGGACCGTACTAGTTTTTTCTGTTCTTTTTCTCTCCATGAATAAGATCATTAATTTCATTTCACTTAGGTTTGCACGAGGAAGATTTTGTTCATATTGTAGTTTTCACTTATAAATTTTACAGTTTACTCTCATGTTTTCTTGGAACAGCATGGTCCAACTACTGTCTTCCCCCAAATCACTTCATTTTGTCCCTTTCACTGGAAGAAACACCATGAAGGTCAAGTTGTCTCCCTGTTTGCTCATTAGACATCATATGTGAGGCATCGTGGTATCTCCATCCTCAGGTTGTTTGTGTTAAAGGAAAACTCCTATTATATAATTTTAATTGCTCAGCAATCAAATCCACAGCTAACCTAAACTGAGAATACCTGAAGTTAGGCCCAATTCACTATTTCTATTGGTCTCTTGGGTTCTGCAAAAATATTTACTCAAGTAGTTTCATGAGAGAGATATTAATCAATTAAGATGAAAAATATATTATGTATAATATTATAGTCATCCATGTGCTTATTGCCAACAAACAATTCCCAACATTTTGTTGCAGATATTTTTGACAATGGAAATATTTCAGGAGAAATGTTAAGCCTTATGTTTACTTCTCTTCTTTTGAATTTTATTACTATGTCTATGATGACACAAATATTTATGAATCATCTGTCCTGATGTTCTTCTCCTCTAAACAGCATAAATTATTTTCTGTTACTTGCTCTTTCATGTGGCCTATCAGTCTCATTGTTTCATGCCTTGAGAAGGTACATGATTGTTTTGTATAGAAAAATATCTGTAGATAGTTATTGGTCTTTAAATATGAGTCCCATTCAATGAAGTTTATATTTTAAAGTCTGTGTTCCAAACTATTTAAAAATAAATCTAATACATTATTGTCCAAGACTAGAAAATTTGTAAACTAATCAAATTTTAATGTTTCTTGAGTAATGTTTATATTATTTAGTATATCAAAGTCACCCAAGATTAAAAATACTTAAAATTTTTAGCAATCTCTCTTAAAATTGAAATTTTTATATAGCTAATGCTAACATCTCAAAAACCTGAGGGGCAGACTTTTTCATTCACACAAGGATAACAAAATCTCCCTGGCTCTCAAACATATCCTCTGCACAGCCAATCTAAATGAATGGCGCTAATGAATTGTGTTGCCTTGAACATTTTATCATTGACTTAAAAGTTCCATTGTGTGATGGAGAGCTGCGGGCAGTTCATGCTGCTGGGAAGAGGCCGTACTCCCCAGGAATGAGCCCCCATAAGTTACCCAGTGCCAAGTGATCAGCTCTAAACACATAGACATTTGAACGACACCACATTGACTCAGACGGCTGTGTTTATATACGCATACAGACACACATATCTACGTGATAATAATTAAAGATGAGGTCATAAATTAGAGGAGTGGGAAAAAGAGAAGAGTCAGAGGAGTTAGAGAGAGAGGAACCGAGGGTGGTAATGATGTAAATACAGGAGTCATCTACGAGTCTCTAAATAAATAAATAGTTAAGTTAAATGTTCCTTTGTACTTTGAGATGATATCTATGTCAGAGTCCTTTCGATGTCTATGTAGAAACAGCACCGACAGAAATTAATGAGATGACTACAGATCATCCCGGAGCTTCCCCTGAACGCAGGCACTTTAACAGCGAGCGCCCATTCTGTGGCTCTATCACCGCTCTCGTTTTCATTCCATCAAGGGTCAAAATGCTTGCGACTGAAGCAAATGGACAACCCAGGAGCTGCTTCAAAGCGAAGCTTACACTCTACCGAATTAAGATATCTGTGTGTTTATAGAGTTAGAGTGTTAGCCAGAGATTCGTCTAAAATAAGGGGCATGATCTTGCATAGCAGATCATGGAGTTGAGCGTGTGCAGATGCATATCTGCTGCAGTGTCAGGAGGCTTCTCATGGCCTATCCTGTGGCCTCTCCCAAGATATGTATGAACGTACATGCGTAGGCGTGCATGTATGCATATGGATATCTTTACTATGTATAAATGGTTTCTGTTATGTCTATGCTTTGCCTGAATGTATGCATTATAACACATGTACACCTGGTGCTTGCGGCAGTCAGAAAACTGTGGAGGAATTCAGATCTCAGGGGTTGTAGTTACAGTCACAATGTCAGCACTGAGAACGGGACCCATGTCCTCTGAAAGAACAACAGGGGCTCTTAACCTCCAAGTCACCTTTTTAGCCCCCTGTGGATATGTCTTAATTGTCACTATTTGCCTTTTTCTTCTTGATATTGCCTACACAATAACGGCCATCACTACCTCCTTAGGTTTTTAATCACCTTATTTTTCATAATCCAACAAATGTAGTTAGAATACAATATATTTAGTTTTCAATTGATAATATATTTTTCTGAAGTCACCAGTAAACCCCATAAGCGCCCTTGTTTCCATCTAGCTGTGAGCATCTATTTTGAGTAACATTTCTAGACTCATGCTTTTGACTGGATCATTATTTTCTTTTGGGATGCTATGGTATAACCTCAGAAAGCTTATGTTGCCTCCGGCAGTTCCCGTTCTAGCACAGTCCTAAGACATCATTCTTTCTGGTAACTATTCCTTCAAATGCAATCTTATTTTCCAGCCTCGTGGTAGACAATTTATTTCTCTCCTAGAGTGTTGGATCCTTGGAATAAAGAGTCAAAAAACTAAACAGGAAGGGTACACATCTGATTGTTAGTTGAGAGAACTGTAGATAGAGTGGTGTTTCTCTGGATAACTCAACATAGTTGTGAGAGACACTTTTTTGAAATCCATATGATACTGTTTTTTAATTAAATATTTTATTTATTTACATTTTTAATAGTGTTCGCCTTCCCAGTCTTCCCTCCAAAATTCCCCCACCCCACCTGTTCCCTTTGCCTCTAAGAGGGCACTTCCCCACCCACCCATTTACCCATGTCTACCTCCTCCCTCTGGCATCCCCGTTCTCTGGGACATCAAGCCTCCATAGGACTAAGTGCATCCCCTCCCACTGATGCCAGAGAAGGCAGTCCTCTGCTACAGTGGGAGCCACGGATCAGCCCGTGTGTGTTCTACAACTGGGACTGTGGATCCCTCCAAGTGTGCTCTTTGGTTGGTGGTTTAGTCCCTGGGAGCTCTGAGGGGTCCAGTAAGTTGATACTGTTGTTCTTCCTATGTGGTTGCAATCCCTTTCAGCTCCTTCAGTTCTTCCCCTAACTCTTCCATTGTACTCCCCAGGCTCAGTGCAGTGGTTAGCTGTTAGTATCTGCATCTATCTTGATGAGGTGTTTCCAGAGCCTCTCAGAAGACAGCTATACCAGGTCCTGTCTCCAAGCACATTTTGACAGCCCCAATAATGTCAGGGTTTGGTATCTACACATAGGATGGATCCCTAGGTAGGGTGGTCTCTGGATGGCATTTCCTACAGTCTCTGCTCCAGTTTTTGTCCCTGCTTTTCTTTTAGACAGGATTAATTCTGGGTTAAAAATGTTGAGGTAGGTGGATGGTCCCATCTCTCCACTGGGAGCCATATCTCTCTACTGGAGATGGTCTCTTCAGGTTCTATCTCCCAGCTGTTTGGCATTTAGGCTACTGTCATCCTCATTAGGTCCTGGGAATCTCTTGTAATCTCTGGCACCTGGGATTTTTATATTCTTCTATATAAATAAGAGCCTTATTTATAAGAGGCAGAATCCCTCAGTTGAAGAATGGATACAGAAATGTGGTACATTTACACAATGAAATACTACTTAGCTATTAAAAAAGGGAACTTCACGAATTTTGCAGGCATATGGATGGAACTAGGAAATATCATCCTATGTGAGGTAACCAAAACCAAAAGGACATACATGATATGTATTCACTGATAAGTGGATACTAGCCCCAAAGCTTAGAATATCCATGATACAACTCACACACCATATGAAGTTTGAGAAAGAAGGCCAAAGTGTGGAGGCTTCAATCCCATTTAGAAGGGGGAACAAAATAAACACAGGAGGCAGAGGGGAGGAGGGACCTGGGTGAGAGAGGATAGGGGAGGTAGAAAGGAGGGGGTAGGATCAAGTATGGAGGGAGATAGGAGAGAAGGCCAGAAGGCCAGAAGAACGAATAGAAATATGTAGCAGTGGGGGATGGGGAGTGGGGGAGGGGGACACGCTCAAAAGTCCCAAATACATTTCTTATAATTTTACCTGTAACTTCACTTCTATTAAAAGTGTGTTAAACTTTTTAATATAATATAAAATGTCTTTCCTCATCCCTTCTCTCCTCGCACATTCTTTTACCATTTTGAATGAGGCATTTTAAGCTGTCATGTTGAATGATGTGATTAAGTTATAAGATTATCTAACTTTTGCAAACTAAGCTACCTTCCACTTAGACTTTGCAAGTGCCTCAGCTACACATGAAGCTCCCCTTTTTTCCTATGTATCATGACTTTGCCATCATTTTTAAGGAACAATATATGTTCAAGACTTTTCCTTTTTTTAATGTCTTGACTTTTGGAGACAGTGCTGTATTTCTTCCATTGGATGCTAGGATTTCTCTGCGATCTAAATCCTGAATAATGGTTATTATGTTTTAAGTTCTACGCTGGCTATTGACAAAGCATGTTTCAAAATGGAAAGCCTGTATTCCTGCAAGAAGCATATGACATCTCACATTCCTCTTCCTTCTTAACAACGCTTGGTATTGTACAATGTTTTGAGTTTTTGTCACTTCTAATAACAATAAATATTCTCTTATTTTCTCCTCCTCTTCCTCCTCCTCTTTCTCCTGTTAATGATTGGAGAAAGCAAGGGTTCTCTCTCAGCCTTCTTTTATAAAGGTATGAATCCCATTCATGCAGCTCCACTCCAGTTACCTAATCATTTTACAAGTCCCCACCTCTTGAGGCTTAGGAGTTCATCAGGTACAGGATACCTGCTGGAAGAGCACAACAATAGCCAGACTCTAGCAGAAAGTATTCATCGTTTGCCATTTTGTCTTGTTCTTTCTTTCTTTCTCTTTCTTTCTTTTTCTTTTTTGAGATTACAATGCAATTACATCATTTCCCACTCCATCTGGCTACCTGTGAGCTGCAACTAAGATTGTAAATACTTGCCTGTCTATATTATACTTATGTCTAGGAACCTTAAGGGTTTGTTGAGACTGAGAACTATGTCTCTATTTTATTTTATTTTATTTTATTTTATTTTATTTTATTTTATTTTATTTTATTTTATTTTATTTTATTTTATTTTAATTTGACTATTGCTACCATCCACAAACACTGCTAAGTTTTATATTTTTTGTTCGAAATCCCAAAACATTCCTGAATTGCCTTATGAATTTTCATAATAGCATGTGTTATGCTGGACATTGACTATAGGATAGCAAGTCAGTCCACTATGTGAGCATGTTCCTCCTCCTTTCCAAAACTGTATTTCTTGTTTTACTCCTGGGATTAATCTCTAGTGCAGTGGTAAATGGTACAATTAAAAGTTTCCAAAGGGAAAATGGTAAGAACATGGGGAAAATGAGTAGCTGGGTTGATCCAAGTTTGTTGAACAGACAGCAATTAATGCATTGATATGGTTACAACTGAACAGAGCGATTGACTATCTAACTGGTAAATGCTGCTACTGGTGGTGGTCATGATGATGATAGCCAATATTTCTTGAGCTTTGCTGCATTTGGGAACTGTGCCTGGGAAAATCATATGAAGGTGTTAATCATTATTATCACCATTTTAGAGATTTAAAAAAAAAAGTGAACCTTGTAGAATTCTTGTAGCCTCGTCTTGGTCACACAACTGGTAACTGATAGATATGGGAACCAACACAGAAGTGTTGCTTAGAACCCTCAACAGTAAACCATCAACAGAAACTGTTTCTGTTTTCTGGCCAAAATAAAGGTAATGAATGGGGTTTTGGATGGTATTTACCTGTAACTTCAGTTTTCTGGAAGCTAAAGTAGGAACACGGTGCTCCAGACCTGAGGGTCAACCAGGACCAGATAGCAATGCCCAACTTAACAAAATAACAAAATGCAAATAATGGACGTCAACTGCAATATAAATAATTTTAGGTACAGTTTACTTCTTGCTTAAGTAGTTTTCTGTTTATGGAATAGGAACCCATAGTTCTTTGTGTTTATTTGTGTCGTGAGTATCATCAGTATACTAAATATGGAAGGACAGCCTAAGAAGCCTGAAACAACATTTCTTCAATGATGTTTCCGTATTCTAAAGCAGATAAATAAGGATGTGACCAACTATAATTTCAGTTACAAATTAAGTAGTGTTGTAGGTAAAACTACTATTTAAAATGGTATGAGTCTATAAGTAGACTTCCTACTGATATTCTAGTTGGCCATTCTATAAGTCAATCTTTACTTTTATATTTTTTGAGTAATATCAGACATAAAAAAGGTAAATAATGGGGTTATGACAATGCTGTTAGACATAAATAGATCCATGTCCTTCCTCAATGCCAAAATTTGTAGAATAATAATAAAATCACTTGTTACATTAATTTCTTTGGCAGCAATTTGCCAAGTTGTCTCAATTTTCTTGATACCCAACGGGGGCAAATGCATGTTTCTTCACTCCAATCTTAACTACTAAGTCTCAGATCACATACTATACACATACATTATGCTGAATATGCTCTGTGTTTTCTATTTGCTACAAAGAATTAAAACTGTCATAGCACAGTTTAAGCAGTTCAAAAGAGGCTTGATCTCTAGAAGCCTGACGTTAATACAGATACAAAAAGAGTCTCTACAGGAGTAAGATGAATAACCCTGCTGGCATTGTACCTGGGATGCTGTTCCTGCAGATGTAATCTATGCAGTGTGAGAGTGTAGCCCTGCTTTGGCACTGAGTTAAACTGCAAAAGCAAGTCACTGGACTATGGATTCTGTAACAGTAAGTGATAGTACCAGGTTCCTATAAGTCTACATGCACCTGGGCAGATGAGGATTTGAGTAGCCTATTTTAACAGTGGGGCTCAATTATGACGTGTCTATGGTAAGAGGTAAACTGAGCTGAAGCCATAGGACATTCAGGAGTTGTCTGCTTATTGCCACTTGATGTACACATGGTTTGATCATAGACAGGTTAGTGGAAGTCACCAGCTTGTGTTAGGTATCCTGTGATTTGGGTCCAGGTAAGAGAGTTACACTCTTTCCTCTTCCTGGTGTGTTTGGGAAACAGTCTCAGGATTTGTCTCCCTGATGTGATTTTAACAGATTCATGTGCTCATAAGATCACAGTTTACGTTGATAAATTCATGTGGTAGCACTCTTTTACTTGCAGCTTGCAGTAATAGCTCCTTTATCAGTCTGTGGCTTTAGAGTGCTCTTTATATGCCCATCTAAGTACAGAGTTATCCTTCTGCATTTTCCCTTAAAGTGGAGTCAAATGCTGCTTATGAAATAGAATCTCCCAGGCCAAGGCACAGCCTAAAGAACATCATTTTCTACAATGTCTTGTATCTCAGGGCAAGCAGGGTTTGACTTAAAAGAGAGATGTGAACATGTTTCGCTGGTAGTTTCCCATGTACTTGACTTTTAAAAAAATAAGCAGAAAAAATATATACCATTAAATAATATTTTGATAAATCATAATTTCCACCTTAAAAGGTAGAATAGTCTAAGTTAAGTTTTAAACAGCCACTATTATCACGGATATGTTGAAACTTACAATTTTAGACTTGATACACAAAAGTATCATGGGTAAAAGTGAGTGTATTTCTAAGAGCCATTTGTATAAATACAAGCTAGTCCTAAGTGAAGCTCCAAATGTGCAGAAAAGGGTATTGACCCCCCCATACACCGATCCTGGCTCTGTATGTATATATGTTTATGTTTATGTGCAGTGTGTATGTGTATATGTAAGCAAATGTACATGCAGATATACTATGGCATTTAGTGCAGAGAACAAAAAAGAGTAATTAAGAAAAATTCATTACAATGAGGTCACGCACATAGTATATTGTGTGTAAGTCCTTTGAATGGTCTCATAATATATAATATATTTCCCAATGCAAAGTAACTCTTTAGCTGGGTGGTGTCCCTATGAGATTTTATAAAGGCCCATTGTCACCGTTTTTAGAGATCTGAATTTTAAACTGTTTCTCATTGTTTGAACATTTCTGTAGGTGTTAGCTCTTTGTAGGCACTACAAAAGAGTTTATTTTAATCTTTAAACATGAGTTTTTGGTATCTAAATAATAGAATGTGGATATTGTTAGAAATATGTTTAAAATAATATTTTAAATTAATTTAAAATAAAATTTTTAAATTTTGTATATTCCTGGGGATATCAATTTATTGTTACTTAATTTCAAAAGGTGTTCTTATTTCAAAAGGTGTTCAAAAGGTTGCATTATTGTTATTTAAAAGCAAAGAAAAGGTCCCAAATGAAATGGAATAAAATACAAGAACCCCTTAGGAGATAGCATACTCAAGGAAAGCTCAATATACCAACATTGAGCAAAGTAAGAAAGTTATGGTAAAAGATTTGAATTTCTGATCCATTTATTTTACTTGTCTTTGGCAGGCATCAGTTCTATCAGTATGTTAATTCACATAAGGATTTTAGAGTCATTATGCTCATTTCTAAATACCGCTAATGTCTTCTTAGGGTACCATACCTTCTCTCTCTCTCTCTCTCTCTCTCTCTCTCTCTCTCTCTTCTCTCTCTCTCTCTCTCTCTTCCTCTCTCTCTCTCTCTCTCTCTCTCTTTCCCTCTCTGTCTCTCTGTCTCTGTCTCTCTCTTTGCCTCTTTCTGTCTTTGTCTCTGTCTCTGTCTTTCTATATCTCTGTCTCTCTCTCTCTGTTTCCCTCTCTGTCTGTATGTTTCTGTCTCTCTCTGTTTTTGTCTCTTTCTGTCCTTGTCTCTGTCTCTCTGTCTCTCTCTGTTTCCCTCTCTATCTGTCTGTAACTGTCTGTTTCTTTCTCTCTGTCTGTGTCTTTCTGTCTTTGCCTCTTTCTATCTTTGCCTCTGTCTCTGTCTCTCTTGGTCTCTCTCTCTCTCTCTCTCTCTCTCTCTCTCTCTCTCTCTCTCTCTCTCTCTCTCTTACTTGGTGGAGGTTGCTAGTGAGAGATATCTTTCCATGGAATCAAGGAGGGCTTGACACTGTTGTATACATTGCTGTAGAAGCTGATTTTTCTTTAGCATTTGAAGCAAACTATATTATTTTTATGTGGAAACAGATCTACCTGTATCTGAGTGTATCTTCCACTAGATTTAGATAAAGTTTCTGTGTGACTAATGGGCTATGACTCATGCAACTGCTGTTCTGTAATTAATCATAGGCCTAAGATCCCTCAAGAAACCTTCCTTCTAGAAGATTCCCTGCCGTTGCAGGCCTTAGCCTCAGCCACCTTCCTTCTCCACCCTTCATGTGTGTCAAGTCATCATGGCCCTGACGAGAACTGTTGATGGCAGGAACAGCACCTCAGCCCTGAATATCTGAAAATCTTGAGCAAGTCATTGTCTCTCCTGATTGCTTTTGCCCATTTTCTTATGGTACCATTTCTGACAAGAGCTAGTGATACTTCCTGTTCTCAACAAAACAGAATGTTTTTTCTCAGTGTACTATCTTTGTAAAACAAAGTGTTAGTTATAAGGTGAAGTATACTGAAAAGAAACCTTTTTCTTGGGTTCCGGCTCTATTAGGAAGTCCCTGAAACATCCGTTGTTGGGTTTTTATAGCCTCCTCTTGAAAATTCAAAGCCAAACTTTTATAGCTTTTGAGAAAAGAAAGAAGAGGTATAAAAAGAGGGTGAGGGAGGAGAGACAGAAGCTATAGGAGAGAGAGAGAAAGAAAGAAAAACATGCTAGGAAATAGCACTTAGGATGAAGCTGACTCTGCAAGCAGGAACTATCTGAATAGAGCATTGATGGTATGTGAAAAGTAATGTCATTGAGAGATCTGTGCATGCACAGATGCTGGGGGTCCAGAAAAGCACCCATTGCTGCCTGCAGGTAGAGTCTCTTGCTGTATGTAGTTCATCATGCAGCAGATAGTGAGGAAAAGAAAGAAGAGTCCAGGCTGCCTGACTGCTCGAAAAGATGAGGAAGTAGAGGGCTGATAAAGGCAAATGCCAGGAACCAGAAAAAAAGGCATCTGAAGAGAAATGAAAGGTGGTTTAAAATATCACAGAAGCACAATGAGGTGAATAAAGTACAGGCAGCAGATTTTAGCAAAATCAAGTGTAACTACGCATCCTATAGGGATTACTATTCTTATATCCCACTGTGTACTAAGAGGTCAATATCCTCAGCACCAGTATAATGTCTTCTTTGTCAGAATTTGTATCATGAGTTTACTAATATACATTATCCTCCATATCTACTAAATTGAAGATATAAGTAAAGTAAAACATATATACATGGGCTGGAGCAGTGGCTCAGCTGGTATAATCTATCAAGCATGGGGGCCTGAGATCAGATCTCCAGCATTCAAGTAAAAGCATGTACCTGTAACTCTAGTGCTCTGAGAGCTGGAGACGAGATCACAGGAGTTCGATGGCTGCTGCCTTACCTCCAGACACAGTGAGGGTCAAGTTCTCTCTCAGTGGAATAAGGTGATAAAGGGTAAGCTCAAACAATAGTCTCCAATGGCCTTTATAGTACATGTATGCGCGCGCACACACACACACACACACACACACACACACACACAAACTCACACAAAACTGTGATGCATCTAATACAGTTGATGGCTAGCTTCTTATACACAAAAGCTTTTACACTGTGATTGAAACCTATCACTCTTCCATCCAGGTTATAACCTAGACCTTATGACTGGATCTTTCTTCTAAGATGCCTCCTTACTTTTCTTTTGAGGTAGCCCAAGAAATACCTCTGGTTGTCAATATGTTATGTCTGGAAGAATAAGATCCCATTAAACAGTTCATTACAATGAGATGATTTATATTTTAAAACACTAGGACCTATTCAGCTCTTCATTGTCACTACTAGACTTTTCTCTTGCACATATAAGTGACATGTCTCAGCCTCTGTTTCATCATCTTTAACAGGACATCCCAATAGCAAATATAATGTAGAGTTGAAGGGTAACATGTGAAAAAAGTAAAGCATTTGTGAAAACAGTTAAGCTATCTATAAGACTCAGAATAATAAGAAATAATGGAATTTTAATGGTTAAAAATTTCAGCTCCTTAAATGTGCAAAGACTTCTTTAGTTTAGACTACTTTTATATGAACCACTATCTTATACAACAGAGTAGTATAGATAATGACCAAACATTGGAGGTGTGTGTGTGTGTGTGTGTGTGTGTGTGTGTGCCATGATCGCAACATATGATCTCAACTTGACTGAAACACATTCTGTAGACCAGGCTACCTTTGAACACATAGAGATACACATCCTGAAATTAACAATATCTGAGAGCATGCCAGGCTTGGATGGTATCTACTGGCTGAAGAAAATTAGGGCATGATTACTGTATTAAAGCTGGAGTAGAAGTTTTGTTAGACTTTACTATAGAAGTAAAAGTTCACTGAAAATTGATTTTACTAAGTTTTTACTTTTTAATTTAAATAAAATTAAATCTGGAACTTGTGCAACTGATGGATATGTCCTCTTATGATAGTCATGGTCAGTGTCTAGCTTGCAATATACTGCTGCTGAGCCCAGAGGCGTAGCAGTACAGATGGAGTCTATGATGAACCATTCATGTTTCTGGTCTCAGAATTTGGATGTGATGGCAGCAACTAGGAAAGCTAGTCACCTCAGTCCTCATGCTGTAGGATTTAATGCTCTCTGGAGGGTCCAGAAACATATCTCCACCTCTGTTCATCTTGGCTAACATGTATTATTTAGCTAAGTATAGGAGTCTTCTTGCTTTCTTGATATAAGTTTCTGGATAGTCTAACATCTTTTCCTCTGTGTGTTTATTTAATATGCATTGAAAAAGATACAACTTGCAAGTATTCGTCTTTATTTTTATTATATATTTTCATTATTTACATTTCAAATGTTATCCCCTTTCCACATTTGCCCTCTGAAAACCCCCATGCTACCCCCTTCCCCTGATCACTAACCCACCAACTCCCACTTTCATGACCTAGCATTCCCCTACCCTGGGGCATTGAGCCTTCATAGGTCCAAGGGCCTCTACTCTCATTGATGTCCAACCAGGCCATCCTCTGCTACGCATGTGGTTGGAGCAATGAGTCCCTCTATGTATACTCTTTGGTTGGCATTTAAGTCCCTGGGGGGCTCTGATTGTACTGGTTGGTTTATATTGTTGTTCCTCCTGTGGGGCTGCAAACCCCTTCAACTCCTTGGGTCCTTTCTCTAGCTCCTCCATTGGGAACACTGTGCTCAGTGCAATGGTTGACTGAGAGCATCCCCCTCTGTATTTGTTAGGTACTGGCAAGGCCTCTCAGGAGACAGTTATGTCAGGTTCCTGTCAGCTAGAACTTGTTGGCATCCACAATAGTGTCTGGGTTGGTGTCTGCAGATGGGATAGATCCCCAGGTGGGGCAGTCTCTGTATGGTCTTTCCTTCAGTCTCTATCTGCACTTTGTCTCTGTATTTCCTCCCATGGGTATTTTGTTCCCCTTCTAAGAAAGACCAAAGTATCCACATTTTATCTTCCTTCTTGAGCATTCTTTTGTTGATATTGGTGATAGAGTAGTAGGCAAAAGTAAAAAGGCTTTTTTTCTTCATAGAATCTGTTTTCTCTCTCACTCTCTATCTCTGTGTACATGTATATGTGTAAGAAAGAGAAACAGATTTAGTCTACCTGTATTTTTGTATATGTAAAGAAATGTATACAATAAACCTAGTATCTAAGTACATCACATAGGACATTAGAAAATGGTAAATTATATAAATGCTAAACTATGATAAATGATATGCAGAATTCACATTGTATGTTAAATGGGTGATAGGAAGAACTTTCAAAAGAAATATTTGACCTTGAACTTAAAGTAGTGGTGACAAAGATCATATAAGTATTAAAGGAACAGGTTTCTAGTAAGAAGCAGCAATGAGGACCAACACTGGACAGTGAAAGGACCTAATGTCTCAAGAAACAGCAAGAATGTCACAGTGCCAGGAAGATAATGAGGCAGAGGGACAGAAACAGCTGTCAGAGCTTTTCCTAGAGAACAGCATATTAGATAGGACTTTGAAACTATTAGAAGACTCTACGCAGAGAATTGCCAGAATTGAACTTAAATGTGTATAGTGTCTTTTGTAAATGCTTGAGATATGCTCAGGCAAAGACTTGTGCATTGAACTCCCACTCTATCTAGTGAAGGTACATAATGAGGGACTTTCATCAAGAAAAGAGCCAGGCCGTAGTGGGAAAGAGAAACCGATGGTCATCAAACATCTAACACATGGACTCCAGTTTTAGTATATCCAAGGTTCTCTATGACTTCTTGTTGATGTGCTCAGGACAAATCCTAAACAGAAGTAAACTTTAATGAACAAGGAGGTTCCAGGTAATGCTATTTGCCTAGTATGATTCAGGGAATGCGCCCACCCTCCCAAGAGGCAACCTACTTCCAACAGACAACAATCAGTGCATCCTCTGCCTTGGAACACCAACACTATCTCTTGCTGATGTGTACATGTATACATTTTGGTGAATTTGAGCATATGTCTACTCCCATGATAAAATCACCACAGTCAAGGCAGTATTATACATATGCTTTGTCTTTCAGATTTTTTTTTACTTGAAGTTTTCCCTTATTTAAAGCTGGGTAACGATCATATTGCTGGCTCTCAGTATTATACATCGATCTCTAAAACTTGTTTTATGTAACTGAGAATGTATACAGAATTGGTCACATTTATGTCAATTCCCTGCTTTGCAAAAAAAATGTTTTGGTGGATATTGGGGATGTTGGGGGTTATTAGTAATGTTGGAAAGAATCATTAGAAAAACCGCTGTAACCCAGGGAATTGTCGCAGCTTCTCCTGTGCCTGGGGTTCAGGAATGTGACATCACTTGTACCATCCGAGTGGAGGGGATGCTGGCACACAACAGCGTGGTAGCGTTTTTGCCTTAGTTCTCCTTCTTGATGTATGCAGCTTGGTATTTCAGAAATGATCTGATAAGCAGCTATCTTAGCTCATGCAAAATAAACGGGGGGTTCCAGGGTAAGCTTTAAGAAAAAAAAAAAAACAGATCGCAGGAAAACACTCCAAAAAGGATGATAAACATTAAGATTGGCAGGATATCCGGTCCATGAGAGAGAATCCATAGCTCTCCCAAAGGAATCCCTGTAGTTAGAATGAATTCAATCCTCATAGCTGCAAAGCTCTTGATGATCTTAATAAACTATTTTCCAGCATATGGGAAGAATTTTAGAAAATGTAAAAGATGTGATGGCTGATTTTATTTTAGGGAATTTAAAGATAGACAGAGATTCATTTGATAAAAACCAGTGATGATAAGAGGACCATTTAATAAATGAACATGCAAAGGGAGAGTCCTTCAGATCCTATATGGACTCACCAATAATAAATCATACCAGATGTAGCTTATTCTCTTGTTTAACAGGCTTATGAGAGTTGCAACCCAAGTTAAATTGATTTTAGCAATGCAGTTGGCAAAGCAAGGCTGAAAATCAGCAGATCATGTATGATTATTCAATGATATAGTTCATGATATGTCTAAACCGTTGGATTAACATATTCAAAGGCATCAAATCAAATATTGAAGAAAATTGCAGAAATTTGAGTGAGGTTATTTATATAAAACCGTCATGGCCAAAAACCTGTATCCCAAGACTCCAGGCACCTGATGACTGATATCCCTATAATGCAGGACAAAAATGGCTTTAAAGTGTGACAAATTAAGATAATTGACAAAAAACGTGTGCAACTAAAGTTATCATTTTCTTAAATCCTGAAACATGACTGTATAATCCACAGTTATACAATTACTATTTCACAAACTCTGTGGCTTACCCATTTTGTTTACCACCCTAAACCCAGAGAAGATGTAGCCTCACCACCATCTTTAACCCTTACTGTGAGGAGGAAACATTTTTAGCAACTAAGGTTCTAGAGGCTTTATTTTAAAACAGAAGCCTGCCACTTCTGCCATAAAGCAAAATCATTCTAGAATTTTCTGCCCATCAGTGTAAACTCATCTTGAAAATAATTGGAGGATCACACATTTGCAAATAGACTCTCAGACACTTCAAAATATTAAGATCTCAGGTCAGTAGTAATTATCATTTTTCTTACAACACAATGTGTACTGTAGCTTATCATTAATCTAAAAAAGCATTATTTTTATTTTGTATATTTCACTTTTCATATTTCACATTGAGCCTAATCTTTATGTAAGCCTTTATCCTAACATTTCTTCCAAGTATATTGTATGTGCCCTATCAAGGAGTAATAGGAAATAACATTTGTATCCATCACAGAAAGCAAAGTAATATGGAGAACACTGTCTTGAGGTCTCTAACATCCATAACCTAAACAGAACATCTTTCTAAAAGGTTGGAGCTCACCTCCATCAACATGATCCCCTTACCTACACTTGAAAGACAAGCCTGTTGGGTGTTTTTTTTTTCCGTGATGGGGACAGAATCTAGAGCAGTGATTTTCAGCTTGAGTGTCAAAAGAGAGGTCACATAAGACCATTGGGAAAGCACAGATATTTACATTAAGAGTCATACAGTAGCAAAATTACAATTATGATGTAGCAACAAAAATAGCATTATAGCCGGGGCTCACCATAACAAGAGGGACTGTATTAATGAATTGTATCATTAGGAAGGTTGTAACCCCCCTGTGCTTACTGAGATAAATCCCAGCTCTTTCTATTTGAAGCTCACATTCCTCTAATTTACCTTTTAGAAAGCCTAGAACACAGATGCTTCTGTCGTCCACTAGCTTTAGTTACTTTAGTTCACTAACTCTAGTGTAAATTAGGCTCAGTTAGGTAGTTTTCAGATTCTCAACTTGGCTGTTCCACAGCCTTTAAATTAAAGCCACCCAACATGCACACAGGCCTTCTCTAGTTGTGAGGAGAAGCATTGTTTACACACATCTGTGATAAACATTCACACAGACAAGTCACCTGTAGCCAACAACTAGAGTATTGGCCTAATGCCAGAAGTAAATCTCTGACAAATTTAAATTTGGAAGATTTAAGCTATATTTGAAAGAGTGAAACTCTAATATTCTGTGAGAGGAAGATTTCCTTTACCAATCATAGTATGGATGATGAACTATAATTCAACATAATCCAGATGTTTTTTTCAACTCAAATGCAATTTGCAGAATGGCACTCCACTTGGACCATAGCAATTTTTATAACAAACTGAACTTTGTCTAGTAACCCACCTTTAGGGAAAAAAAAACCTGTAGTGAACCCTATTTTGTAGCTTGTCTAGATTTTGAACCTTTATCTACTCTGAATTATAACTCAGGCTGGATTCTTTCTCTGTTTAAAAAAGAAGAAAGCCTGGCGCCCAGGAAAACTTCAATTGACTGGCAGTCGTGATTGCGCTTATGAAATGGAACCATGTGAATGCAGTCCCTGCGAAGGTATAATGGGGAAAATAGTCACGACGGACTGTCCCAGAGGAAAGGGGACGCACTGACCTACACATTTCCCATTTGCCTACAGCGCAACTTCCCATATGGAATAAAATTAGGCATTCTTGCTCATGTCCAAAGTT
This sequence comes from Apodemus agrarius, assembly GCA_964023405.1. Classification (NCBI taxonomy): domain Eukaryota; kingdom Metazoa; phylum Chordata; class Mammalia; order Rodentia; family Muridae; genus Apodemus; species Apodemus agrarius. Next base: position 22,975,301 of record OZ030014.1, read on the forward strand.
GAACAATGAAGAATGTAAAGGAATTCTCTCAGCCCTGTTGAAAAAGAACAGTGAACAGAAAGAGGGCTCGCTGGCATAATTAGTCTTTTTAATGTTAGGAAGTCTGGGAAGGCGAAACAACCAGGGCACAAGTTGGAGAGAGGGCAGACAACTCATGCAGTCTTCTGTGCTCTCATCTGTATTTGAGGTGGATGTATCCGTATGCTGGGCCTAAAAATGAGACAAATCTAGACTCCTTTCCTTTGTAAAGTAAATCTATCAGAATGAGACAAGAATGTGTTTGAGTAGAAATTTTAATTGGTGTTTATTGGGGGGAGACAAGAAAGTTATTTCATCTGAGTGAATTGTGCTGTGCAGTGGGTGGGCATTCTAGATTCTTACAAGAGAGGTGTTATGTGTAGATAATTCATGGAAAATGTAGATGAGGGTCCTAGGTTGCCAAGGGCACTGTTAGAAGGGAGATGTGTGCATAATCCAAGCCAAGTGGATTTCTGGGTTGCCAAGATATCCCCTATTCTACCTGCCTCACCCAATCAGGCATTTCATGGTGGCTCGGCGAGGTGGACGGACACTCCACAGTTGTTTACTTATTTAATGCATTTTTAATTAAGCGTTGACTATTCTCCAGGCACAGTGATTAGGAAAGTCAAATAGAAATATCACGGTTACACCAAGCCCTAATGAAACTCTGCGGAAGAGATTTCACCTTCACAGGTCACCCCAGAACCCTAACCATACATTCAGCTTTCTTAACTGTTAACTGGCTGCATTCAGATTTTGCCCCTGCTGATCTGATCCTGGATTCTAGCTTTTAACGTTTTTCTGCTGGTCCAATCATATGATTATTGAGTTTTTGTGAATGACTTTCACTCGGGGAAAAAAAATTTAAGAGTCTGTTTGTCCTATAAGTTAGGTTGAAAATAATTTCATTTGTAGTTTCATATTCTCAGTATAACTGAAAACATACTGTAATACTGTCTCAATAAACAGTGTCTGTCATGGGCTCCTTTAACATTGGAGGCTTGATTCATGTGAGGTAGAGCAATTATTCTGACACTTAAATTTTTTTACCTTCAATGCTTGCCAGGAAGCAGACTATATTCACTCTGCCTGTCACATGGGGCCTTTTAACGAAGTACCCCAGGGAAGGCAAGGTGGCACACACCTTTAATTCTAGCACTTGAGAACAGAGGCAAACTAATCTCTTTGGCTTAAAGGTCACCCTGGTCTACATAGCACCTTCCTAGCCAGCCAAGACTATATCTTAGTGAGACCCTGTTCTAACAACAACAACAACAACAACAACAACAACAACAACAACAAAGATATCTGAGAAACAACCATGAAGACAAAGACAAAATTCTCTAGTGCCTGGAAGTTTCCCTATATCCCAGCTTGTATTCGACCCAATGTCTGTCCCCTTTACCTCTGCGTGAATTTGGCATTTGTGCAGCCACATGGGCAACAATGAGTTTGGCAGAAGGTCATAACATCTTTGTTAGAAATGATGTGTGTGTTTTTCTAAAAGGTTGTAGCTGTAGCTCACAATTTTTTTTTTAATTCTAAGAGGAAGAAAGGCTGCAGGACAAATTACTTTGTAATCAGATATTAAAAGGTGATGAAAATGAATTGGCCTCCAGCTTTTGTCTCCGTTGACAATTCTTCTGGGATGGGGTTGAATATGTTTGTAATTCCCCATGGAGACTGTTAGGATTGTTTGATTGAGTGGAAAAACTAGCATAAGAAAATGGTTGAAAGGATATTGCTTAAATAGATTCTCCTCTTTTAGATAATAAAAAAGAGAAATAAAGATATTTTCCTTGGTTATCTCAACTTAGTTATCTAAATATTTTTAACCCTATAGAATAATTCCCATAATTTAGAGAATCAGTTGCTATCAGAGAGAATAAACTACATTGTTACATATTTATGATATGGTCATACGTGGATTTACCTTAAATCTTCCCCAGAAAGTAGAATCAATACTCGAAAATGGTAGGATACAAACCTAGCTGCGGGCTTCTTTTTTCAAATAGAAATTATGTTTTAAAATATATGTTTGTGTATGTGCACATATCTGTGCTACAGCATACACGTAGTCAGAGGACAAGTACTGGGAATCAGTCCTCTCCTTCTAAATTATGGGTCCAGGGGAGAGTACTCAGGTTGTGACCCTTGATGGAAAACACCTTTACCTACTGAGCCATCTTGTTGGCCCAGGGTTTGTTTGTTTGCTTATTTCTTTGTTTTTTTTAATATGAGTACATTGTAGCTGTCTTCAGACACAACAGAAGAGGGCAACAAATCTCATTACAGATGGTTGTAAGCCATGGGAATTGAACTCAGGACCTCTGGAAGAGCAGTAAGTGCTCTTAACCACTGAGCCACCTCTCCAGCCACCATGGTTTCTTTTTCATGAAGAGGAATAGTAAGCAGGGGTTGTTACCTAGAGATGCTGAAGAAAACACGTACACACAAACACACACACACATACACATACATGTGTACATGTGTACATATATACATTCAAACAAGCACAGAAACACAGACATGCACACACATACATGCATGAGTGCACACATACACTCATGTGTGCACACAGGAATGTAAGCACATGCATACTTAGAAATGTCCCACGGTCCTAAATTTTGATCCAATAGCAGCTTCATTTACACAAAACTCCACAGCTGGTTCATTTGACTTGAGCATCGTCTCACAGACTCATGTCTTGAATAAAGCTGCATAGTAAAAGGTCCAACAGCTTAGAGGACCAGTGAGAAGGACAAAATTCAGTATAACATTATAAGAGAGAAGATGCAGTAGGTAATGGTGTGTTTGCTTTCGTTGTCGATGATGGTCTGCGCTGGGGATCATCCCAGAGCATTATGCTTGCTAGACAAAGACTCTACCTCTGAACGATGGCCTCAACCTTGCATGGATTCTGTAAAGGGATCCACAACCAGGAAGCACCAGGGTTAGAAGAAATATTACGAAGACTTTGAATTATTCATTACCATGCACTGCATAATGAGCTCAATTTACATATTATTCGACCACTGAGGATTTTTTTTAATAACCTACCCACAAAACATTTAAAGCAGTTACTTAATGATTAGTTATGTATGGTGGAGCTCTTATTCTTTTTAAAGATTAGAGGAGTTTTAGGGTCTTTTATCTTATACCCAAAATAAACTATATTAATTCTCAAAGAGTGTTTAAAGTGCTACACTTCAAAACTGCTCACATCTACTCTGTAAAAATCTAATGATAGGTAGTTATAAAGTCACATACTTTAAATACCAGCACTCAAAAGGGCAGATTAGAAGACTCTGTGAGATCAAGGCCAGCCAGGGCTACATAGTAAGACACTGCCTCCAAAGAAAAAAAGAAAGAGAGCAAGAAAGAGGAAGGAAGGGGAAGGGAGGGAGGGAGGGAGGGAGGGAGGGAGGGAGGGAGGGAGGGAGGAAGGAAGGAAGGAAGGAAGGAAGGAAGGAAGGAAGGAAGGAAGAAAGGAAGGAACCAAGGAAGTTTACAGTAGAAAATTCAATGAGATAATTCCTGGGCATTTTGGACAAATTCAAAACTTGAAGATATTGCCGAAAAAGAAATTTGTATTTTGAAACAATGTTTCCAAACTCAACTTTAAAAGTTTATAAACAAGGTTTTTAAATTATAATGAGATTATCTATAATTATGATAACATACCCATGAGAATTTGTAAATGAAGTAACAAGATAATTGAGACGCCATGCGCCTGCCCTGGCAAATACCTCAGAACAGTGACGTCATAATTATCCAACAGTACTTAAAGCAAGTCTATAAATTAGCTATCAGTGGCTGAGTATGCAGCATTACTGGAAATATCAGAGGGGGGGGTCAGCGAGAGGAGAGAGATGGTCACATGTGTAATGTGTACCTGACTCACACCATAGTGACTGCTTATCCAGCCAGGTAATTTGAATGGTGGTCACTATGAAATATTTGGAGGATGTTATAGTTTCTCAGTGCAAAATCTTTCCCCCACAGGATTATGGAACACTTGGTTGACAGTTGATGATGGTTTGGGTGATTGTGGGAACCTTTGGGACAGGGAACCTTGCTGGCAGAGGTAGGACCACAGGCATGCAGCTTACCATATCTGTCTCTGGATCCAGAGCTTACTGTCTCTGGATCCAGTGTCCTGTCTCTGTTTCCTGACAATCTAGGCTATACCAGTTCACTGCATATGCGTCCAACCCACCGTAAAGCCCCAGTGGCCCTGTCTCCCTGCCATGAAACTATGAGTTGAATAAACCTCTCTGTCCCCAAGTTGTTTCTGCCAAGCATTTTTGCCCCAGCAACGAGAAGAGTAACTTTCACAAAGAAAGATTACTAAACAGTATTACAACTGAACACTTAGATTTTTATTTAAAATCCTGTTACAATGGTGGTGCTCAAGCCTCCAGTAATAAAGAGCTGAGGAGCTGAGAAGTCAAATTCCAGGCTATAATTGCAGAAAATCAGGTCAGAAATCCAGCATCTGCATTCTTAGCAAATATATTCTATATGGAGGAAAAGGCTTTTCTAAATTGTTTTGTTCTGGTTTTTAGTGACACTATTATTTAAACTGTGTATAGTTTTCACTAATGCCCTTGGTGTTTTAGTTTGGATAACAAATTATGTCTTAAATTTAGTGAACTCAGAGATCCTTAATGTCTCCTATGTTGTAGAATGTGATGCTTATGTTATCTTTACCATGTGGTGTTTATAAAACCATCTATCAAACGCTTATTCCTGAGTCTTATTTCAAATCTTTTACATTGAATAAAAGCTCGATTATTGCAGGGACATCAAGAAAGTAGTCCTTTCTACCATGTTCCCAACAGGGAATCATGAGTTTTACTATTCTTTTCCCATTATGTTCTTAAGGACCATCGTCTAGTCCCATTAGGTTGTCATCCCAACCAAAGCAGATAACGGAGAAGGCTCCTTACAGAAGTCAGAGCATATTTGGATTATTGGGATGAGGGGGATGGGCAGGATGAGAGGTGCATGGATCACAGTGAAGTACAGGAGATGGCTCTTGGATTCATTGAATTCCTTTTCTCTGTCAACTAAGAGAGCACATGCTGTTATTGATAAACAATTAAGGCTTGTGAACCAAGGTCACCGAGCACTCAGTAGAGACAGAAGGAAGCACAGAGACAGAAAAATGAAGGTGTAATAGAAGAGAATGTATGCTGGATGAGAGCAAGATACAACTACCTCAGCCTAGACTCTTGAGGAAGGAGCAATTGAACATTCTTTGATATATTTTCATCATGCAGTAGATAATACCTTTCACTCCTAAATAAAACTATGTTTACACTGTCAACACTACCCAAACTTAAGTCCTACCCCTACTGCAGTACATAGTACCTGGATAGTTAGTATTTTATGAGTAAAGGCACATTAAGGAAGAAATGTATAAATATTTTTGAGACATTAACGAGTAGCTAATCTATTGTTCTGACTTGTATTCCCCCTTTTGACATAACATTTTGTCTTTATAGTATATATTCTCAAAATCATTTTAATGATCTTATAACTTTTCCATTTGTATATGGACCATCGTTTCCAAGCTACCCTTATCATTACTTGTCATTCTATCTCAGATTATTATAATTTTTGCCATGCTGTGAATTGCTTTAAGAGAATTGACCTAACTGAGTAATGGAGGAATGGACACGTGCAGAAAAGCCAAGATCAGGTGGGCTGTGCGATCTCTAATGGATGGCACCAGCTACATATTTAATTTGTACATCTGGATCAGGAGGGTGGATTTACTATAGAGGGAGGATAAGTAGATGAGTTTATGGCATAGAACTGAACAAAGAGACAGGCTTGGCTATATTCTATAGGAGTTCTCTGTAGGGAAACAGTCTCAGATTATAGTTATAATGGAGGAATAAACTGTGGATGATTGTTTCTATATACAGAGTCAGCACTCACATTCATACAAGAGGGAGGCTTTGCCCTTCAAAGCCTAACCCAGGGAAAACCTTCCTATTTATCATAGGTCAGAATCACTGGAGGTCTGACATGTTTGTGCTCATAACACAGGTTTCCTCAATTTCCCACAATTCCTCTTTCAAAGACTGTTAGGCACAGGGCTTCCTTTCCTTAGATCATCTCCTAAAAACTAGATTAGTAATGGTATAGATGCTGATTAAATAATTTAATAATTCTGAAGGGCATGATGTATCATCTTTCCTGCTCATGATACTTTCTGTATCCTTTAATATTTTTATTTATCCAAAGCTTTGCTGTCTTAATAATAAAATACTGTACTTTCCTTAATTTATTTTTGTTCTGATTTCTAGGTAGGTCAAACATATTTAGACATCATCTCCCAATCTTTGTAACATCTTTAATTGTATTATGTCAGTTCTTACAGCCTTGAAGTTGTATAGTGTGTGGCTGCCTTCGTGTTATTGAGCTTGTAATACTCATTCCAAAGGATTAGTGCGCCATTTAGATTTTAGTGAATTCCTCTGGGTCACATAAAAATTTAGGGTCTAACTACTTTTACTCTGCTTTTTTGTGTGCTTCTTTGTTGATCCTCAAATTGATTTCCCATGAGTTTTAGCATTTTGAGATGGATTTAATTTACACCTAGCGTCAACACACATCAGGTTACTTTTTTGTTATGTCCATCTAGGTCCTTAGGCCACTGTAATTTATTAACTCTGATTTTTAGCCAATGTTGGGATTTCTCAGCTATAAGTACAATAATCCATGTTGGTCTCCTTCTAGATCACCTCCATTGTCCTCTGATATGTTTATCTTTCTTATGAAATTATGCATCATCATTTTATAACTTGATTGAAATAAATATTCAAGACTGTTTAGAATGAATGAAGATGAAGGCTTTTACTAATGACCAAACTTTATCTTCAAATAGGCTGGTTGAAGGTTCATAGCAATCCTATCATGAATGTTCATAAAAAGTTGTATGTTCTTTTGCTTTTTAAAGAGAATGACATCATTTAAAACATGCAATGGTCCAAAAAAAGAGAGAGAGAGAAAACAAGATTATTGAAGCCTTTATGTGTGAATCATATTTAACAGCCCCATGCTATGACACCAGTGGAAGTGTAGGCTTTTCTGTCTTCAGTGATTGGAATATACAAGGTAATATGACAAGTAATCATCATGACTCTGGACATTTTAAGTGTATACATGGATGGGTCCATGGCTCCAGCTATATATGTAGCAGAGGGTGGCCTTATCTGGCATCAGTGGGAGGGGAGGCCCTTGGTCCTGTGAAGGCTTGATGCACCAGCATAGGGGGATGCTAGTGCTTGGGTGGGTGGGTGGAGGAGCACCTTTTAGCGAGTGGAGGAGCACCTCTTAGAGACAAATGGAGAATGTGATGGGGAGTTTTCAGAGGGTAGACCAGGAAGGGAATGGAGTCAGCATTTCAAGTGTAAATAAATAAAATAACTAATAAAAATAAAAAATAAGTTACTTCACCCAGGATGATATTTTCTAGTTCCATCCATTTGCCTAAGAATTTCATGAATTCATTGTTTTTAATAGCTGAATAGTGTAAATGTACCATATTTTCTGTATCCATTTCTCTGTTGAGGGACATCTGGGTTTTCCAGCTTCTGGCTATTTTGGGGGGAGGGGGAATACCAGGAAAGGTGATAACATTTGATATGTAAATTAAGAATATATCTAATAAAAAAATAAAACAGTAACATTGGTAAAGTACTAATTTTTAGGCGAATTTCTTAAATTGTTTTTTCATTTTCTTCTTCCAGTGACATATGCCTTGAAATCTCCTTGCCATGGAGTTAGTTCACAAGTGTCCAAAGTGCAGCTTGATTCTTACTGTGGAAGAGGAGGTCATCTGTTCTGACCTCAGTTGCACAGGCAAATAGTGCTACATAGAGACAGGTTAGAATCTACAAAGTCTCCAGGGGCTAAGCCATGACATGTGTCCTGTCAACTTGACCATCCCAACTTTCTAATTTCCCTGAGCTAATGTTTAATTGTCTAGTTGAACACATTGCCATTCAAAGTCTGTGTGTATTTCCATGCACTGTACAGCAAAATCTGAACAAGTAGTATTAATAGAAATGTGTTAACAGGCAAAGACAGTTTGTTCCACAGTGCCTCCGTGAAGCACGAGCATTAGTTCAACATTTCTACCATCAAGAATTTGCAGTTTGTATGTCTATGGTCCCCAAAACATTAAAAAGTATAAGAAAGACTATATTTTTATCCACACACAGATTTTTTCATATCCATTTAAACTATCTCTCCAGAAAGTTATTCACATAAGCTAAACATATGGACTTTCTAAAATTAAAGAAACCTTTTTGGAACTTAAAGAGACACCAAGCCACAGTGAATAATTCAAGAGGAACAGAGCTACAGAATAAAGAAAATAATTTTATATTGTACAGGCAGAATTCTACAAAATGATATGGGAAAATATTCAGGATCATTTAATTTGGTGGCCAAAAAGCAAATCAAATGCTTTGAAGAAATTCTTACAAGTATTTCTGTCTTCCTTTTAAAAATTAAAGATGTCTACTGATTTAAATACACCACCTGGGTTCTACACCAATATTCAACAATCTCTTTTTAGAAGTCAGGAAAAAATGCATCTATTTTCCCAAACCTGCCCATTCTCCAAAATTAGTAATGTATACATGTAAGTTGATAATCTGTAAAAATTTGGTATGTAAAATAGAAAAACTCTATAAATGATCTTATTTTGTGACCATCTGTGTAATGGTTTAAATTTTCACATCGATTTAACTTTGAAATAATATTTCAATAGAGAAGTTTTCATACAAAAAGTTAAGCTTAGATGAAGAGCTAAAGGTAATCGAAGGTAACTGAGAGAATAGATTTTCTCAACCCCTCTGACAGGTTATCAAATACCAAGTGTCATCTCTAAACACATGCAATGTTGAATGGACTTGGCATTATATATATATATATTTATAAATAATATATATAATATATTATTATATATAAATAATATATATAATATATATAAATATATATACATATATATACATATATCTATACATATATATATTGTTGTTATATATATATTTTTTACATATACATATATATGTAAAAATAACAACTATAAAAGGATAGTTTACAAATTCATGATGGAATGGGTAATGTGGGAGGAATTGGAGATGGGAGAAGGAAAGGTTGAAATTATGTAAATCTAGTACTCATGTATGAAATTCTCAAAAATGTTGTTTTTTAAAAAAACTAAGTTTAAAAAGTAAGCTACAGAAACATACTTGAATTTTAAATCACTTGAAAGAAAAAATGTAGGCATGAGGAGCAAGTTACAGGTAACAGCATTTCATAGTGGTAGGAAATCAACAAACACAGATAGCATTCTCTAAAGAAAACAGTTTGGGGGCAGAGAGAAGAAATGGAGTGGGATTTAGAAACAAAGATAATAACAAAGACAGTAGTGGCAGAGGAAGAATACAACGATTATGGAGAGTCGATCTCAAAGCCTTTTCTCAATGGAAAAATAATAAAACTAAAATCACCAAGGTGAGTTTTATGAAATTAAATGAGGGTCTGCCTTTGTGGGAGAGGCTTGTGGAAGTGACAGTGTGACATTTCAGCCTGGGTGTCCAGTGTATGCTTTCAACTACTCTGATGCAAACCTAAAGATTGTGAGACCCAATATCCACACATAAGCCAGGAGGATCTCCTTGCCCATTTTGGTATTCCCTTGTCTTCCTTGGTTTAGAAGACCAAATTTGAAGCAAAGATAACCTGAAAATGCATGAAAGGTTTCTAAATGAATACATGGATAACAGCTAAAAAATTTAGACCTGATAACTGTGTGCAGTTTTAGAAATACTTCTCTGTCTTTCAGAATTCCATTCACTATTTTTGAGCATATTCATCTCTACTTTCATCTCCAGCCACACCCATGCTAATTCATTACTTTGGGTTCCAGGTCTTTAAACCTATGGAGTCCAATTATTATGCCTGCATACTCTTGGGTGTGGAGTGTGGCTATCCACTAGAGTGTGTTGGGCCCACCAGGAGCAACAACCTTTTAAAACAATAACCCAGGGACTTCCCATTTTCCTGCAGTGATTATCCCATTGTATGAATGTACCACATTTTTGTTAGGCGTTCATCTATTGATTTGCATTTCCTGGCCATTATGAGTAGATCAGCCATGAACGTGGATGACCAACTATCTCTGTAGTAGAATGTAGAGTCTTTGGAGTTTCTGCCCCAGAGTGGTGTAGCTAGACAATCTATTTCTAGCATTTTAAGTGATATCCACATTGATTTCCAAAATGACTGTACCATTGTACATTCCCATCAGCTGTGCATGGTTTTCCCCTTCCCTCCACTCATACCATTGGCATTTGTCATCTTTTGTTTTTAATTTAGGCATTTTACTAGTATAAACCTGGCATAAGATGAATCTATATTCTAGATCCTAACCCTCTGTCTCATGTGTAGCTGGTGAAGGCTTTTTTTTCCTCTTGTTCTGTATCCTCGCTTTCAGTGGAATGATATGTCTTTTACAGTGCAATGCTTTTTGGTTTCATGAGGTTCCATTTATTTATTGTTTTTACTACTCTCTGCTCTACCAGAGTACTGTTTAGAAAGTCCCTTCTCATGCCTCCAAGCACAAGGCTATTTCCTACTCTTGCCTCAGTGTATCCAGCCTTGGGTTTGGGTCCTTGAAATATCTGAGGGTGAATTTTATTATCTGATTCAACCAGAAGGATTTATTGAATATACCTTTTTGTCCAATGTGTTTTGTTGACATGTTGGTCCAAAACCAGGTCTCTGTCTATGGAATCTTACATATAGGTCCTTTAAAGTAGGTGATTGACAAGATGTAACATGTTTTGAGAGAAGCCCCCACCCCCACCCCACGTTGTAAAGTAAAGGGTGGAGAGAGCTGTACAGCAGGAAGAATGAGTGTGACCATGCAGAATTCACGATTCCAACTCACAAAGAGAATAGTGTTATGAAGAAGGACTTCTAGAACATGATCAGGCCATTTTAGTGGAGGTTTCGTTAATGAGTTTGGACCTTAGGCAGAAGTCAGAAACGTAAACATAGCTCTTGCTATTTTGCCATGATAAACTGTAATCGGAAATCTACAGTCTACAACGCAGAAGTGATATGTCTGACAGGAAGCCTTCAGAATTGAGAAACCCATTTCTGTTTTTGGAAACTGCTCAGCCATTAGTACTTTATTATAGTAACCTGAACTACCTTAGACAAATGGCGATGGACCAAATTGTCAGTAAGACCAATGCTGACAAGTGTCTGACAAATGAGAAGTGATAGAGATACTGATGTTGTATGATATCTGAGATCCATTTTGATACTTAGGAAATTCAGGGAGAGAGATGGCTGAGCCTGTATGATGCCTGCCACCAATAAAAGGAATTAGGATTAAGAGTCCAGTAAGGTTCTAAGAGTATCATGTGTATTTATGCAGTATGCTGCATCCAGAGCAAAGAAAAAGTGCTAGTGTTGCTCATCAAGTGAATGGTTCATTTTTCTCACTTTTCTTAAAGATATTGTGTGGTTTCAAAACAATAATTCCATTACTTCTGAGCTGGCAGTTTTGCTACTGGCTTTCATGTCTGGGAAGGCTGGCATGTTCCTTTTTCAATTCTCCCATTTGGCAAGGAGCTTGTCTGCCGTCCATCTTCCCTGCAAACTTCAAATAAATAAACATTCTAATTGGTAACAACCAAGAGAGGAAGAAGTTGGAGTGCCAGGATAAGTGAGCTGCTGCAGTGTGTGCCTGTCGTAGTTATTGCTGCTATGAATCACTGTGTCCAAAAAACAAGTTAAGGATGAAAGGAATTATTTGCCCTACACTTCTGTATCATTGCCCATTATTGAAGGAAGTCAGAACAGGAACTCGGGCAGGACTGGAATCTGCACACAGGAGTCCATGCAGAGGCCATGGGGGAGAGCTCTACTGACTTACTCATCGTGATTTGCTCAGCCTGCTCTCTTATAGAACCTAGGACAACCAGACCCCAGACTGGGAGTGGTACTATCCACAATGAGCTGGGCCCTTTATCCATCAATAATTAACCCTGAAAGTGTCTCAGAGTCTACCTACAGCCCAATCTTATGAAGGTATTTTCTCAGTTGAAGTTCCCTCTTCTCAGATGACTTTGCTTTTTTGTCAAATTGACATAAAACTATCCAGCACAGTATTCTACAGTCAATAACATTATCTTCCCACATGTTGACAGGATCACAAATCCCCACTGTCTTACTTAGTGGAGTTATTCAGGCTGGCAAGATATCTATTAAGATACCTTAATAGTTTCTGTTTTCTCATCACATATAGGATTTGGTAAGGTATTAGTCAGTGGAATTTCAGAAGACATAATAGGTTCATTAACCTATAGCATTTGTATAATGATCATGAATGGATTATATTTATAGATACTTCCACTAATGAAGAAAGCTTTCCATTACCTTAATAATCCAGAATATTTTTGAATTACTTTCAGAGATGTTTGTGATTCCCCAGTATTAACAGTTTACTCCTTTGCTTTCTACTAAACTTTTAGGAGATATTTTGGGGGTTCATGTAATGAAAAATGTCAAGGAATGTTGGCATGCTGATATAAGTTTTCATTTGAGCTGAGGACTCTTGCCATTGGACAAGAGCAGTGTTGTCAACCTTCTGAACCAGATTCTTTCTTTCTGTTTTTTTTTTTAATTGAAAAGGGAAGTAAAAACACTTTATGATAAAATTAAAGATTTATGTGGAAAATATTTCATATAAACACATTAAAATTGATAATTTTCATGGAGAATTAAAGAGTAAAGTGTTGGACATGTAAAACATTGCTAAGTTAATTGAAGTAGGGGATAGAAACATTTTTTTTTTTTTGCTTTTTCGAGACAGGGTTTCCCTGTATAGCCCTGGCTGTCCTGGAACTCACTCTGTAGACCAGGCTGGCCTCGAACTCAGAGATCCGCCTGCCTCTGCCTCCCAAGTGCTGGGATTAAAGGCGTGCGCCACCACGCCCGGCAGGGATAGAAACATTTTATGATAGAATTGAAGATTTACATGGAAAATATTTCTGATAAAATTGTAGAAAAATGTAGAAAAACATGTTAGAATTGAGGATTATCATGGAAAATTTTATATAGATATAATAATGGTAGGTATAAAAGTGTTCCTAAGTTGATTGAAAGTGGAATTATAACCATTTTCTGATAAGCTAATGATTCCAGTCCCTAGGCAGTACTCACATGGTTTAATTAGATTATGTTTTTTAAAAGTCTAACAGAGTGCAAGACACATGAGAAGGATGAGTATGCACAACTATTGCACCAACAAAACTGATCTTTAAAGATATCCCTGCTAGGATGCAGAGATGGCACAACTTGTTAAGAGCACCAACTGCTCTTCCAGAAGTCCTGAATTCAATTCCCAGCAACCACATGGTGGCTCAAAACCATCTGTAATAGGATCTGACTCCCTCTTCTGGGGTGTCTGAAGACAGCTACAGTGTATTTATATAAATAAAGTAAATCACAATTTTTTAAAAAAGATATCCTTGCTGTGTTTAAAATATTAGAAAACCAAGAAGTCCCAGAACAGACCACATTGGTAACATTTGAATTCTTTATTACTATTTAGATGGTTTCATTAATTTCTTGTTTAAAATCACACATACTCCTATGTTTATTATTCATGATGTGTTAAGACTAATTTAAGAAAAAAACTAGTCTTTCTTAAAATTAGAACGTCCAGAGATATCTTAATAGTGTCTGTTTTCTCATCACATATAGGGTTTGTGAGATATGGCTCAGTGCCATTGCTGACGCTGATCAATCCTAGGAAACTCATAATCCATTCCTTGTAACACTGCAGAAATTGCACAAATGAAGACAAAAGTAAATATCCAAGGCGAGCAGCTCATTATAGGACTTTAAAAGTGACATTAATAGGACTAGACTGCAGATCTTCCTCAGGGATTTGCACTGTGTCCTGAGGATCTTAGGAAGACTTTGAGTTATAGCACATGGTATTTGTGCTTGCAGAAAATGACACAGTATATGATTAGAAAAGATAATGGATTTTTTGATGTTTTTATGTGGAAAGTGTTGTTGTCCCAGAGCATACAGATGCTATTCTTGTAAACCAGCAAAAACCCATTACAATGTCTGTGTGCTCTCACATAGAACACATCTGCAGCTTAAGTGATAAAGGAAAAAGAAATTTCTTTTCTGCCTATCTTAGGTTCATTGTTGATGTTGCTGTAATTAAACATATAGTGAGAAATGAGCAGACAGATTTATCTAAATTTTCATGATTTAAAAGCCCATTGTAAGGAAACAATGAAGCACATATACTTTTCTGGTTTTTATGGGGTTTGCATGATAGAGAAGCAACAGTCATGAAAAAATGTGATCAGATGATGAAAGGGTATGATCCAAAGTAATTGCCAGGAGACCTTAGCAAACTGACTTGGGCTATGAATGCTTCCTCCCATTGGTATAAAGAAAGCAGCCCTGGAAACAGAGTCTGTGGTCTGCTTCAGAAGAGCAGCTAATAGAGTGTGGCTTCCTAGGACCTGGTATGTGTTGCACTGTGGAAGACAGGTTGAAGATGGCTTCTGCCATTTTGGTTCTGTAGATGCCAATGTGCTGTATTTTGGAGGATACTGTTCTGAACCCATCAATGGGGTCCCTGTACTTGAAGGCCAGGGACTGGAAGAAGGTTTTCCATTAGGTTTAGCAAACTGGAGTGGAAACCCTGGCATATGCAGATGGAATTTGGCAAAGTTGCTGTCCCTATGCAAGCCAGGCAAGAAAATCACAAGGAATTTGATAAAATATTGTAATTGAGCCACTACAGAAAGGCTGGGAGTAGATCCACTGGCTGAGTTACCAGGGATGGAACAGGAGGCAAGGTGACTGTCAGCCGAAATGCATCATTTTGTTGTTCCTAGAAGGGATGTATCAGGGATGCATTTTCAGATTCAGTAGAGGGCATCCAGTCCAGACCTTGACTATGAACACAGCCTCCTCAGGGTCACTTTCATGCACTGAGGGACCACATGCCTCCTGATACATCTGCCTCGCATTGGGCTCCCTCATCCCTATTTTAAGACCAACCTTTGAACTATCCTAAAGAAGCATCAAGCCTTAAAGGTACAAAGAACAAATTTGAGTTTCTTTCCCAGGTTGGAGCTTGGGAATTGATGATGCTAAATTAATCGGGAGGGGTAGCCCTCTGCGGCTAAGTACGTGTAGCACTGCACAAACCACAATCTTGAGTCCTCAGAGTCTAGGCTCAGGCCAGGTACTTTGGAGGGCATGTGTTTTCATGTTGGCTAACTTTATGTGGGCTTGACACAGGCTAGAGTCATCTGAGGGTTGGAACCCCAATTGAGAAAGTGCCTCCAAAAGATTAGGCTGTAGGCAAGACTGTAGGTAGGACATTGTCTTAATTAGTGATTGAAGAGGGAAGCTGCAGCTCATGGCGGATATGGTTACTCCTGGGTTGGTAGTTATATGTTCTATGAGAAAGCACAACACTATCAACCAACCGTAATACCCTAGAGCTCCCAGGGACTAAACCACCCAGCAAAGAGTGCACATGGAGAGACCCATGGCTCTGGCTCCATATGTAGCAGAGGATGGTCTTATCTTGCATCAATGGAAGGAGAGGACCTTGTTTCTGTGAAGGCTCAATGCCCAAGTGTAGGGCAACACTAGGACAGTGAGGTGGGAGAGGGTGGGTGGGTGGTTGGGTGGAGAAACACCCTCATAAAAGCCAGGGGGTGGCATAGGAGGCGTGCAGAGGGAAAAGCGGGAAGGAGGATAACATTTGAAATGTAAATAAAAAAATATCCAATAATTTAAAAAACATAAAGTAGGCTGAGAAAGCCACCAGGAACAAACTAGTAAGCAGCACCCTTCAGGGCTTCTGCCTCAGGTCCTAACTCCAGGTTCCTGCCCTGTTTGAGTTCTGGTCCTGACTGCAGTGATGGACTATGATGTGGAAGCTTTAACTAAATGAGCCCTTGATCTCCAGTTTGCCTTTGGGCATGGTGTTTCATCCCAGCATTAGTAACCCCGTCTAAGACAGAGTCGGGGGGGGGGGGACAGAGCCTTCAAGAGAATGACACTCAGAAAGTCTCCTCATCCAAGTCAGCAAACAAAACTCAAGTCAACTCCCTGTTCCGGGCTCTCCTGCCTCGCCTGGCACTAGAGGAGTCTTCCTTTTTGATTGCTCTACATTGTGAAAATAGATGTAGCAAAGACAGAAAGAGTGAAACAAGAATCAAATAACTGGATCTATTAATTTACAAAGGTGAAAGTCTTCAGATTATATATCCAAGAGAGGAGATGCCGAAAGGAACAACTTAATAATTATTTTTTAGCAGAAGAGGAAAAGCAACTATGTTGCAATACATTTTCCCCTTCACAGAAGAAAACCAAAGAAAATCGGCCACATTTGGCAACAAGTTATATTTAGGTTAGTCAAACTTATTAGATACAAAGGTGTCTATTCTAAATATAAGGCATATATAATTTGGCTGCTTAAGATATGTCCTGGTTTTCAGGGTGTTTTGCTTCCTGTTTTAGAAAAGTTTGAACAAGTGTTGAATCTCATCTCTGAATTTTAAAAAGGCCAACTGTTTTTACTTCTTAAAAAAAAAATCAGAAAAACTGATCAAATAGTTTGATTCGAGTTGCTATCCATGTGCACATTACATACATCTTCCAGAAAATAATGGTGTTTTGTCCTGAGAAATGAAATTTTAGAAAAGCAATCTTTCTAGGTAAGAAAAGTTTATGCTAGAAATCTGAAGACTCAAAGAAACCAACAGACCTTTGTCAGTGTATCTCTCTTACATGTGCTCTTTCTCTTAAACATGAACATACATGCATTCTCACATGTGTGCTTTCTGTATATGTCTCTCTCTGTCTCTGTGTCTTCTGTCTCTGTCTCTGTCTCTCTCTTTCTCTCACAGAGACAGACAGACAGACAGACACACACACACACAGGCATAGTGACTGGATATAATCTGGACCCTTAATCAACTAATGGCTGCTGGGAATGGAAAAGACAGTCTTCCTAGAGACAAGCCCCGGATAGTTTGTCTGACACCAAGCATTCCTCCCTAAACACATACATAAGTAACCTACGTGGACATAGGTCATATTTATAAACATATAGATGTAACAATAATAATTAATAACTACAGGCTATTAGTTTGAAAAGGCCCAAGGTTAGGGAATACAAGAGAAATTGGGAAGAGTAATAAATAATGTAAATATATATGAAGTTCTCAAAAGTAGATCATATCATTTAAAATTTTAAAAAGAATAATATAAGAAATAAAAATCTTTTCTATAATTATTTTAAAATTCTGCATCAACTGCCAGAAAAAAATGACAAGTTCATTACTGTACATGTGTCTTCCCATCTAACCTTACGTAACAATTTATATAAGATCCTGTCTTTGAATATTCACACATAAAAATAAATCTGTCTTGAAATGTAAGATCCATGAAACACATCACCCCTGCAAAAGAGCATATTCTGTACCAAGGCGCTCACACTGTCTCCAAATTCACGGGGAGGTTGTAGAGCAAACAGAACCCCCACGTGAATCTGCTAATTGAATCCTCCCTAGGCTGAGGAAATGGGGTGGTTTTGGCTGTGATCCCAGGTAGACAATCTCGGGGAATTGAGTCATCACTATAGAATTGGTCTTTTGGAGAAAAATTCATTTTTAATGTTAAATTATTAAAGCTGAGCTCTTTTACACAACTCTAGGAACAACCCTGACCGGGCAGGCTCTATGATGGTCTCTGTGGTAGCAATTCCCCATTTTATGTGTTTTTCCCAGCCACGTTATAGTTTACACAGCATTAATAACAAATATTAATTCCTCAACCAAAGCAAAAAGAAATCGGGTTTCGCCACGAGTATTACATAGTTATGCTGAAGTAACTATAAGATAGCATCACTGTCTTAAAATACTTGGTATGCCTCTGATATCAACACGCACTCTTTTAGGCATTTCAGGGGGTGGGGGAATAGATGTGAAGAAAATTGAAATGTGCTGGAAACTGGATTTGTACCAATGATAAAGAGAATTCCAATGAGGTGACTCCGTCGCACTGTTTTATAGATGCCCTGCTTTCCAAACAGCACCAGACAGCAAGGGCATGCTGGCCTGCAGTCTGATCATTCTGCCCATCATCAGCTTTCTCTCTCTCTCTCTCTCTCTCTCTCTCTCTCTCTCTCTCTCTCTCTCTTCATCATCAGTGTTAACAATGGGTCTTCTCTAATCTAAAGAGGGGGAGCATTTTTCCTGTTATCACTTCCACTGAGGTGGAAATGAGTTTATTTTCATATCTCACCTGTGGGTGATATGCAGACTTCAAATAACTACAGTCTTCTTCAGCTATTTAGTTGAGAGATATTTATTTGCTTTTACTAACCAAAAATGGTTAAGCTTTACTAATTATATGAACAATGATGATTACAGAGCAGGGATGAGGGAAAGTTCCTAATCATAACCTCAAAGGGTTGAGTGCTGACTGCCCTGCATTCCTTTCTATTGCAAAAGACACAGAACAAGAACACTGAGCCACATTGGGAGTCTGGGGCATGATAAAAGTATATAGCCACACTATATCCTAATGATGGTATCTTCTCTCCCACACTGAATGCTCCAGTGAAAGTCAGGGAAGGTGGAAAGCAGTTACATCGTGCAATGGTCTTCCACTGCACCTTTGTGGAAAGCCTTTCCCGGGTAACTTGTCAGTGGGAATTCTAGTTCCCAGATAAACGGAGAGTCTTTGGGTAAGGAAGACGAGCAACCAATAAGAGGCAGGGGGAAAAAATGTTCCAGTGTTGTTCAGTAAGTGGAATGTCCTAGGCTTTCTGGATCGTTTCTCCCAGTAGTTATAATACTTCTACTGATGAGAACACCTATCAGTCGTTGCAAGTATTGGAAGTCTCAGCTCTACAGTAACTTACAGGATACCTAGGGAAACTGATGTTATACTGAAATATCCCTATAGATGCTGAGTACTTCCATATGAGTCTTCATTTCCTTGTTCTCCTGTAACATGAGCATGTTCCCTGACCAGTCATTAGCATTCTGATAGTCATAGACATGAGTCTTCTACACAAGATACAGTGGCATGTGTCTCTAATCAAAGCACTCAGCATGGTGAGCCAAGAGGGTTGCCTGGGGCCAGCCTGAGCTCCATAGCTTGGGGGTATAAAAGAAGCAAAATAGAGAGAAAGAAAGAAAAAGGGTGGAGGAGGGGGGAGGAAAATGAGGAAGGAAGATAAGCAGACAGGAGAGAAGGGAGGAAGGCAGGAAGGAAAAAATGAAGGTAGGAGTGGGAAGGAATATAAAAAGGACACAAATCAGCTTCCGTTCAGAGAAGAGAAGAAAGGAAGGCATAAAGGAGAGCAGGACACGGAAGAGCTGAGGCAGGTGAGAGGGATGAAGGGGACAGCCCTCCGATCGCATCTCCCTAGAAAGCAGGGTACCCCTGCTGCTGCTGCTGCTGCTGCTGCTGCTGCTGTCACCATTGCTGCTGCTGCTGCTGCTGTCACCGCTGCTGCTGCTGCTGTCACCGCTGCTGCTGCTGCTGCTGCTGCTGCTGTCACCACCGCTGCTGCTGCTGCTGCTGCTGCTGCTGCTGCTGCTGCTGCTGCTGCTGCTGCTGCCTCTCATCAAGGCCTTAAAACTGACTTAGACTGGACACAACCTGAGAAAGCATGAAGCTAGAGTAAACGCAATATGTCCTCTACCTTTCCTTTTGTTTCATGCTGCAAATTTGAAATATGCTTCAATGAATGACCAGAATGAGAGTAAATGGAGTTTTTATGTAGATTTTCTTTTAGTTTTGTTTCATTCTGTTTTGTTTTGTTTTTACTTTATTCTATTTTGTTTAACTGGGGACGGCAAGGACTTTCAAAGAACTTAATTTGGTACAGATTCCGGGAGATTGGAAAACTCTGTTTTCAAAACATGCTATGCCTGGGAAAGGTTGCTCACTAGGAAGTCACTGCCATCCTCTTATCTCATCTGTCAAGTAACTTAGATCGAGTTACTGTAAGCCGGAAGACAATTTCTCCTTACTGGAACTGATGACACCTGTGTCAGGTCCTCTTATGATGGGGACTGTCCTGAGCATTCAGAGTACCAGTAGCACCCTCTGCACACTGACTTCTGAATTCCGACTGAATGTCTCCAGTCATTGTTGGATGTTCTTAGAGGAAGTCCGGGTGTCCGTGGAAGATTAGCTTGCACCCAAGGTAGAACCATGGATACAGATTAAAACTTCCAAACCATGTGTCCTTTGTCACAGTGCTTTGTGAGGATGTAGTACATCTTGAGAACATGGTCACACTTTTTCTTAAAGATCTACACTGAACATGACCACACAGAGTTCTTACCAGAAGAAGCCTTTGGTTCTGCTGGTGTGGATGGATTTAATGTGGATCCTGTTTGCAAGATCTTCTCAGTGTATGATGCAACTTTTTGTGGTTTTACACTCTCTCGCTCGGCTTTGAGTAGCCTAGAGCCTAGAACAGAGGGAATTTTGTTTTACTGCTATTTTGTTCAGCTGTGTGTTCAAAATCGCTGAATGGGAAGGACAGACACTATTTTGTGGTCATGTCTCAGGATCATGAAAGAAAAGTCTTTCTATGAGGCAAATTTCCTTCTTCCCAGAGTTTAGTAGATGTGAAGGAAACTTAGCTACAGAGAAGAGAAAAAAACAGAATGTTTCAGAAAGTCTCTAATCATAACTTGAAAGGGTTGAGCAGCACACTGACCACCCCACATTCCTTTCTCTAGCATACACAATCCCATGGAGTCACAGAAATCAACAGGGTGAGAAGGAGACAAGTGAGAGTCCTCTCCCTAGAAAGCTGCTAAATAAAAGCTGTGAGGATTGTGGCTGCAAGTGCAACTTAGTGTACTGAGCACTGAGTGCAGTCTTCAGTACTGGGGATGGGGTGAAGCCCTACAACTCTGAAGTCCTATGTACTACCTAGGGATTCTTGCACTGTACGTATATTAATGACACTGCAAAATGGATGGCCAGGGGAAAATGACATTCAGATAAAGAAGCACCATTCATTGAAAAGGGTATTGGACTTTACAACCAGAGGCATTATCCAGGTCCCTTGTTTTCTCCCATAGGTGCTTTATTTGAAATAGGGAGGTCAATAATTCTACTCCTGAATCCTTCCACTACTCCAGTGTTATTTCAGGGCTGGGAAATTCTGACCTTTCACATTTTTTCTGACATTTATTTCAGGGAAGAAAATGTTTGACACACTTTCCTCTCTCTGTGTTCTATAATTGTGCCCAGAAGAAGGCTAACGGTTCTGCTTTCACATGCAAGCAATTTCATTATTTTTTTTCTTTTAAAATGTCTTCGCCAATTTTTTTATGTTTGTATTTACTATGATTCTTAAGAATGGGGGATGTTGCTAAGCACTAAAATTTAGATTAGTCTGCCATTTCTTTAGACTAGTGAGTCAAGGTGCTAGGTTCTACCTTTTATCTGGCTTTAGTAGAAGTATGCTTTGATTCTATTTTTAATTCAATCAAAAAGCTTCACCTTACATAAATTAAAGTCTACATCTAAAGCCAATTGAAGAAGTATGTACTGGAACATAGGAAATGTGGAAAAACATGGTGATGTCACGTTAGAGGACTGTAGCGATACCAAGTGTAAACAAAAAGCTAACTTTGATTTGAAGTTGGAAGACTTCATTACTGTGTACCTTTTGCAAAATACTAGTAGTAGTAGTATTTCCCAGGGGAATCTATGACCTAGTCAACCATAGGATTTAGTCCAAGTGAAAGTACCAGGCATTGAGTCTATCTTATGGATCAGGCTTTATAGAATTCAGGCCACTATCTCACCAGTGGAATTTGTCAGACCAGTCATGACTGCATGGTTTATAGCTGGGAAAGACTGATGATGACACTTTTTTACCCCGCTAGCTTTCTTATTACCTTCCAGCACTATGAAAGCTAGCCAGTCTCGATGAAGCTTCTAGGATAGTTCCAGTTTGCTTTTCTCCTGCTCTATGATTTTAGTGTGTGGTGTCTTCTCTTGATGCTGTTAATGAGTATAAGAGTGTACTTTCGAAAAGGAATGGGTGGGAAGCTCTTGCAAAATTCACATACTGGTATCTTACAAAACAAAGATAATATTGTAGCTACAATATACTCTTGCATTTCCTCTGTATATGTACCTTTGTACTGAGTGCTGAACTACTAATTTATACCCTTCACTCAAAGGCTGTCATGGTCTCTCATGTCTGATTTCCTATTGGTGACCTCTATTTAGTTCACTATTTTATTTCAAAATCTGTGCTTTATGTTCAAAAAGTTAAAAAATACTGTCATAAGTTCATGCCATGTATGGACTTCTGAAAGTATCTAAGCATATAGCAGGCAATGACTTCTACAGGATTGTTTACTATAACCCCGTGTTGGTTTTGTGCCCTTTAGTAACAACTATGCAATATTCTAATTTGTATGTAATATTTATTTTAATTTACCTTTTACTTTGATTGTGAGTGTTGTATATGGTCTGTGTGGGTGCTCTCGTGTGACTAGACATGTGTGACATTCAGAGAACAATTTTGGGGAGATAGTTCTTGCCTTCTCCCTTCACCTAAATTCTCGTGCTAAAACCCACATTGTCAGGGTCAAACAGCAAATTATTTACCCACTGAGCCATCCTCCAGCCCTTAATTATTTTTAATTGACAAATAAAATCATATGTGTTTGTTGTGTGTGGTGTAATATAGCATATGACATATGACATTTGACATTTGGCATAGGCCAAAGTGATGGAATTGAATAAATCATGATAAATATGACAGAAATGATCTCACAATTATATCTTAGGAGTGAAAATCATCTGGTCTCCTAGGGATGGACTTATAGCTCAGTGGTGAAATGCTTGTTTGTCTAATAAGTGAGTGACTTTGGCTTCCATGTCCAACATCTAAAATAAATAAGTAAATAAATAAATAAATATCTACAGTCAATAACTTTCAAGCATGTCATATAATATTAATATTGTCACAATGCTGTACAGTGGCTCTCCTGAAAGTTATTCTTCCAAATAAAAGTTAATGGTTGGCCAATCTCTTCCCAATATCCTTTTTTACTAAACCACCAATCATCACTATGCTACTTGGTACATGTATGAGTTCAAGTTTCTTATTTCGTGTTGAGAAAATTGAAAACATGTAATGTGTTTCTTAACCTGGATAATTTCAACTACCACCGTGTCTTGTATGTTGGTGCATGTGGGTGCAATTGCACAGATATTCATGTGCTGCTCTTGGTGTCCAGAGGATAATCCCAGTTGGTGTTTCCTAGATGCTATTCCTCCTGTGTTTTGAGACATGATTTCTCACTGACCTGAAGCTCTCCAATTAGGCTAGACAGGCAAGTGTGCCCCAGATCTGCTGTCTCTAACTCTTCAGTGTCTGGCGTTTTATGTGAATGCTAAGCGCAAAATTCAGAATTGTACTCCTGGAGCAAACACGTTACTGATTGAGCTTGCTGCCTAGCTTGCACATTTTCCTCTTCCGCATTCGGTGGTTTATTGATGGACACTCAGACTGATGCCATATCTTGACTCTTGTGAACACTGCTGCCGTTATTATTGAAATGAAATTATTTCTTTGATGTATGGACTTCTAAACACTTGGTTGTGAATTTAGAATTTCAACTGCTGGGCGTGATGGTTCTGTCTTCTTTAATGACAAGTTTTCATTCTATTTCCCACACCAGCCAAATGTCCTCGCTTAGACTTTCATCAACAGGGAGTGAGAGTTGACTTGTCTTCACTTTCTTATAGATATGTAGTGTCTCTTGATAATAGCTATTCTAACTGAAATGAGGTCCTATGTCACTGTGGTTTCAATTTACATTTCCTCAGGAAGAGTTTCTCATCTTTTGAGAAACATGTCTTTGTTTGGATCCCCTTTCAATTTTAAATTGTGTTATTTGTTTTCTTGGCATTGCAGTGTTTTAGCTATATATTTTTGTGATGAAAGAGAACAATAAATACAGACTTTGTAATTTTGAATGCTATGGTTTGCCTCTCAGGTCAAGATCTGAGAGGCATCTGAGAAATATTGAAAAGAAATTTTGTAAGAATTTACTACATGAGAACATTTTGCTGATACTTTATGAGTAGCATGATTAACAATCAATTTGGGAGATTTTTTACACTGCTTTCCACTCTAATTTCTTCATCTGAAAGAATCATTAATATAAAAAGTCTTATTATAGCTCATCCTCTGCTAATAATTATACCTCATAACTTGCTCATCTGAGTTCCACAAATCATTTTCATAACATACAATGTTGCTGAAGAGTGAACTCATGACAGCATTTTTAACTTTTTGAGCTTGAAGCACAGCCTTTGTAATAAAATATTGAGCTAATAAGAGAAATTATGAAGCTGAAATAGAATTGTTTCTGAACAGAAATTAATATAACTACCAAGTCAGTACTTCTTTTGGAAAATAAACCTCAAATATACAGTCATCAAAATTCCATTTGGGTGTCTATATACTTCAAAGTATTGAGTAAATATGCCTTCTTAAATTAAACCATCCATTGTTTGACTTATAAATCTTCTCGTATCTGAGCAGTTTTACAGCCCAATTGTCATCCATGGTATGTCTCCATCTCTATGTAGTTCCTAAAGGCTTCAAGTGACAGTGCCTTACCCTCCCATCTCAAAGCTATATCTCTTCTCTAATTCTCCTGACACCCATAAAACAGTACACATCACTTCAGACTTGTGACCTCTCTGTGAAGAGTAAGCAACTGTCACTCTGGCTTGTACTCAGCCCATGGGGTTTCTTAAATCTGGAACTCATTGCTAAAACCACGATGGTAGCCCATATAAGTAAGTGGTAATAAGGAGAAGTGTAGCACAGGGACCCTACAGCCTCTCAGCATCTATCTATCTATCTATCTATCTATCTATCTATCCATCTATCTATCTAATTTATTTTTTTTAGTTATTTTTATTCCCTGAAGAATTATTCCTATGAAAAATTATTCATTTGGAAGTTGAGCCTGGGGCACATGTCTATAATCCCAGCAGTTGGGAAGATGAAGAGGGTGGCTTCTTTGAACCAGGAGTTCAAAACCTGACTATGCAAGACAGTGAGAACAAAATCTCAGATATATGTATTCACAGGATAAAAGTAGAGAGGGTTCTTATTCTTTAAGGATCTCCCTTAGTGTCATCCTCCAGTGTGCTTCTCTGAATCTACAAATAAGCTATTTCCAGACAACCCTTATTAGGATTTAAAAACTGTGAAAATTTTGTTATTCTATAACATGTAAATAGAAAGGGAGCTATACATAAATAAGTACAACAATCCTTCCAGATGAGAGTGGTCATGTGCCACAACCCTATGAGTGGGTGAGAAGGGGACAGTGTGCTGTATCAGTTTACATTGTGTTTTAAAAATATAGAGGAGCGTCCAAATGAAGCACTTCACTTCAAATCTGTCAAGGCAGTAAAGATGTTTATTTAAAAAAAAAAAAGAAGTCAAATCAGCTGTCTAGAATCCAGTTGCTTAATTAAATACTTTGTATATCACTTCATCTCTGCACCTTGAAATTGTATTTCAAAGAGGCCAATATCATCAGAGCCTCTAAGCTCTTCTAAGCAATCCAGTATCAGTGTCTGTCTCACAAAGATTACAGCATACTAAGAGCTCTAAAAGAATAAACACAAATTATTCTGTGGGTGGACAATTAGAACTCACAGTAAGAGCTTTGGAGACAAGAGGTAAAGGGTGGGGCAGCAAACAGCATGGCCTTCTTTAAATATGAAGCCAGACATGAAGGATGAGTCTTGGTCTGTAGAACAGAAGGGAGAAGTTTGCTTAGACCTCCCAGGAATCTGAGAGAGATACAGGCAAGATGTTTTGAAGATGGTAGGTGGGACTTTGTAATCAAACATTTTGCTTCTTCCATCACACCTTACAAGAAGCCAGTAAAAATATGCTTAGCACTGTAGTCCAATTGACATTGTATAAGGAATACTCACTGCCTCCATGGCAGACATTAGAATGAGCGATAAATAGCAAAAAGAACCTGGAAGAGGCTACATCCAAGTAATGTGGTAGCTATAGGAATTATTCTCTGGGTGTGAGGAGGTAGATGTTGAGACCAAAGACTGTCTCCTAGTAGACTACTTTGCCCTCAAGAATCCACCCCCCCTCATCTCACTGACTGTCAGAGAAAATGATAAATTTCTCTGCTCCACAGAATTTTATTGGTTTGGGACATAGAACTGACTGGAAAGAAGATTAATTAATATTACAGCTGCAAGAAATTATCAGCTCATGAAAAACTACAGTATATTAAAAAGAACATGCTTACATTGTTTATGGGAAACATCTGTCCAGCCTTTGCTGAGAATTCATTTCTTCCCACTTGCCTCTCTTTCGCTCTAGTATTTGACTCTTATTTCTAGTAGGTGATATGCTGTGTAATCCTTATTTCTGATCATGTAGGTGGTAATTTAAGCAATAATAGTTAATGGCTCCTGAGGTCTCAAGTTATATGGTGAAACTCTAAGCAATAACTAAGAAGTGCCAACAATCTCAATGTTCTTCAGAACGTCCCATCTGATCCCTTGTGGGGAATAAAATCCTCTAATTTTGAGTGGTAACCATCTCCTCCATATAATAATTTAAGGTAATGATAAAATTGTTCTTTTCTCATTAGAAACATATAGGGAGATGGAGGTACTCTAGGTTTCTGGTTACCATGCGATGTCTTATCTTTTAGGCTCAGTAGATCAGTCTTATTACTTGATAACCATTTGGGGAGAGGCGCGACTTTGTTTAAAAAATAAAAAGAAGTCTCCCAAAACATTGACATGAGGAATTATAGTTTATAAAGTTGGCTAACTTAGGTCCCCCAGGAGGAAGATTGATGGCCGTTATAATAGTACTTGGTAGTTCTTTATTAGCCATGTGGAAATGCTAAAACTTTTATAACCAGAATTCTGTAGTTGTAATATGTGGCAAATATCCCTGGACTAATTCCCACTGAGCTTCTCAAATATTTCAACTATGACACACTTAACATTTTTCTTTTTCTTTTTTTCTCAAAAATATGACTTGCTCAGATCTCACGTTGGGAAACTGGTGTGTTTATACTACAAATCAGAGATTCAGAGATGCAAGTCATCGGTTTTATGATGATTCATTTTCGTCACATGTCTTTCTGTCTAGATATCTGTATGAGGGAAAGAGTTTAAAGTTAATACTGATATGAGCCTAATATGGCTCCAATGAATTTAGTGTCTCAGAGAGGATGATTCTAGTCTGCAGACATGAAAACTAGGTAGATAGCAGGTAGAAAAGTCTGGCAGATGTAGATGGATGCCTTCTTGGCGAATCTGTGTTTTCCTTTAATGCTATATATGTCACTGTTTTCATTAGCCAGTTTCTCTATGATTGCATTGAGCTGCTCAATTTTTATTAAGGTTTATTAGTATTACTTTTTAGTTGTTGCATATGACCAATACAAGTGGTTTTGCCACAACTGACTCTTCTAGTCTCAGCTCTCCAGGCAATATCCATAGTTGTACATAATTCATTGGTACCATACTATCCCAGAGGCATATAAGCAGGAGAGGAAGGAAAAGAACCTGACTTTGAAAAAGCTAGTCCAGGCAGTAAAATAGATTTAGTTAAGAATAAAATGTAGGAAAATTGTGTTTTAAAGGTATCTACTGCTTGAGGAGAGCTCAAAGAACAAAATATCTTGCTTATCAGCAAATGGGTGAGTTCACTAAGTACCTTAATGTTTATCTCATCAATGTTATCTTTATCTATACAAGTGATTGTGACATTTCTAATGTTTCTCTTTAGTTTAATTTTCTGTAATGTAGACAGTTATATTAGAGAAATATTTTTGGGTGCTCATTCAATTAAGAAGAGAAAGGGAAAAAAGATATTCTTAAATCATGCCCCAGCATTCAAACACATGAATACTGATGGCAATAGAAGTAACTCACTACAAAAATCCCCAAGGAATCCTGGAGATGAAGTCACAGCTCCAACATTCCTCATTCTGTGCGTCTTTATTACCCTGTGGGCTACATTTGTATTTAAATCATTTTATCATAAGAATCATCTTAGAGCTAAACAATTTTCAATTAGCCTTTAAACACTCTCATCTCTCATAAAAATTTGGAAGAAAATCACATTTAATTATTACATGAGAAACTGTAAGCTGAGGGTCCCAGAACTTTCATATCTATGAGGGCATGAACAACGTTCATTTTACTTTCAATCAGCCCTAATTTAAGCAAAATGAAAGATATATAAAGACATTAAGATAAATCTGCATAGAGTAGGCTTTATATTGTTGTATTTGTACCTATTAGATCTGTACCTGTGAAGAACACTTAGTCTAATTGCTGTGGACAATAGATATTAGAATAAATTACTTATGTACACAACATGGCTCTCTTGTCTGTGGATGTCATTAAGCTTTTAATTTTTCATTTACTAATATTTTACCCAGTCATCCAATACAAATTAAATATTCTCTGTCTGACATTTTGCTACGTACTGGAGTAGTGAAGCTAAGTGAATCTTGATACTAGTATTTAAAGACTGACAAAGACAAAGCATCCTAAAGTTAGGTGCTCATTCTGAGTCATAGTCTAGAATATAGACTGGCTATTATGATGATGAAGTTGTGCTTAATCGGGTCCATAACTAAAATGTAAACTTGTAACCACTTAATGTTTACTCAGAATGGAAGCTTTTTTTCGTGGTCATAAAGCTATATACAAGTCTCCTATCCTCTCACGTTGGAATCAGGACCCAGAAGGAGGTGAGGGAGGTGAAGTCACAAACCCAGGAAACAGACTCTGGAGACCAACATCGGAGCGCAGATCTACTGCTTTCTGCAGCACCAAGCATTTTCATATACAGCCTTTGAAAAAACAGGGAATTCACAGGAGCTCTAGAACTATCCTGCTGGTAGTCTGGGAAGCTGCCAGTCTCCAAGCACTTGAGAGGACTTGCATGAAGACAGGGAAAGCAGCCCCCAACCTATTCCAGGTCCATTCAGAAGCTCAACTACTTTGCTAGGATCCTCTATTTTGTGTCAGGTGGTATGCCAGTGGGCATGGGCACTTGTACTGTTAGGGCAGTGAAACCGCCCTCATCTTTCCCTAGACCCCAACCAGGGGCTGCAGCATCCACACTCTCAAAGCACTGAGGAGTTTGATGTGTAAAGGAGGGGTGTTAGGACCAAGGGCTCTTCTGCATCTGGACAATGAATGGGGTGAACAGCATTGCAAATCACACTTGATGATGTGGAGGAAAGTGTTTGAAATCCTGCATCAGTTGGCCAAAGAACAATAAAGTAAAATGCAGTGGACTAAGATCAAATGGTCATGTGCTGACCACTTCAAATCAAGAGACATGTATGACCACCAAGAATTACACTCTTACCCTCTAGGCATGAAGCGTATAATCTTGGTATCACTAAAATTTTAAATACATCAGTTAAGATCCATGTATTTTGGAATTATAAAACAAATTCCACATAGTTCATGTGGTTTTTTTAAACTGTAAAGTTGTGGATTTATAATCCTGAAATTGCGTCCATTGGAATCATAGAAGAGATTAAGTTATACTGGAAATGTAATACTACAGAGGAAATGGGCCAACGATAATAACATGAAATATCTGAAACTTTCAAAACGTTCATTTTTGGCTGTGAGATAATTCAGTGGGGAAAGTGCTTGTTGTGCCAGTGTGGGAACCTGAGTTTGGATCCCAAGACTGTACATAAAACTAGGTGTGGTGGTACATGTGCAGTACCAATGCTCTTACAGTAGGACAAGAGAATCTTTGGAAATCTGTAGGCCATGTGACCTGCTGTTTGCAGTAGCAAACAACAAAGACCCTATCTCAAATAAAGTAAAAAGGGAGAAGTAACATCAGAGAATCAGAGGTTTTCATTTCATTTCACTGCTGCACACGTGCTCACACACATACACACGCATACACTTACATATGCATTCCTCTCTCTCTCTCTCTCTCTCTCTCTCTCTCTCTCTCTCTCTCTCTCTCTCTCTCATCTCCCCTCAGTCTCTCATGCACACACACACACATACACACACACAAAAAAAAAAAAACTTAAAGTATGTACACCCAAAGTTCATGTATGCAAGATGACTTAAGAGGAATATAAATTTTAAGTATGATCATTGACAACAAAAAGCAATGAATATGTTGTTGAAAACATTGGTAGATGACGACAGACACAGTCCTGTAACAGGAAACACCAAGGATAGGGACATGCTGTATACTTTCTGTGAACCGGAAACTCATGTAATGTTGCTGGCTTTTGTTTGGTTCCAACTATAAGGTATTTTTGTGTAAAATTTGACATTGAGTTATAGAAACCAGTAACTATTCTCTTTTCTTCTCCTCTTATAGTACGTTATTGTTCTTTATTACTTGTTTGTTTGTTTGTTGAGATAGGGTAATACTTTGTAGCTCTGTTGGCCTCGAACTCAAAGAGATCAACCTGCCCCTACCTCTTCCTCTGCCCTCTTCCTCTCCACCTCTCCACCTCTCCACCTCTGCCTCTCTGCCTCTGCCTCTCTCTGCCTCCTCTACCTCTACCCCCACATCCTAAGCATTGGAATTAAAGGCAAGTGCCACTATGCCTGGCCACATTTATATTTATCTCATCCTATGAATGACCATTTTAACATAATCTTAAATTGTTTTTAAAAAAAGTAATGCTCAAAAACAATGTATAAATTGATGTTATCAAGTTGATCAGAGTTCCTTATATAAAAAGGAAGGTTAACGCATACTCACCACTTTTGAAATTTACTGGTGTGGTCTTTCATAACATAGTGAATGACAAGAAAATGTCATCAATAAACTTGCTGAAATATGTTCATCTATGAGGAGTAACTGGCAGGGAGGGAGTGAAACTTAGAAGGAAACATTTTGCTTCAAATAAAAAATACATTATGAACTTTCCTTTGGCTTCTGGGCACAGTAGGCAATCTTGATTTGTTAATCATCTTGAATACACATGGAACATGTAAAGCATGCTTGCTGTTAACCAAGCAATAAACAAGAAGGCTTTGGGATGACTCAGTGGACATTAATATAATTCAGCTAATCACCTCAGTTTAGACATACGGACAGTTTACAAAAAAAGACCTGTGCTAGTGCACCTTGCAAGAAGGTTAAACAGATCTAATTCATGTCACTGTTAATTAACCATATGTGCTATTACATGATAACAGTTTTGCATATCTTGCATATGTCGCTTACATTAATTGCTTTCCTAAGTTAATTAATTCAGGGTACTTTGGCCTCTGTCCATTTGAAACCCAACAAATATCTGCACCAGCTGTGGAAGTGATTGAAGGCAATAAATTAATGAATGAATCAAATCTTGGATTATGTGTTGAAACTAAACCTGTTGTATCGCGTTGCCCCATATTTGAGTCTATTAGAAAAGACACCTGGGATTCATTGAGCGTGCTCTCCCTATCATTTAATCATACTGATATATGTAACAGAGATATTAAGCTCATATTAGCTTGCTGGCGTGTGTCCTCTGTAGGCAGTTAGGTTGTTGTTGACAGTGGCATTTTGTAGTTTAATTGACCTGTGCTGTCATATAATCAGATCGAAATAAAATGACTGTCCATCTTAACGTCTTTTATGGTCCATGCTAATTACCTTCTAAAGTTTATATCTGGGGAGATAATTCATATAGACATATGACATTTTTAAAATAGTAAAACTCATCTTCTATTAAAACTAAAGTTTATATTTCAAATTATTTTAAGAAAAATTAGTAGGATACATGCTGTAAGAAACAGTAAGGAGGACCATTTAGGATTACAAAAGGTACAAGCCAGAGAAAAGACAGCCATGGGGGAAGAAGTGGGGGAGAGACAAACTCAACCAGAGCAAGACATGTATATATGTAAATGCTATGATGAAAAACATGACTTTGTAGACTAACTTGTGCATCCCACATGGTTTCTGTGACTGACCTAGCTGGGGCAGCAAGGGATGCAAAAAGACCAAATAAGACAAACAGATGCATGTTCAGAAGAGTTAGGATTGAAAGGCCCTCTCCTTGGAGGTATGCTTATTTCATACAGTTGACGAGAGAGCCCGGGTTATTCACATATAGCTGAACAAGGAGATGAGGTTATTACATACTGATATACAAGGAGGCAGGGCTCTTATATAGAGCTGGATCGAGGGGACGGGTTTAGCTAATCTCAGTAGGAACTATCTCTGTAAAGGAATCGTCTTCAAGCCATCAACATTCAGTGGGAGAAAGCTATGATAGTCATGCATATGCTATTAATATTCTTATTTGTATAAGAAGAAGGCTTTGCCACTCCCATGGGGCTGAGGCATTGAGATCCTTGACATGACACACTTGGGACATCACCTGCTCCCATGACTAACATAAAGATTACTACGGTTTACTTTTATTATACCAGTTTGTCAACCTGAGTCTGGATATTCACCTGCAGTATATTAGTCTGCAATCCATTGGTCTGTAGTGTAGTTTGGTGTGATAATAAGTTACTATTAGTTGAACTTTCATATTCACCTTATCTGAGAACACATATTTTCTTAAATACTCCTTGAGTCACTTTTGTTAATAATAAAACTTCATGCTGTCTTGTTAAATATGGCAGTAGAAAAACTTGCTTGAGTCTCAGATCCCCATCTGAGACCAAATAAAATGACGATATAGTATTTTTAAGATCTTAAATCACCGGGACACAAGAAATAAAAGGGAACACAAAACGTCAACCCTGGAAAGCATGTGGACAAATGGGAACTGACTTAGCAGAACCTCGAAAGTTAAGTCCTAAGTCAGCAGCTGGGAAAGCCAGGGACAAACTGATTTATGTTACACATCAAGAGACTTAGAACTGGTGGCCACTGATGGGAAAGTAAACATAGGTTCTAACAGAATGTTTCATGTAGATTTGTTCAAGAGGCAGTTAAACTCCCTCTTTTTCCATCCCAAACTTTCCATAACCAAGTACCTGGACCTCCCAAAAGCTAATAAAATAGGAGGTACCCTCTCCAGAGAGCCATCAAGACAGTTTCCAGGCTCTGGTCCCCTGTGCGGGATGTGAGGTATACCAGACTGAAAGCAGGCGGAAGAGAAAAAGAAGACACATCTTGGCTAAACCCTCTCCCACTTGGCTTCCAAAACCCTGATGGATGATTATACCCTCTGGACCCTTAGAACCTTCTCGAGACAATCTGTAATCCAAGACCAAGGGCAGCCTCTCTAGACTTAACGCTGATAGGAGAAAGGCAGATCGTAAAAATGTAAAAAGAACCGTGCATATTCCCTGCCCCTAAAGCCAGGCACAGACCTCTCAGCAAGCTTCTGCAATCCTCAGCACTTGGCTCAGCTGAGGAGAGAGATTATATGTCCTCAGTAATGAAAACTCTGAGCACAGTTCTCTCCAAAGGCTATTGTCTAATGAGAGGGGCAGAGACAGAAAGAGAGCACCTCTGTTAAAGGTAGGAAAGACATGCTATTTAAATTACAATGGTATTTAAATTAAATGAAACATTTGGCTTAGGAGAAAAAAAAGGAAAAGGAAAGAAAGAAGGAGGAAGAAAAGAAAAAGAAAAACGTTATATGCATGCATCACATAATGAGAATAAAATTTTAATTATTATTAAAATTATGTATGCATAATTTTATGTATACGTATATGTATAAAATTATGCATATGTATATGTATACATATATGTATGTATAAAATTATGCACTTTACAAGTAACATCATACAGACTAGGCTGGCTTTCTTTAGGAATATATGTGTATATCTATGAAAGAGCAATTGATGACAAATGAACTTGAAAGAGAAAAAGAAAGTATAGAGGAGGGTTGGGCGTAAGAAGAGTGAAGAAGGAATAATAAAGTTGTATTATAATCTCAAAAATAAAAGAAATAATAAATAGAGTAAGAAAAATCTGTTTTGTTTTGTTTTGTTTTTTACTCTTTTGGTTATGTACAACACTTGCACATAAACCCTATGATAATGACATTTTAAAATTTCAGAACCCTGGCAATGATGATACTTGTATGCCCTCTCCCACATGATATTCAACCACAGTAAAGAATATACCTTGATAGTATAAATTACATATATTATAAAGTTGGAAGGTTTCTTTGTTTTTTGAATGGTTTGTTTAATATATATATATATATATATATATATGTGTGTGTGTGTGTGTGTGTGTGTGTGTGTGTGTGTATGCATGCACACTGGCACTGACACACCAGAAGAGGGCATCCGACCCCATTGCAGATGGTTGTGAGCCACCATATGGTTGCTGAGAATTGAGCTCAGGACTTCTGGAAGAGCAGTCAGTGCTCTTAACTGCTGAGCCATCTCTCCAGCCCCCTGGAAGGTTTAAATCAGGTTTGTGCTGCTATTGTTTCAAAGAACTCATAGTCTGTGTGTATTGCTTGTATGATTAGCAACTTTTCTGCTTTTCCTTTTACTCCAAAACTGTCTCGAAGGTGCCTGGAAATGCTTTTTAAAGTTCCCATGAACTGGTTAATGGATAACCTTGACCTCCCAGCAAAGAGTCTTAAGTCTCATATGACTTATATAAAACATAAAGAAATCATATTGCTTTAAATACATTTGAGGACGAAGTAATTTGATATCACTACTGCTTACAGGAATAAAGCAGCAATCAGAAAATCTAACAGTTTTAATAATGCAATGCTATTTTTGTAATAAAAATTATTTGCGGATGCTCATATATGAAAGAATTTGGGACACTAATCATTATGCTAATCTTTTTTTTTTTTTTTTGGTTTTTTCAAGACAGGGTTTCTCTGTGTAGTCCTGGCTGTCCAGGAACTCACTCTGTAGACCAGGCTGGCCTCAAACTCAGAAATCCACCTGCCTCTGCCTCCCTAGTGCTGGGATTAAAGGCGTGCGCCACCAGGCCCGGCTATGCTAATCATTTTAACTTAAAGGTTTTCATGACATTAGTATTTTACCTGTAGGCTTCCAAAAACTTAGTTGAGCATTGTTGTGGTTTGAATAAGGATGGCCTACATAGACTCAAATCTTTGAATCCTTAGTCAGAAGCGAATAGGGCTATTTGAGAAAGATAGGAAGATTGGGAGGCGTGGCCTTGTTAGAGTGGGTGTGGCTTTGTTGGAGGAAATGTGTCACTGGGGGTGGGCTTTGAGGTTTCAAAAGGTTCATACTAGATTCTCTCCCCTGCTCACTCACTCACTTGCTTGCAAGCCTGTGGATAAGTGCAGCGCCAGCACAATGAGTGACCCCATGCATGTCACCGTGACATACACAACAGGCTAACATTCTGAAACTGTAACTAGCTCCCAACTAAACGTTTTCTTTTTTTAAGTTTTCTTTTTTTATTTTTTTAAGTTCTCAGCCTGCTTATCCTTTGCGTATAGGAAGGCTACTGATTTGCTTGAGTTGATTTTATAACCAGCCACTTTGCTGAAGTTGTTTATCAGCTGTAGGAGTTCTCTGGTGGAGTTTTTGGGTCACTTAAGTATACTATCATATCATCTGCAAATAATGATAGTTTGACTTCTTCCTTTCCAATTTGTATCCCTTTGACTTCCTTATGTTGTCTAATTGCTCTCGCTAGAACTTCAAGTACTATATTGAAGAGATATGGTGAGAGGGGGCAGCCTTGTCTAAGCCCTGATTTTAGTGGGATTGCTTCAAGTTTCTCTCCATTTATTTTGATGTTGGCTATTGATCTGCTGTAAATTGCTTTTACTATGTTTAGGTATGGGCCTTGAATTCCTGTTCTTTCTAAGACTTTTAGCATGAAAGGATGCTGAATTTTGTCAAATACTTTTTCAGCATCCAATGAGATGAACATGTGTTTTTTTTTCCTTTGAGTTTGTTTATGTAGTAGATTACGTTGATGGATTTCCATATATTGAACCATCCCTGCATCCCTGGGATGAAGCCAACTTGATCATGGTGAATGGTCGTTTTAATGTGTTATTGGATTCGATTGGCAAGAATTTTATTGAGTATTTTTGCATCGACGTTCATAAGGGAGATTGGTCTGAAGTTCTCTTTCTTAGTTGGGTCTTTGTGTGGTTTTCGTATCAGGGTAATTATGGCTTCATAGAATGAGTTAGGTAGTGTTCCTTCTGTTTCTATTTTGTGGAATACTTTGAAAAGTATTGGTATTAGGTCTTCTTTGAAGGTCTGATAGAATTCTGCACTAAAACCACCTGGTCCTGTGCTTTTTTTTGGTTGGAAGACTTTCTATGACCTCTTGTATTTCTTTGGGGGTTATGGGACTGTTAGGTGATCTATTTGATACTTATTTAATTTTCATATTTGGTATCTGTCTAGGAAATTGTCCATTTCCTCCAGATTCTCCAGTTGTGTTGAGTATAGACTTTTGTAGTAGGATCTGATGATTTTTTTAATTTCCTCAGTTTCTGTTGTTATATCTCCCTTTTCATTTCTAATTTTGTTGATTTGAATACTGTCTCTGTGCCCTTTGGTAAGTCTGGCTAGGGGTTTATCTATCTTGTTGATTTTCTCAAAGAACCAGCTCCTGGTTTTGTTGATTCTTTGTATGGTTCTCTTTGTTTCAACTTGATTGATTTCAGCCCTGTGTTTGATGATTTCCTGTCTTCTACTCCTCCTGGGTGAAATTGCTTCTTTTTGTTCCAGAGATTTCAGGTGTGCCATTAAGTTGCTAGTATTGCTATATCCTGTTTCTTTTTGGAGGAACTCAGGGCTATACGTTTTCTTCTTAGCACTGCTTTCATTGTGTGCCATAGATTTGGGTATGTTGTGCCTTCATTTTCATTAAATTCTAAAAAGTCTTTGATTTCTTTCTTTATTTCTTCCTTGACTAAGGTATCATTGAGTAGAATATTGTTCAGTCTCCATGTATATGAGGATTTTCTGTTGTTTTTGTTGCTATTGAAGAACACTCTTACTCCATGATGATCCGATAGGAGGCATGGGATTAGTGCAATCTTTTTATATTTGTTGAGGTCTGTCTTGTGACCAATTATATGGTCGATTTTGGAGAAGGTACCATGAGGTGCTGAGAAAAAGGTATAGTCTTTTGCTTTAGGATGAAAGGTTCTATATATATCTGTTAGATCCAATTGGTCCAAAGTTTCAATGAGTTTCCCTGTGTCCCTGTTTAGTTTCTGTTTCCTGATCGGTCCATTGAGGATAGTGGAGTGTTGAGGTCCCCCACAATTATTGTACTAGGTGCAATGTGTGCTTTGAGCTTTAGTAAAGTTTCTTTTACAAATGAGGGTGCCCTTGCACTTGGAGCATAGATGTTTAGAATTGTGAGTTCTTCTTGGTGGATTTTTCCTTTGTGACCTTCTGTGTCTCTTTTGATGACTTTATGTTGAAAGTCAATTTTATCTGATATTAGTATGGCTATTCCCGCTCGTTTCTTGCGACCATTTTCTTGCAAAATTCTCTTCCAGCCTTTTACTCTAATGTAGTGTTTGTCTTTGACCCTGAGTTGTGTTTCCTGTATGCAGCAAAATGTAGGATCCTGCTTCCATATCCAGTCTGTTAGTCTATGCCTTTTTATTGGGGAATTGAGTCCATTGATGTTAAGAGATATTAAGGAATAATGATTATTTCTTCCTGTCATTTTTGATGTTATTTTTGTTTTTGAGTGGTTACCTTCTTTTGAGTTTGATGGAAGAAGGTTACTATCTTGCTTTTTCTAAGGTGCAGTTTCCCTCCTTGTATTGGAGTTTTCCTCCTATTATCCTTTGTAGAGCTGGGTTACTGGAAAGATATTGTGTAAATTTGGTCTTGTCGTGGAATATTTTGATTTCTCCATTTATGTTGATTGAGAGTTTGCTGGGTATAGTAGTCTTGGCCGACAGTTGTGTTCTCTTGGAGTCTGAATCTGCCCAGGATTTTCTAGCTCTCATGGTCTCTGGAGAGAAGTCTGGTGTGATTCTGATAGGTCTTCCTTTATATGTTACTTGGCCTTTTTCTCTTACTGCCTTTAATATTCTCTCTTTGTTTAGTACATTTGGGGTTTTGATTATTATGTGATGGGAGGTATTTCTATTCTGGTCCAGTCTGTTTGGAGTTCTGTAAGCTTCTTGTATATTCATGGACATCTCTCTCTCTCTCTTTAAGTTAGGGAAGTTTTCTTCCATAATTTTGTTGAAGATATTTGCTGGCCCTTTAAATTATAGATCTTCACTCTCATCTATCCCTATAATCCTTAGGTTTGGTCTTCCCATTGTGTCCTGGATTTCCTGCATGTTTTAGGTTACAAGCCTTTTGCATTTTGTATTTTCTTTGACTGTGGAGTCAATGGTTACTATGGTATCTTCAGCATCTGAGATTCTTACCTCTATCTCTTGTATTCTGTTGTTGATATTTACATCTACGACCCCTGATTTCTTCCCAAGGTTTTTTATCTCCAAAGTTTTCTCCCTTTGTGATTTCTTAGTTGTTTCTACCTCTGTGTTCAGATCTTGGATGGTTTTGCTCAGTTCCATCACTTGTTTGTTTTTGTGTACTTGCAATTCTTTAAGAGATTTTTGTGTTTCCTCTTTCATGACTTCTTCCTGTTGACTCAATTTCTCCTGCATCTCTTTAAGTAATTTTCTCATTTCCTCTTTATTGGCTTGTATCTGTTGATCCATATTCTCCTGGAATTCTTTAAGTGATTTTTTGTGTTTGAATTGTAAGGGCTTCTACCCTATTCATGTTCCCCTGCATTTCTTTAAGAGATTTGTTTATGTCTTTTTTTGTGTTCCTCTAGCAGCATCATGACCAGTGCTTTTAAATCCAACTCTTGTTTTTCTGGTGTGTTGGGTTATCCAGGACTTGCTGTGGTTGGCGAGTTGGGTTCAGATGCTGCCATTTTGCCTTGATTTCTGTTAGTCACATTCCTACGTTTGCCTTTTGCCATCTGTTTATCTCTGGAGTTAGTTGGTCTTATTGTTACTGGTTGGAGTTTGAAGCTCCTGTGAGCCTGGCCTTTGGTGCTGCTGTCATAGAGGGCGTCCATGCTCCTGAGGTGAAGACTGGGAGGTTTCCGCTACTGGGCTCTGAATTACCTCCTCAGCTCTGCTGGGCCGGACCCAATTCTTCCCCAGGCTTGCTGCTGGACCTGCAATTGGCCTCCTGTGGTCTCCTCCTGACCTATTTAGTTGCCAGCTCTTAAGAATCAGATCTTTCTTTTTTAAGACTTGCCTTGGTCATTGTGTCTCTTCCCCAATAGAAGAATGGCTAAGACAAGCATCTAAGAAAGCCATAGCATGATGCTCTGTTACTCCCCAGGGTGTTTTATCTCTGAGCATCAGCTCAGAGTCAGTCAGCTGGTGATGGTTTATGCCTTTGCTTCTGGCAGAATTCTGTCTGCAGTTCTTACAGAGTGACCAAGACTGCTTGCTAATAATGGTGGAGGGAGGGTGGGTGTCGAAGGAAGCACTCCTCTTCCTGGATATTTCTTCATTGCTTCTGATCACCTTGAGTTAGATCAGTCTGTATCGTGAGTGCCAATTAATGATTTCCTGGCATCCTTCAGCGAGACTTAATTCTACTAGATTATTTCAAATTAGCTCTAATACAGTGATAATTATGTCTTCCTATGTCTTGAGATTATAAAAATAACTACTGCACTTTAAAAATACAATGTACAAATAAATTGGTTTCCCTAAATTTCAACCTGCTGTTTTCTCTTTTTTCTTTTTTCTTAGATATTTTATTTACATTTCAAATGTTATCCCCTTTCCTCATTTTCCCCTCCAAAGACCTACTATCCTATTCCCTTTGTCCCTGCTCACTAACCTACCCACTCCTGCTTTCCTGTCCTGGCATTCCCCTATGCTGGCTTGGCTAGACTTCTCAGGACCAAGGGCTCTCCTCCCTTTGATATCCAACAAGGCCATCCTCTGCTGCATATGCAGCTGGAGCCATGGGTCCCTCCATGTATACTCTTTGGTTGGTGACTTAGTCCCTGGGAGCTCTGGAGGTACTTGTTGATTCATATTGTTGTTCCTTCTATGGGGCTGCGAACTGCTTCAGTTCCTTGGGTCCTTTCTCTAGTTCCTCCATTGGGGACCCTGTGCTCAGTCCAATGGTTGGCTGAAGGCCTCCCTTTCTGTATTTCTCAGGCACTGGCTGGGCTGCTCTGGAAACAGCTATATCAGGCTCCTGCCAGCAAGCATTTGTTGGCATCCACAATAGTGTCTGGATTTGGTGACTGTATATGAGATGGATCCCCAGGTGGGGCAGTCTCCGGATGGCCTTTCTTTCAGTCTCCGCTCCACACTTTGTCTCTGCATCCCCTCCCATGGGTATTTTGTTCCCCCTTCTAAGAAGGACAGAAGTACCCACACTTTGGTCTTCCTTCTTCTTGAACTTCATATGGTCTTTAAATTATATCTTGGGTATTCCTAGCTTTGGGTCTAATATACACTTATCAGTGAGTACATACCATGTGTGTGACTGGGTTACCTTACTCAGGATGATATTTTCTAGTTCCATCCATTTGCCTAAGGATTTCATGAATTCGTTATTTTTAATAGCTGACTAGTACTATTGTGTAAATGTACCACATTTTCTGTATTTTCTTTAAAGCAGTGACCTTTATATATTCCTTCCTAATAGAGACTGAACTCTCGGCAGAGGATGACTGCTAGGGAGGGAAAGTCAGTTTTCTTCAGGCATACATTCTTTAGAGAACTAGTAGTATACCTTTCCAAGAACCACCTAACATACAAATTCCCCCCCTTAGACATTCCATAAACACTTAAAGGAGCTGATGCTCTGAAGAAGGACCCTTGAACTTCACTTGATCACAAACTCTTCTCCTGTCTGCCTTTTCATCATCTCCATGACTCAACTCTTTCCTTTCACTCTGCCAACCAATCACTATATTAACTTTGCACACTTGATTCTTTAGAATTGTATTTCTCCTCTTGTCCCGTGTACTCTCTCAGTTCTATGAAGTCTTGAGCTCAACAGAACCTCCAATCCAGTGATTCCAATACTTTCCCCATCACCTCCCTCCTGTGCTCATTTTCTTCTTCTATCTAGTGTAAAGTACATGGCTTTTCTCCCTGTCCCACTGCCAGCTTCATCAAAACCCCAGCCCTGAGTGAACCCATATATTGGCAATCTCCTGCTCAAGAAACTAAAGTCCCATCTGAGGAATTCTCACAACCACACTAACTGGTCTATCTTTAAATGCCAATTACTCTCAGTGCTCCGCCGCAAGCAGATATCCCAACAAGTAGGTGCAGCTGCATTGAATCTTTTTTGCATAAGCAGCTGTTGGCTTGTGATGCACCGCTCTTCTCAGCCTTGGCAAAAGTCTGGTAGGTCTTATTGAAGACAAATACTCTGTTCTATCCCCACCTCCATTCTGCTGAGGCCTCATCCTCTTGTCTTCTTCATACCCAAAATTTCGCAAAGGGCTGCTTTTCCTTTTCTTACCTACTCGTCACTGAACTTGGCTCCTGCTTTGGTCAAACTCAAAGTCCATACAGTGGCAGCTCCTCCTCTACCCTGCTCACACTCTCGAAGTTCCGTCGCCCAGCCTGTCCTCAAACTTGTGATTCTGCATCAGTCTCTTGAATGCCAGGATTGTATTTGCCTTACCTTCGGTCTCCTTGATGTTTCCCTCTTGTATTCAAAGGATCCATGTTCTTTTCTCCTCTAGTGGTAGGAGGCTTCTAAGGCTCCTTGTACACTTCTGTCTAACCTACTTACAT
Organism: Apodemus agrarius; assembly: GCA_964023405.1. Lineage (NCBI taxonomy): Eukaryota > Metazoa > Chordata > Mammalia > Rodentia > Muridae > Apodemus > Apodemus agrarius. The sequence goes on from OZ030014.1 coordinate 23,017,213, forward strand.
GCTTCAGATTGACCCAGGATGCAGCACCAGATTTATTTTCACATTGTCCCTAAATAGTCTCACTTGATGCTTTGACTCCGTCTTTCGCATCTCATGTTCGTACTGATGATATCCCTGTTTATACTCATGGTCTCGATCTTTCTGGGTAGTGGAGGGTTTGTTACTTCCAGTTACTTGTCTAAGAACTGTTGAAACAGCATGTCCCGGATGTCTCTTAATGTATTGCAAATACACATTTTCTAAAATTCCCAAGTCAGCAGTTGGCTCTTTCCACTCAGTAGCTTATACTGAATACAGTCACTGCAACCTCTGAACTCTTTATTTCCCATCTTCCCAATCAATCAGCAAATATCGTCATCTCTTTCTCAAATAGTTTCAGTCTGCCTTTTCTCTAACACCATTATCTTGCCACTTTCCCTAGTTATCACACACTCTCTTTCCCTGTCCTTGGATTGTACAGATATCATACGGCTTCTTTAGCTTGCCCTGTGTATCCGTGACTCTTCTTATTACTGTGATCGAATATCCGGCTGGAAGCCAGTAAAGGGAGGAAAGGTCCATGGCAGTTCATGCTCTGAGAGTACAGTCCACAGCAAGGAAGGCATAGTGGCAGAACCATGAGATTGCTTCCTTACATCTCAGGTGACCAGGAGGTAGAGGCAGTATTCGAAGAATGGCAAGCGATATGGGTCAAGATTTCTTCCTGCAGCTAGTCTCTACCTCTCAAAGGTGTCACAACCTGCCCAAACAGTCCAGGGACAAAGTGTTCAAACATATAAACCTTGAAGAACTTGTTATATCCAAACCGTAACCTTCCTTATCATTCTTTCTCCAAACAATATCCAAAGTCACTCTAGAAACATAAATCGGCTCGAGTTCGGCTCCGTTTTTGTCTCAATCTAGCTTGACATTCCATTGAATTTAAGATCTCAGCTCTTTATCATGTCCTGTGAAAATGCATGATCTCATTCCTGATCGTTCCCTCACTTTCTGTCGATACTTGCCTCTCTCCCTCACTAATCCCCTGCCTCCTTAGTCTCTCTCCTCCTCATGTGCACTGAACTTGACTGAGCGTCTGTACATACTGATCATGCGGAAGGCCCTTCATACTTTGCTCTTCTTAGCTCCATCTTCTCCAGTCAGGTCCCTGTGGAGATTCTTTCCTGGATCGTCTCCCCTAAAGTGACCCCCTTAGCAACTACTTTTCCCTGTCCTTAATCTCATTTGTTTCACTGGGATTCTCATGATCAATAGGTCCCGTGGGACCAAAGAGCTCCTCTGATTTATCCTGGGTATTCATTGGAAACTTCCTGAGAAAAATTAATGAAAAGTTGGGTACACTTTAATGCAAATTCACATAAGTTGTTTTCCAAAATAAAGCAAGAAATAAAATTCAAAATTAGGTGTTGTTTTAAAAATAAAATATATGCAACGTGTTGAACTTAGTTAGAAATCGATCATATTTTCAGCCTCTTACAACTGAAATTATAACCATGACAAAGTGACACATTTGGCATTTTATAATTAATTAGAAAAATTGATACACATTAACATACCCCATTTTTTAGAGTAATGGGAATTGAATTCTTGTCTGCCCAAAATACTGTCAATGATAGTGTTAATATCAACTTGATACAACATAGAGTCAGTAAGGAAGGAAACCTTATTAGAAGAATTGTCTAGATCAGATTATGTCAGGGCATGTCTGTTAGGCATTATCATAATTGCTAATCTGTGTAAGAGGGCCTAGACCACTGTCTGCAGCATGACCCCAGACAGATGATCCTGAACTCTGTAAGAAGTCTAGTTATGCACAGACTTGTGGGTGGAACAGAGAGTGAGCCAGCAAACAGATCTCTCCCTTGATTCTGTGCAAGTTCCTGCTTACATTCCTGCCCTGATATCCTTCACAATGGACTGTACCCTGGAATTGTAAGATGAAATAAAGTCTGTCCTCCTCAAGCTGCTTTTGATCAGAGTATCTTTTCAGAGAAAGAGTTCAAACTAGAATATATACTAAGCATGTGTGGTATTACCAAGTTACAACCCTATCCTCTTATCTGATTTTTTTTTTTGGTTTTTCCAGACAAGGTTTCTCTGTGCAGTCCTGGCTGTCCTGGAACTCACTCTGTAGACCAGGCTGGCCTCAAACTCAGAAATCCGCCTGCCTCTGCCTCCCAAGTACTGGGATTAAAGGCATGTGCCACCACCGCCCGGCTTCTAATCTGATTTTTAATTGATAAACCTACTTAACTCATAAAAAAAATGAATTATATACCAAATAATTCTTGGCCCTTGCCAACAGTTTCTAGCCCCTCTTGTTTCTGCCACCTAAGTACCTGTGTGTTCTTCTATCTGTTTCATCCATGGCTTCCTTATCTTGGAACTTGATGGCTTCTAATTTCCAAATCTTCTGTCTGAGTCTCATCATTAGCATGAGATGAATGTATGCTTGTTCATGTGATGCTGGTGTCTGTAATTTCCAAGTAGTTTCATCTGTGTATTTTGCATAATTGTATTAGAACAGCAGCTGAAAAGGCAACTAGGCTTGTAAAAGTCCCAAGGGAGCTGAGGACAGGAAAATAACAGCTTGCTCATAAAAACAATTCATATTGATAAGGTGTGCATGCATGCTAAGATTATAAAGAAAATAGCTTTATTGCAGTAATTTATAAATAATACTCCATAAAGAAGAATTATCACTTATGGTACACAGAGACTCTGACATTCTTCACCAAGCACTCTCCCCTCGAGTTTGGGACATACACAGGGAACAGGACTTGAAGGCACTGGGTGACGTTCTATAAATACAGTACAAATTGAGCTGCCATCCAAAGCTCATTCCACTAAAGAAACTATGACATCCTTTGCTTCCACCAGCTAGAATTCACTCAGAGACAGGGCAAGAAACTTAAATGATTGAGCAAACAAGAATCACGATTTTAAAGGGAAACTATGCCTAGTTCTACCACCAAATCAAATGGCCATATAATGAATGTATCAAATAAACAAGTTAAAGGCTGATTCAGCAAAAAAGTGAGCTTTTTCTCTGGTGCCTCTTTTAGTAAAGATTCACTCCTATCACCTTGTTATACCTAATAGTATAACATCCTTGGTCCAAATGAAGGATGATTAAACGGACAGACAGACAGACAGATAACCACCTAGTGGGGTCCTTAGGAAGCTAAATGCTCTCAAATTTCTCAAACAACGTCAAAAATTTCTCATTTATAAAACGACTGAATTTTTTGTTACTACATTATTAATTTGTATGTAAGCCTCATTTACAAAAAATATATCTATATAGGTATTTTGCCTGCATGCTTGACTGCACACCATGTGTATCCCTGGTAATCACCGAAGGAAGAATAGGCAAGATTCAGGCCCCTGGAGCTAGAGTTATAGATGGTTGTGAGCTATTATTTTGTGTGCTGGGAGCTTAACCCAAGTCCTCCAAAAGTGCAGCCAGTACTCTTAATCGCTGAGCCATCTCTCCAGCACCCATGGGAACCTCATTTTAAAATAAGAATATTGTGTTGTTTGATAGAAATAGAATCTCCATTAAGTAGTGTCTGGCAAGATGGCTCTGATAGTAATGCATGAAGCATAAAGACCTGAGTTCAAATCTCCAGTGCCCATTAAAAATGAAATTTTCAAGCCCATCTTTAAACCCAGCTCTCAGAAAAACAGCACAGTTTTATAAAGAAAAAGTTTTTCCAAGTTGTTTGAGAAATTTGAGAGCATTTAGCTTCTGTCTATATGTCTGGACTCTTGGACAGGTGGACCCTTAAGAGTTCTCTGACCAGCCAGCCTCATCTAATCGGTGAGAACTAAGTTCACCAAGACCCTGTCTCACAAAAGGTGAAAGGAAATGAGAAGGGATCAAGGTAAACCTCTGACCTCCACAAGCCTTTGCATAACGTACACACATATATACACTACACATATACCTTCAATGGGATATGATTTTACTTGATTCTATGTTCTTACTTCACATATATTTGTGTAGGTCTCACATTTTCTTTGTATTTTATCACCTTAATTTGACTATAGTTGAGTTAAACTGATTTACAGTTAAACAGAACAAATTTACGATTCACGAGTCAGCAGGAAATGTGTGCATGCATTTCACCTTGTCCTGGTCTACCTTACCATTTCAGAAAGCATATGCTAACCTGACCTCCGCAGGTTTCCTGGTGGAAATTGAATGATGCTGAGTGAGAGCATGCAATATACAAACAATTAAATTTCATGAGCAGAAAATGCTGCATTCCTAATATTCAATTATTATATTTTTAGGACATTAGTTGTATAAAATTTTGAGTAAACTCCCCATTGCCAAAAATTTCCTGAGACGCCAAGACTTCAAAATCAAGTAGGGCTGAAATCAATATTTATGTGAAGGCAAATGATATGATTTAAGATTGACTTGATGGAAATTCTGTAAATGGAGATCATAGTTTATGTTATTGTTGCACAGTAACATAAATTTCCTTACAGAGGATCACATATTTAAGAAGGACAAATTTTATGATAGTCATACTTGGATGACACTATTCCTGCAATATCTGAACAGACTCATTCAGGACAGGGAAACAATGGCAGACCAAATAATACCACCAAAATCCAACTTATGAACCAATGGATTTTACTAGGGCAACTCACAAGGATGAGTTATTATAGGAGCAGAAATGACTTAAGAGAGCTTCATCTTTCAATTCGACCCTATCATGGGTGACCACTCCTGAAAGCTGGGAACAGTTTGCATATGCACAGAGAGGAAAGAGCCTGGTGAATCTGGTCAGTTGTAAGGAATTCCTAAGGCTGTTGAGTCCTTTTGAACTTAGAGAGCTTCCCAGGAGGATGAAATGTTTCACCTCTCCTTAGAACATCCTGTCATTTCACCTCCCTTTTAACATTCTTACTATTAACACTTGCTCCAAATAGACAGTTTTGTCTCAGGGAAAATTACTACCCAACAATACTATGCTTCCATAAAACATAAAAAGTAAGGCACCATCCTTAACCTCAAGAAGCTTGCAGTTGAATGAGTGAACGTCAACATATAAACCCAAACTTGCTTTACTCTTCTGAAAAAACATACATGGTATTGGTTAATAGTTCAAAATATTGAATGATTATTTTAAAAATAAGTGTTGAAATCATGCTAACACTAGTGATACGGTTTCTAGAACCTAGAGCACATTCCGTGCTCTCTAGATACATACAATATTTAAAATATCCGAAGTCTCATTAGCACCCTTACACAAAGGGTGGCATTTGTATTTGTATAAGGTAAAAATCTTGACATATCTAAAAAACGCATCCAATACTATCAGTTTGATATTCACTAAGCGCCACAGAATTCTCTGTACTGTATGGAAAGCAGGTGGAACCTGGACGGAGAAAGGATTGATTCGTGGTTCTTTAGTCCTTTAGAACACAGACCCTCGGAGACACAACTGGCTAGGCTCCCAGAAGATCACAACAAACAAAGCAGAAGGAGTCCACAGAGGGAAGACTTCAGATCCACATAGCTATCTGCTGTGTTGCTCATCTGTGACTCTAGTTCAGCTTTCTCCCTGGGGGACACATTCTCCCATTGCCCTGGGGAAATATAAATGATGCCTTGGCTCTGGGTTCAAAGAAGTGCAGCTCTTCCAAAGTTTCTTAAAATGTTAATAGTAGTCCTATTCTAAATCCTACCTAACTGTCACCTAAACTATTTTATCAAGCCGCAGATGGGGTCCACCTTGGGGAGACTTCTCCCCACTAAGTATCCACCTGTCAGAACACGGTTTCAATATTATGCATTTCCAACTTGATCCTTACTTCTCATGAGAGGAGCTCCATGATCCTTCCACAGTGAATTCTTTACGCATCTTCTCACTCTCTCAACAAATAGTCATAGGATCTTGTTTATTTGAAGCTTATCTAAACCTATACAATCAGATCTAAACTGCATAGATCATACATACGTATACATTAACTGCATATACAATCATATCTAAACTGCATGGATCGATTGCATGCCAATTCTGCTAGGCCTCCCTGTATATGCTGCATCCAAGAAGCCACTCCAGGAAAGGGGCTGCCACTTTATTTATATTTACTCCCATAGAAGATGAGCAGGGAGATAAACAGGAACAGTTATTTATTGGCTGGTTCTCTCAATTTTGTGATTAAATGGGAAAATGGGACATGAAGAAATGTTATCCTCCAGGGAATCATTCTGAGTCATTGTAAGGTTAGAAGGAAATGATCATTTTTTAAAACTGCCTCCCAGGTCTCTAATTTTCTCTTTCATAACATGAGAGTGTTGAATTCACTGCCTTCAAAGCCTCTGTAAGCTTGACCATTCTTTGATACTCTGAATCTTACCCATAATTCAGCCCTGAGCCTCACCGTAATAAAAATGTAGAAATAAGTCTGACCACTTCCTTCCTCCTGTCCCCCAAAGAATCCTTAATAATTTGACTTTCTGAAGGAAAGGAAGCCTTTTTATGTATATAAATTAGTTATGCAGATTTGAAATGGTTATTTTCACTTCAGTCAGGTTCTTAAGGTTTTAACAGAAAACTTTTACCTAGCTCGGATATTCATTCTCGTATACAGGATGATGTTACCCAATCGGGCCTGAATCTCATCTGACTGCAGTGCTTCTCCCTAGCTTACACCCCAGCTACTGGAATAGTTCTTGGACCACTGGGAAGGTGGACCAATGTGACCAGGAAACTTGAAGACTTTCCACTGTCAGACAATATGCCCATATGTAATAGAGAAGGCATTAGTGAATGTGCCAAGAAAACTATGTCGGTCAGGATCGGAAAGATGACTCACACAAATCACTTAACTTCATTGCTCAGTAATTTGTCTGCTTTAAGAAGAGAAAATATAAAGTAATGGTTCAGCACAGATCAGCACAGACCATGACTTTCACCCTTTCTAGCTCCAACAATTTGTCTTGGCAAAAAAAAAAAAAAAAAAAAAAAAAGGATAAAGTTTGGTCACCTGTGAGTTGCCCATACATTGAACCTCCTGCTGGTGAGCAAATTAAAAAGAAGTCGCCATGAAAAATAACATCTATACAAGGAAAGAAATTGTAGTATTGGCATTGGGTCTAGTCTTAATAATCAGTAATTTTCAAAATCCTTGTTTCAGACGATAGCTATGAGGCCAAAATGAGATGCTCTTGAAGCACCTAGGCTAAGGTAGCGTCATGCTACTCGTTTGTTAATGTGTGTACACATATGTGTATGTGTATCAAGTGTGAGCCGTATGTATGCCAAGTATGCTCTGCCATTGGACTATAGTCCCAGCCTTCTCTTTCCTATTTAAATTAATGGAGAGCAGTTTCCTTGCCTGGGCTAAGTATTCTGAACGTTAGGAATAAAACTAGAGAACAAGCAAATGTGACTCCAACTCTCTTAGAATCTAATGGGCGGGAGAGGTCTTTATCAGATGGCCTCACTAATAAACACAAGCGTAAGATCGAGAGCCTGAGTAAATAGAACCTTGTTTTGAAAGGGACTGTGTCTGAAACACCTGGCCCTTCAAGCAGTGAAGGTTGGGGAACTGTCGCTGGGTTCATGGGAGCTTTTTCTTCACCTTGAAAGCAACAGCTTACACACAGGACTTGACTCCAGAGCTACATTATAAGACCATGACTAGCAGTCAGGGAGGCAAATAAATATAGCGAGTCTCTTAATTGGAAAATTGCAGAAAATTCACCAAAGTCTAATAAAGACTTAATTTGCCATAGATATAGCCAATGCCAACCATTATCTTAGGATTTGTTATAAATCTAGGTGTGTTTTTTTTCCCATTTAGATGAATTAAATGAATAGTTTAAAATAATATAAAAGCTATTCTTTACTTGATGTAAATTATTAAAATTAAAACCATCTGTGTTACCCTTTATAAATTGTGTTAATGTGAATATCAATGACTACCTCCATATGTAATGAGACATTCATCAAGTATTTTATGATTCGTCTAAAAACTCAAAGGCAAATCATCTGTGACACCTCAGCTCTGTAGATGTCAGGGAGATACCTGACATAAGCTTAAAAATATATTTCCCAGATAAAAAAATATTTTTATAAGATTGGCAGATAAAACAGTTAAAGAACCCATAATTTCAGTTGCAGAGAAAGTCTTTCTTCCAGACTGATAAATTGCTTTCTAACTTCTCAAAGTATTTGGGAGAAACTTGAAGACAAAGCTCAAACCTCAAAAGTAGAAGTGAGCTTTCCAAATAGAAACCCAGGTCTTTTAAGCCGGTGTGAGGGCCCTGCTGTTGGTAGAGTCAGAGGTGTCAAGGAGGGGCTGATGCCTGCAAGTTTGTGCTGACCTATTTGACTGACCATAAAAGGAAAATTATTGTTGAATAACTGGAAAAAAGCTTTTGGAACTTTCGACCTGTCACTTCCTGCCTAATGTATTGATTAGGTAAATATTAGAGATTATTCCAATTTACAAAGCTAAACTGCTCAGAAGAGTGAGGCACAAGCCTAAATATATTCTTAACTTTTAAAACGTTCAGGCAGAATGATTACACATTTGAGCCATCCTCGGCTCAGTGATTTCCAAACCAGCCCAGATCCCATAGATAGAACTGCTCAGAGGGCAGATATGTAGGTCAGAAAAACATTTTATTTTTACAAACTCATACCAATGATTAATGAGGAAAATTTACATTAAATCAACATAATATTCACAATAATACTGAAATACAGTCTACGCTGTTAGTGTTTTCTATTTTCCCACCGTGCTCTCTAAAATTAAACATGTGGTTCAACCATCTTTCAAAAGCACTGACCTGTTGCTTTTGAAAACACATGGATGACACAGGGTGGTACTGACCTTGCCAGTGTACTGTCGAATTTGAATGAATACATTCTAGATTGTAGCTCTCATTGGCAATCTATCAGCTCAGCTGGAGAGCTGAGAATAAAGAATGGATTGGTGTCAGATAATTGTAAACTTGGTCCCACTGAAATGAGGTTTATTTTTAGTTACCAACACTTTTTGAAGGCTAAATTACAGAAAATAGCAATCATTTTCTATCACATTGGCTCTTAAAATTAATCAGGCAACTGGGTTAATAATAGCATATTTTTATTAATAAACCACAGAAACACCTGTACTTATTCATCAGAAAGATTCAAAATGATATTCCAGTGAAGGAGTATCAAATTATCATTTGAAAATTCTTGAATAAATTGTATGAACACCTTATTAGTGAAAGTAAGTTAAATACAATCCAGCACATACATTTCAGAGTTAAATACCGTAAAAGTTAAGAATACAACTTTCAAATTTAGACAAATTAGGTCCCAGCCTCAATTTTAATAACAAGTGACCATGTGCTCTAAAAAAAAAAAAAAAGTTACTTCTCTGCATAACAAATTTCTCATGTATAGAATGAAGATGATGTTCAGGGTAGCCATGGTGAAGAAGGAGGGGGGAGAAAGAGGAGGAAGACAGGTTGATAGATGATAGATAATATATACATAGATCATACTTATGTACATACACACACATACATACATACACACACACATATAAACCCATACATACATACATAATGACTGTTAACATTCACAGTTTCTACTTTGCATTGGACTGTGATCTATGTCTGTTCTATGAAAGCTAAGCTCTTAAAAACATTTCTTTTAGAGAGAGGGAAGAGAAAGAGAGAGAGAGAAAGATAGGGAGAGGGACAGAGAGAATCGATAGATATTCTTGGCACTACTCTAGGACCCCACTTTGCATCTTACTCTTCCTGTCGCTATGATAAATTACTCTGATAGGAAGAACGTAAGGAAGAAAAGATTCGTTTTATGACTCCAAGTTGAGGGTACACTCCATTATGGCTCTGTCAGCCGGGGTTCTAGGCTACTGAACATGGTGTCTCCACAGTTAGGAATCAGAGAAAGATGATCACTTACGTTCAGCTCGCTTTTTCCCTTTTCTCAGTCTAGGACCCAAGTACAGGGAATAGTACTCCTCACTGTGAAGGTAGGTCTTCCTCCCACTTAAACTGAACAAGATTATTCCTCGCAGGCTTGCCCAGTCGCCTGGATGATTTCATATTGCAACAGATTGATAATCACTAGGAACGATCACACCACGTGTTTAATTTCCACAACTGTTTAGGTAGCAAATATCATTCGTCCTTTTACAGATAAGGAGATGAGAGAAACAAGAATTTAAACAACTCTTCCAGGAGCATCTCAATATCAGAGCCTCCATGTCCTCACCCTCTATACTGTGGTATCTAATGTGCACATCAATATAAAATGGGCATTTAATGGGATTGTCTATATAGATCACTCTCAATTATCTCAAACTTGGGACATATAGGCCACATGTGTCCAGAATGGATATAAATGTGGCCAAGCAGAAAAATCACAAACTTACTTTAAAAAAAAATAAGGTTTTTGCAATTACAAAAGAATTCAATTGTGTGGTTGTTAAGAATGAGCTTTGTAGTTGAAATTGTCATATTGCAACGTCAAAACATAGGACATACTTGTTAGACCATTGTGTGAGTCCATTAGGTTTTCAATAAACATTTACCACTTCGTAGTTTATAAAATTATATTATATGGTTTATAAAACCATACATATATTTTACTCTATTTGATGGAATTAGTGGAATTTTCCACTAAAATTTTTCTAAGAACTTTCTGCAAGCCTCATATTATTTCCAGACTTTCTCTAGGACCTTCAACAGAGGAAATGGGCAAGGTTCTACACATCACAGCATAAATGTGATAGTGACTTATTTTGTCATTAGCTTCATTTACATTTTAAACTTAATGCTAGGAAAATAGAATCAAAATGAAAACAGAAATACTTGGTCAGTGAGGTGGCTCAGCAGGTAAAGGTGCTTGCTTCAAAGCCGTATGGCCTGAGTTTGATCCTTGAGACTCACAGTCAGAAAGAAGGAACCAACTTTCACTAGCTGTCCTCTCAGTTCCCACTCACACTAACGGAGGAGCATCCACCCAGACACACATTAGTACATTAATTAATTAGCTAATTAATAAATTCTTTGATGGATGAATGAACTAATAAAATAGATGAGTTACTTTTAATAAATTATTACCATTACATTATTTAGTAAGAATTTAATAATTGTTATTAATAGGTATTTTATTATTTATGTTTTGTTATTTATTAGTTATTATTTTGTTTTTAGTAATTAATTATTTATTAATGGTCATTTATTATAACAAATTATTTTTATTATGTGTTGTTTATTAATAATTATTTATTTCATTATTTTTAGTTGATATATTCTTTATCTACATTTCAAATGATTTCCCTTTTCCAAGATCCCCCCTCCCTGCAAGTCTTATAAGCCCTCTTCCCTGTTCCCCAATCAACCCCTTCCCACTTCCCTATCCTGGTATTGCCCTACACTGCTGCACTGAGCCGTTCTAGGACCAGGGACCTCCCCTTCCTTCTTCTTGGGCATCATTTGATATGTGAACTGTTTCTTGGGTATTCCAAGCTTCTGGGTTAATATCCACTTATCAGTTAGTGCAAAAAATGTGTGTTCTTTTGTGACTGGGTCATCTCACTCAAGATGACATTCTCCAGTTCCAACCACTTGCCTAAGAATTTCATGGATTCATTGTTTTTAACAGCTGAGTAGTATTCCATAGTGTAAATATACCACATTTTCTGTATCCATTCCTCCACTGAGGGACATCTGGATTCTTTCCAGCTTCTGGCTATTATAAATAGGGCTTCTATGAACATAGTGGATCATGTATCCTTATTACATGCTGGGAAATCCTCTGGGTTTATGCCCAGGAGTGGTATAGCGGGTTCCTCTGGTAGTATTATGCCCAGTTTTCTGAGGAAATGCCAGACTGACTTCCATAGTGGTTATACCAGCTTGCAACCCCACCAGCAGATGAGGAGTGTTCCTCTTTCTCCACATCTTGCCAGCACCTGTTTTCTCCTGAGTTTTTTATCTTAGCCATTCTGACTGGTGTGAGGTGAAATCTCAGGGTTGTTTTGATTTGTATTAATCCATACTTATCTCCTTGTACTAAGCTCAACTCCAAATGGGACCTATAAAGTTACAAAGTTTCTGTAAGGCAAAGGACACTGTCAAAAGGACAAAACAGCAACCAACAAATTGGGAAAAGATCGTTACTAACCCTAAATCTGACAGAGGGCTAATATCCAAGATATACAAAGAACTCAAGAGGGTAGACTCCAGAGAGCCAAATAACCCTATTAAAAAATGGGGTACTGAGCTAAACAAAGAATTTTCACCTGAGGAATATCGAATGGCTGAGAAACACCTAAAGAAATGTTCAACATTCTTAGTCATCAGGGAAATTAAATTATTTATTTATAATAATTTTAATGATTTCTTAAATAATATACTTATATTTAAAAAACAAACTATTTCATTATCAAAGCTTGTGATATTATCATAGAGATATTTTACATGAGCTGGTCTACTCTGTTACTGACTATTTATCACATCCTTAAGAAAACTGTAGGTCTCTGAAGAACCTTTCTACCTGTTGTGAAGGTCCACTCAGACCAACCAATAAGAGATAAAGCAAAGGTAATCTAGGACCTTTCAGACCTGCACCTATGAGTAAAGCCCATAAGAAAGGAGGTGTCATATTAGTATGTTGTTTTCCAGGGGTACCCAAGAGAGTGTTTCACAAGCCAATTTTCCTTATTGCTGCTTTGAGAAAAACCATCAAAGATTCAAAATACAAAGGGAGGCTTCACACTTCTGAGAACACAATTTGACTCGTCATCTTGTTTTCTTACATTCGTTCCTTCCAAAACAAGTTCCAGGTCCTGTTATTTCCAATATCATGTGGAAAAAATTATTCACAAAGGTTATTCATATCAGATTATTTCCTCTGATTAGAGAGGAAACCAGTTTGATATTGTAACAGTATTTGAGATTCCTTCAGCAACCATCCCTTAGTTTCTCAAGGGAAATGGGTTTACAAAAAATATGTTGTACCCTAAAATTTGGAAATGTAAGTCTGTGTTTATTTTGATTTTTTAATGAACCTGTGATATTTCTATAGATATTTATAAGGAGAAATTTGATTTATATGTATTTTTAGATTGTTGAATGATTATACTGACCTAGGTACAGAATAGAGAATACCAAGCCTTCTTTATTCTGCTGTCCTAGGGGTTCTCAAGAGATAAGAGGAGTAAGAGCATTTACATGCACTGATCACGTACAAATTTGTCCTATCTCAATCTGTAAATATGAGAATGCAGTATGTTTAATCTCATATCATTCTTATATCAATTTTAAGTTTACTCAACCCCGATTCAGCTTCATGAAAATAGAAACTCAGGAACGCCCTGGAACTGGCCCAAGTTCGCTGAGACAAAAGAGCTAAAACTGGTCCGGTGATTCCAAAGGTTATGACTTTATCACAAAACCTCGGTATTCTACACCAGCAAGGGTTATAAAGATGGCAGTGAGGCTCTTGTTACCTAAGAAAGAATTGTAAATGGTCTTTTATGTGCCCTATCGCTATACACATCATATTGATATTAGCTGAGGAAGCATCTCTATATATTAATGAAATACATAAAATACGCTGAATTAATAGCCTCTTGAAACAACATGAATATCAATTACGCCTGTCAGAACGAGTGCGACATTTTTTACCAAGTACATAATGATCCTAGTAAGTAGAGTAAAATAATTGGGATAGATGAGAATCGTGCTTCTCCCCGTTCACTTCATTATACACAATTTAAAGTCATCATCATCACAAACATAACATTTATTACACAATATAATTTCTAATACATCACGATTTGGACTGGAAAACATAACTGCTGTAAGCAAGACATACTGTTCATTTAATAAGTCACGAACCATTAACCATTATTCGAGTGCTATGTTTTCCAAAGCAACTGGGAAAGGCTTTGCAGAAGCGCAGGGAAAGAGAGAGGGCCTGAAAATCCGTACAGCTGCACATATCTGTATGTGCAAATCGGTACAATCATGAAGTTAGCTATTTTTTTTTCTAAGAAATCAGATGTACAATTATTTCTTCTTTACAAATCATCGCTTAAGTCTCATTGAGAAAGATGTAAAGGACTCGCTTATTGGCCGTGTTTGATCTTACTGTTAATTATATATAGACTATAAAATAGAATGTTCACAGAAATATTAAAGTCATTCATAGAAATATTAAGTCTGCCAGGTGGTGGTGGTGCACATCTATAATCCCAGCACTCTGGGAGGCCGAAGCAGGCAGATTTCTGAGTTCAAGGCCGGCCTGGTCTACAGAGTGAGTTCCAGGACAGCCAGGGCTATACAGAGAAACCCTATCTTGAAAAAACCAATTTCAAAAAACCAAAAGAAGAAGAAGAAGAAGAAGAAGAAGAAGAAGAAGAAGAAGAAGAAGAAGAAGAAGAAGAAGAAGAAGAAGAACACATTTCAGAAATATTAAGTCTTTCAAAGATGCTTTTAACTCAGATATGAACAGGGCAAATGCCCTGCTACCAACCTCCTCATGTAACTGCAGCGGCATGTGGGCAGAGTTCCATTATAGATTGTGTGACCCTCCCAACTGTGAGCCCAATAGTCTTTTCCAAGGGCAAGTTTCCCAGATCTTATTTGACTGCTTTGTCACTATCTAAAGTTGGAGTGCTTTACTTAAGTTCCTGGCTGACTGACATCATAGTATCTGCTGACCTGATGTAGAAATCTCAACTCTGTTAGTGACATGGCAGGCCCATTTCTGTGATCTCATGGATAAACTTAAATGGCAATTTCTGTAGAAGAAAATTTTCCAGATTTTCTTGTTGTAATGAATACACATATTAGATTTGGCGTGTGGTCTGTCAAAAGTGTCACACAGGAAAAGAACATTCTTCTACATTGTACTGGCTGGTTTTGTGTGTCAACTTGACACAGGCTGGAGTTATCACAGAGAAAGGGGCTTCAGTTGGGGAAGTGCCTCCATGAGATCCAGCTGTGGGGCATTTTTTCAATTAGTAATCAAGGGGGGAGGGCCCCTTGTGGGTGGTACCATCTCTGGGCTGGTATTCTTGGGTTCTATAAGAGAGCAGGGTGAGCAAGCCAGGGGAAGCAAGCCAGTAAGGAACATCCCTCCATGGCCTCTGCATCAGCTCCTGCTTCCTAACCTGCTTGAGTTCCAGTTCTGACTTCCTTTGGTAATGAACAGCTGTGTGGAAGTGTAAGCTCAATAAACCCTTTCCTCCCCAACTTGCTTCTTGGTCATGAAGTTTGTGCAGGAATAGAAATCTTGACTAAGACATACGTAATAAACTTCTGACCAAGCAATCCTTGCGAGGAGAGATTGAGATGTCATCAGCAAAAAAATATCTAATACAACCTATGGTTACTAGAAGAGAAAGCTTTAATTGGTAGACTTGAAATATAAGCATGATTTCATGATTGCTCAATAGGTCACTTAACTATTGGAGAGGCATGGAACAGACTCTAACTTCCAAATCTGGAATACCTAAAGGTCACTGGTGAATTATTAACTAAGAGCAACTGGAATCTTAGGACTTTATCACTTTTACTCTAAGATTCTAATATATGTAAGCAACCATTCAAGATCTAGAGATAGTACTGTTTCAACAGCAACAACAACAGAAAAGGTGATTTATATTAGTCCTCCTAGCCTATACCCTATACCCCTCAATCTTAGATTATAAACATTATAAACAACAACCACAGTTATTCTGACAGGTGTATAGTGGAAGGATTGACGCCTAAGAGCATATGCCATCTGTTTTAAAATTATGCAGACACATGACATAAACAAGGGTTGCAGTTGACTTTGCCATGTAACAGAATTCTGTCACCAAAACTTTGGATTTTATATAACTCAAATAGAGTGAAAATATGAACACCCTTAAAATTAACTTTATGAAAGTCTTAGAAGTCCACTCATCCAAGGGGGGTTTTCCCATTGGATGACTCTGTAGGGGTTTTCCCTGAACACGAAAAGAATGTAATTATCACAATGCCACATCCGTTTTCAAAGAGAGTTATCAACTTTCCCAACCAACCTAGGGTCAAATTTCATGGTAGTCTAATACTTAATTTTAAAAAGTTGCTGAGCTGCACTTTAATACTATCTCAGATATGTGACAAAAATGCTTAAAAGTTCCTTGAAGTTGCCAGGCATGAAGTCCCAAGGGGTTTAGGAGGGACTGCCATTGGCGTAAGGCCTGAATGGACGCTAGCGTGAGACCCTGTTGCAAAAACACAAACCAAAACAAACAAGCAAACAAAAAGAGTTCCTTGTTGTCCTGACATTTAAAAAGCAACACCAATAACAAACATACTGGCTTCACAGAAGATAAGCTTTTCTGGGCCTCACTGGCTTTCAGACTCAAATCATCTGTCATTCCCGACTTTCACAGCTACGTGTCATGGGAACAACTTGTTCCGAGCCTGTTGGCCGACTCCCCAGAAAAGTGAGCACTGAGTATTTTTACTGATTAGCACATAAGTGATTTCATTGGAGTTTGGCTTCTTCATCTTAAGGAATGAGCAGTTCTTCTGCTTTTTGCTTTAAAGAACTGAGGATATAAATTTTCCCCTCAAGGTGTATATTAAAAAAGAAATATAGAAAAAAATAGAACCTGATTTCATATTATCTGCATGTGCTTGAGTCCAGTGAATGTCACATATTTTCATATCTGTTCTGATTTTCAGTATTTAGATGATTTGTCCTAGAAGTAGATTAGCTCGTGATGATAATAATTAAACCGTTTTTTTTTCCCTTTCAATAAATGCAGGACAGTCTGGAAGAGCTTGATTGTGGAAACAAATTGTTTATATATGATTAATAGTATTAGCAACATTCTTGACTGGAAATTGTATAGGAGTAAGAGATCTATTGGACAAATATGATCTCAACTAACAAATGCACACATATGATCTCAAATAACCAACAGACACACACACACATATGATCTCAAATAACAAACTCTCACATATGATCACAAAACCTCTATTTCTCCAACAATTTACTCTTAAAAGCTACTTCCTTGTTGTCTTTTGATGAGTACTGTTAACTCAAAACTCAATATATCTCTTTTTTATTGGCAATGTTCGTGTTTACTAACGTTTATTCAGGGGGAAAGGGACAGGAGGAAATGTTTGTTTTAACCTTTTACAATTGAAATAAACTTAGATGCAAGATGTGGGACCCTTTCATATGGCAGTCAAGGCTGGAAGATAAACTGTGGCTTAAAGTTAATATTACTAGTCTATGTCACTGGACAGGTCCCCTCCTGGGCCATCACATAGGAAAAATGAAGGAAGAAAATATCACTTCCTGTCTTGGAATCACTACACAGCTTTGATCTCATGGTCTAAAACCAAAGGATGTGAATTAGAATTACAAATGACAATAGAATTTCCAAAATGCTGTGTAAAGTGAACAGGACATACATGTCTACCATGTTGAACCCAGGCTCCCAGGTACAGTGACGGGCAAGGACAACCGTGCACCTCTGTGTACTTTTCTGTGAAGTGTAGTAGAGAATATCCTTATCAATCAGTGTGATAGTTTTCTGAATTTATGTTTCATATGTATATACTATAGTGTTTAATATTATAAGCTTTTTGGAACCTGTTAACAATATTGATAGTGCCTTAAAACTACTTTTATCTCCTTCATTTTCACCTGTGTCATAAATCAGCATGTTCTCCTGTTCAATTTTGGCATTTTTATGCCATAAAATATGACCATTTCTGAAAAGAAAGGAAGTATTTATTCTTTCCATCATCTTTCATTAGAAGCAACAAAAATACATTTCTCTTCTACTTCTGTCTTTCCAATTCCTCTGATAAAAACTAAATTTATATTTTTATTGGTTATATAAATATTGGCAATATTTAATCATAAAGAAACATCAGAGGTTCTTGTTTTAATCTAACACACCCTTTCAAGCTTTTTTTTTATTGAAAACTCTCAAGCAACCTTTTTTATTATTATTAAAAATTCTTTACCTTTTTCAAAGTCCCAAGACAGATGCAAAAAAAATTTGCATTTGTTCTTTCAGGAGCATAATTAGTTATGAATATCGCAAAAATATGTCTTGAATACTTTTTCAGCAAAGATCCTGTTAAGCCACACCACTAAAAGTCACAAATAGCTAAGAAAAATTAAGAGTAGTATTCTCAAGGTCAAATAGAACTTTATTCTTTTTTTTTTTTTTAGATTCAGTATCATTTTTTATGGAAATTTTTAATTCATTGATTGATTGAGACCAGAGGTCTAACCTATGTGACTTGCTCAGTGTTGGGGCACTGTTTGCAGCCAATCACGGAAAGGAGTTGGTATGGCTAGTGCTTTAATGAATAGGAAGTTTAAACTTTCTACAACTCAGGCAGGAAGTCTTCACTGATGATGGTCAGCTGGTGAAAGGCCACTCAACAGGTTGTGAGAATCCAACTGTGGGGTCTCCACCCATGAGTCGCAGGAACCAGTCTCCAGCTGGGCCCTTCAGCTGTCGCCCTGCCTGGAGTAGCATGAGCCAGCTGTTGCCTTCAGCTGTTGCCCTGCCTGAAGTAGCACGAGCCAGCTGTTGCCTTCAGCTGTTGCCCTGCCTGGAGTAGCAGGAGCCAGCTGTTGGTATTTCCTTGCTCCCTGGTGTTTCCTGTTCACCTGGTGGTGAGGATGACTAAAACCCTGTCCCGGGACAGGGGTGGCAGCTGCTACCGGAATAGTCCATCCACCGTTTTGAATACCAAGGATTGGCTGGTAGTCCACAGCTGATCTATTTTAGACAATCTTCCTCGTCAAAGGTAAGTCTTCAGAACTTGGAAGAGGGCTGTTGCCACAAAGTGAAGAAATCTCAAATAGTATCTTCTTTCCCTATTATTATGCCATAGGATTAACCATTCTGAACGCAATCTGTGAAATCAAGTTTCTATTAATGTCTAGATAACCTATCTGATCCTAAGACATTAGAACCACCCCCTCTAGCTTCCTGTATCATTACTACTGAGATCTGAGAATTTCCACTGGTCGCCTAAAAGCTTTTAGCCTTGTTTCCAATAGCCAAGCCCCCCCCCAAAAAATTAAAAACTTAAGTGCTTTTTACATAGTGTTAGTGCCTGAACACGGTATTACTACAGTCATCAGAATTTGTAAGTTTCTTATTCTTTCCTGATTATCTTTTCCCTGAACACAAGCCTTTGATCTTAGCATGTTAGTCAACTAATGACCCTCATCTACCTAATGTAACCTGTCCGTTTTGAATGCTTTTTCCTATTCTGATTTGTTTAGTAAACACTGTGCTGTTTTATATTTGATTCTAATCTGCAGTCACTTCACATGGAAATTTTTTATTAAAAAGTGTATATTTAGAAATCAATATTATCTGCTTAAAATAAAGAGCAAAGTCTAATTCTTAGAAAATTTCAATGTTGATCTTCACCTGGAAAATGGTAATAATGATTATTCTCAAACTTCAACCTCTTTCCAAGTTCGTTAAGTACAGATAGAAGGAGATGTGTGGAAACACAGTTAACACTTCAACCAACAAAATGAGTCGTTTAGCTTTCTATGATTCTAGTTATATATGAAAGGACATATTTGTGCCTGTTACGAGAAAATTATTACTTAAAGATGATTTCTGCACGTGGGGGAAATTGGTCACGTAAAGTCTGTAAGCTGAAGTGTGGGCTGAAATATGAACAGAAAGATTCAGTGCGATTAATAAGATGTCTTTGAATTAATAAAAGATAATTGGTGTACCAGACAAATGAGTCAAGTCAAAAGCTCAACGATTTACTTCTGCTCGTACACACAAAGTTAGCGCAGCCCCCTCGGGGCTTGGGTCAACAGTGTTCCTTCCTATTGAACATGTGTTTCTGTTTTCCTTTGGGGTATGCCTCAGTTTTTATACGGCTGAAAATAAATTTTATTAAACATGCCAGACACAGTTCATGATCTTGTGTTATTTACTGCCTTTAATGCATAATGCCTCCTGCTAGACCACAGCAATAAAGAAGAGGCAGATTTTGAAACTCTTTGAAAACATGGTTTCTAATTTAAAGAGTTTTGGGTTAGTGTGGTCACTTTCATAAGTCAGGAAATATCAGAAAATATATCCACTAACTCAATGCCGCATTATAAACCTACATCTATTTTGTAGATTATTTCCTCTTTAACTCAGTTTAGGAAATGGGAGAGTTAATGTCAAGTCATGACATTGAAATCTGTCCCTTTGATTAAAGCTACTTCCTTCTCAGCTATAATCTGATATTATATATATATATATATATTTACATACACATATATGATGCAATATATAACCTATATGTAAGCTATAATCTCAGCTTCTTCCTCTATCTTCTCTGATTAGCCAAGTTTTTGATGAATTTTCTCCCATCTATTCCCTCTTTTAGCACATTACCAAAAGTATTCCAAGGAGGAAAGGCTTGCCCCCTTTAAATAGTTCAGCTTTGTTGTTTTAAGTCAAAAGTCATAAATCTGTATGCCATATCTAAATTTTAAATTCCAGAAAATAAGAATCTGTTGTCTTCCTGAACTGTATAAGGACCCACTAGTGTATTCTAGAATGCAATAAAGACTCCTGGAAATGTCTCGGTAGCCTCCCATTTAATTTCCGCATCTCTCTGTTGAGTACTCAAGTTCTCAGTGGACATTTTATATGGTGTTAGGCTCCAGATATGAGAGTGACTGAAGAATGGATGGCCCATAGCCTAGTAGATCACATAATCAAGAGATGCGGCATAGTTAACGAGAATTTCTCCTGATACAACCTTAAGCCAACAAAAAAGTGCATGTATTAGTATAATAAAACTGATATTTTCCCAAGTGGACTTCAAGCCTGGCTTGCAGCCAAATAGCACTAAACCAGGATTTTCTCCTTATGAATAACAATTTCACTTGGCAAACTGTGAATCATAAGACCATTCCAGCCCTGAAAAGAAGAGCTAGGAATTCATTCTACATTTTTGTGGGGGGGGGGGGGTGGCAAAGGGGGTCTTATTAACAATATGTATCCAAAATCATTCAGATTGAACTCATGTACAATTTAATTGCCACGTTTCTCATAGTGTAGTAAATGAGATCAGCAAATTAGAAAGTGTTTCAATACAACTGAAATGCAAGTTTTCTTAAGTCTGTTGAGTAAGCTACCTCTCTTTCTGTATCTCTAGTGACAAGACAGCCTCTCTCAGGACACAGTCCTCCAACTCTGATCAACTCCTACAGTTTCTCTGTGCTTTTCTCTCTTGTAACTAAAACATCTTCACTGTTGGAATCTGGCTGAAAAATATAAAGTAGATCCTCACCTTTTCAGGAGTGGTGTCGACTGTTTGGGTGGAATGAGACCTTAATACATACATGTTTTAACATGGTGACTTTTTTTTCTTGCAAAAGAATGAGGTTTATTGATTGATTAATCCCTGCTCATGGGGTTGTGCTTATCAAGGTAGGCAGCAATCACCCCAAACAAAGAAAGCACAAGTATTTTATACTTTACAGAGGGCAATCTCCAGTAACAGGGCTAGTTGAGGACTGTGATTGGTGGAATACAAAACAAAGGATCTCTTCAGACATAGGTTAATTCGCTCAAGGGGGCTTTCTTGGCCAAGTCAGTCAACTTTCCTCTACTTGCTCTGCACCTGGCCATGGAAAGTCCTTGAGAGCGCCAGGCTGAAAAGTTCCTTAGAGGGGAAAGAACTGGGTGGTCTAGGAGAAGATTAGGCAGACATATTTCCTTCTTGGAACTGATCAAGAGGAGGGTAGGGGGATCTTTTTAAAGAACAGCTATGTTTGTTTGGGCTAGTCTCCACTAGGCCTGGTCATTCCGACCACCAAGCCTCATGTCCTTATTCCCAAAACCTTGCTTTACAGCTTTCTATGAAACTTTTTTGTTTCCTTCAGTACTTCTTGCCATCCATAATAGTGTTGGGGTTTGGTGTCTCTCTTCAACACTTAAAAGGAAAGACAAGATAAGCTGGACATTGTCTTTTTCACTGAGAGTAGCCCTTCCCTGTTCTGATCCTTCCTTTCCCATATACAATAGCACACATCATATCCATGTGCTCATCCCATTATCCAGAGTGAATTGGTGCTCCCTTATCTCACAGGTCCTACTATGGAACATGGTGACTTTTAAAGTTTAAAGGTGTGTGGTTCATCCCAACAAAATCAAGACTCTTTTTTCCCGTGAGTCAAAGCTACTTGGGTGATTTATAATTATCATCATCCACCCTCAAAGAACAGTAGCAAAACTGATTGAACAAAAGGCTTTCGTCAGCTCAGTTCTGTCTCCTTGGCAATCTTTCAGTGGGTTTTCTGTTATATATCACAATACAACTAAGTAAAATTAGACGCGTGGAAATTCTTCTTAGGGTATTTTCTTTGGCGTCACTATATAAGATTCATACAGACAAGCCAAGGTCTAGCTCGTATACCCCAATGCTACTGCCCCATGAATATGTGAACATGACTATGTCACATCCAAACCTGTGTGACTTCAATTTGGTTAGAGAAGAAGTGAGACACCGTGGAGTGAAGAAAGGAGTAGAGGAAGAAGGAGGAGAAAGAGCCGGAGGCTTATTGTGATGGACATAAATGTAAATTGGTGGGAAAAATCACTACAAAATAATGTTTGCAGAACAACAGTTTGAGAAAGCTGTGAGAGTTCATATGTACCCACTTAAGGAACCCTCAGATATCTCAAGACTTGGGTGAGTGTGTAAACACAAGAAGAAGGAAGACCAAAGTGGGGGTGCTTTGGTTTTTCTGAGAAAGGGAACAAAATACTCACAGGAGCAATTATGGAGACAAAGTGTGGGGCAGAGACTGAAGGAAAGGCCACCCAGAGACTGCCCTACCTGGACATTCATCCTATAAACATCCACCAAACCCAGACACTTTTGTGGATACTAGAAAGTGCTTGCTGAAAGGAGCCTGTTATGGTTGTCTCCTGAGGGGTCCTGCCAGAGCCTTACAGATATAGAGGCAGATGCTAGCAGCAGACCCCTGGACTGAGCATGGGGTCCCCAATAGAGGAGTTGGAAGGAGGACTGGAGGAGCTGAAGGGGTGTTCAGCCTCATAGGAAGAATGATGATGTTATCCAACCAGACCCCCCAGGGACTATGCTATCAACGAAGGAGTACACATGGTTCCAGACGCATTTGTGGCAGAGGAATGCCTTGTCCGGCATCGGTGGGGGAAGAGGTTCTTCGTCCTGTGAAGGCTGGATAGATGCCCCAGCCTGGGGAAGCCAAGGGGGGTAGGCGGGAGTGTGGTGGTGGAAGGGTATCCTCATGGAGACAGGATGGGTTGGGGTCTTTCTTGGGGGGAGGAAACCGGGAAAGGGAATAACATTTGAAATGTAATTGAAGAAAATATTCAATAAAAAAGAATCCCTCTCCGTAATCTCTCTCACGGATTATAAAAACATCAACCTATCCTTGAGGATGGGAGGAATTAAGTTCAGAGAGGGACAGAGCCACATACACTTCTGAGTGTCCAGCAAATCCCACTTCCCCCAAAAAAACCAAACTTGACTCTGTAAATGAATTTAAATGGCTTGTTCTCTGTGTGATAAAATGTTGTCTGACATCTGTTTAAAATGAGCACATGATGTTTGAGGAAAAAGGACAAGCCTCAGTGCTGAGCGAGACAGACTCTGGGGAGCAAAGCCCTTTATGGCTCCGTGCCAGCTCGCTGCACCATCCACCTGGCTCGTTAGCGGCTACTAGCCCTTTTATCAGGCTTCTGTTAACTTCAAGTTTGCTCTTAGCTCATGGAAAAGGTCTCCCTTTGTTTTTTCTCCCCTAGATAGGAGACGTCTCCTGGCAGAGTTCTTCAAAGGCAGTTAAGACAGTAGCATCATGGAAATTTGGCAGAGAGTAGAGTACTAAGGCAGATTAAACATTAGTTTAGATTATTCTCAAAGGCAGTTAGTTGTCCCGTGATTTTTCATCCCTTTATTTTAGCAGTTAGCACAGCCACTCACGTCTGCCCTTCCTAAAGTGAACCTGCTAGTCCACTCTTATCATTGTGCGGTCAAATCAATGAAATTTGAATTTAAATTGGATATATAAACACGGCAAAACATGAATAAATCGCCCAAAAGCCTTCTTTTGAATTGTTCGGTTTATTCCTCTTAAGGCTAACACAAAAGAGTCAAATACAGACCTTTGATTATATTTAAAAAACGAACAACTGGATTACTTTGTTGCACTTCATCTCTGTTAATTTCGTTCCTTTGCCTTTTAAATCATTTTTAATTGCTTTGAGTACTGTCAAGGTGCATGTTCATCCTAATCTATTTTAACCAAATGTGGGGACTAACTTCACATCTCTAAGACGAAAACAGGAGGTGTGCTTCAGTTGATTTAATTCACCTTAAATTAGTTGTGATACTTAAGAAGTGTTGGGTGGTCTAGAAAGTCTTTAGACCCTTCACTTGAATTCTGTTTTATAGATTAGCAATCTTGAAGCTGAATTATGCTGCACTTTGTACTTTGGAAGCATTGTGATGCACCACAGTAACATAGAATTAGGTCTTCTGGGATTATGATTTTCCAAATGTACTATACAAAAATAATTCTCAAAATTATTGTCTTAAAAAAATTTGGGCTTGCTCAGACATAAATTCTTTAGCCTGTAATCCTGTGTGGCTGTAAAAACTCTTCTGTTGCTTTCAACTGAAAGGAAGGTAGAAACTGATGAATTGTCAGCATATGCTTCAGGCTGGATGCATCCAGCCCCTTACATCAGCTAACTCCTTAATTATCTCTATTGTTTCTTAGAGTCCTGGCAAGAGCCTGGTGATAGCATCTTCATCTGACATTTTGAAATAAAGATTTCTCTCCCTTTTTAAAAATTGGACATACTCTTTATTTACATTTCAAATGTTGTCCCCTTTCCTTGTTCCTTCCCCCCCCAAAAAAAATCCCATAACCATCCTCCCCTCCCTCTGTTCCCTAATCAACCTTCTCCAGCTTTCCTGTCCTGGTATTCCTCTACACTGTGGCATCGAGCCCTTCCAGGATCAAGGTCCTCTCCTCCCTTTGATGTCTAACAAGTCCATCCTCTGCTGCTAATGTGTCTGGGGCCATGGGCAACCAAGTATACCCTTTGGTTGATGGTTTTGTCCCTGGGATCTCTAGGGGTACTGGGTGGCTCAAATTTTTGTTCCTCCTATGGCACTGCAAAACCCTTCAGCATCTTGGGTCCTTTCTCTAGCTCCTCCATTGGGGACTCTGTGCTCAGTTCAATGGCTGGCTGAGAGTGTCCCCCTCTGTATTTGCCATGCACTAGCAGAGCCTCCCAGATGACAGCTATATCCAGCTCTGGTCAGCAAGCACTTGTGGACATTGATAATAGTGTCTGGGTTTTGTAACTGTGTATGGGATGGATCCCTAGGTGGGGCAGTCTCTGGAAGGCCTTTCCCTCAGACTCTGCTCCACACTTTGTCTCTGTATCTCCTTCTGTGGGTGTGTCAGTTATTAGAAAATGGTCAGACCAGAGCCAAAACCCTTCTGCAACTTTGTAATATATACTCCTTTATATGTAAATAACCTCTCAAAGAGTGAAAATTTAATGATGGGGAGTAACATGGTAGCAGTATGCTTGATGAATATTCTAGACTGAATGCCCACCCCATATGTCTCCCCCATAAAAACAAAACTAAAGCCATTATATTCACTATTTGAGGTCAAACTTCAGTCACAGTTTCTTAATCTCTTTTGTCCAGTTGGTTTTTTTCCCTTGGCCTTGTGTCTTTTGTACAAAAACCAATGTTTTCAACATATCACAGGATCCCATGGCTGAAGGTAGGGAAAAGGACTTCAGACAGCACTCCTGAGACTGTCATATTGTCCCTTCCCACCAAGATGAACTTTGTCAGGGATTTTAAAGGGCAGCGGATTAAGTCGGACATTCTCAATATATAAAATAGCTACTCCTGTAGACTTCACAGAAGTTCCTCCGAAGTCAGCATACAAGTAGGTGTTCGGAAAACTGGATATTATGGTTCATTGCATTTTTTTAACCAGACTCTTACTAAATGCTCAGTTCTGATGTGCAAGAGAGTGTCAATTAGCCTTGTGAATCTCCATTCTCTGAGGTCTAGGTATGTGAGGGGTGATCTACCGCACAAGCTCTTATCTTTGCAGTGCACACGTCTGAAGCTCTCCCACGATATCCGTAGCTGGGCCCTCCTGAAAGTGAGAGCAGCTTTCTTTGCTCCCTGGCTAAAGCCCAAGATTGAGCATCCATTAGTATCATTTGCTCCACAAATGATGCTAAGAATATACAGACCCGTGGAAGAACAGCTAGGCGGGACGCTTTTCCTGCCCTTCTATTCCAAACTGATGCGGCTATTGGAATGTTAATAAAGAGAATCTCAAAGGTCTTGTCCGTCTTATCCGTAGCTCTAGAGGCTAAAGGAGGTCATTTGTTTTTTTAATTTTGTGTTTATATGTTAATGATATGTATGGGTCTATGCATGTCTATGGGTATGTGCATGTATGTGCAGGTGCCTCTGGAAGTCAGAGGTATTGGATTCCCCCCTGACGCTCGAGTTGTAGACAGTTGTGAGCTATTCATTGTAGGTACTGTGAACCAAACTCGGGTCATCTCCAAGAGTAGTGTGATTTCTTAAGCTCTGAGTCATCTGCTCAGCCTTAAAGGTCATTCTTTAAGTCTCTCTTTCCTTGGTGTCCACATATTCATGGACTGGATTTAATCACAAACCTGGCTTTAGTCCCAGAATACTTGAGAGAAAGGTAACTACGTAAGGGACTGCCCAGGAAAGGATTTTTTACTCTTGATTTCACCTTCTTTTTCATGTCTATTTTCCAGCTATCACTCTTAAAAATGCTGTCCTACAAATTACAAAATTACTCAGTCTTTTTCTAAGACATGCTAAGCTACCTTATAATAGCAGACTTCGTAGTATGTGTTCTGTCTCATGAACTCACGAATCCTTGGATCTGAGTACAGTGAGGACCTGGCACATGACAGAGGCTCCACTTTCATTGTGGTTTTGGTTTCTATGTTTTGATTTTGTGAAAAGTTAACAAACATCCGAGTCTTCGCAAATGCAATCCTGACATCCGAACACTGATACACACAGCTAGATTTCCTTCACATAGTTTCAAATTACCCATTACGAGAGAACAGCTGGATATAATAGAAAACAGTTGCTAGAAATAGCCAACTCTATAGCCTCCTGCTGTCCCAAATGTACAAGTTGGCCAGATGCATGTTTGACTTGATAGAATAATGGTACCAAGGGCACGCATTAACCTAAATGCCTGATTTATAGCATTGAGTTAGTAGACATATAAACTAATTATTGCGTATGATATATAAATACCCTTCACAAGTTTTATGTGAGTTTTAATATTGCCAGTCTGGCTCCAGAAAACCACTCTACACTTTCTTGTATCATATCTATAAACAAAAACAACAACAAACATTTTCCTTTATGAAAAACATACTCACTATCTGGGTTCTCGTTTTAAATTTTCAGACTATAATCAATTAAAGCCCAAAACTGCCAATATAACTGAACAATATGGTCAGGAATTAAGATTTTTTTAAGGGTGTATATTAAAGTACAACAAAATGTGAAGCTCATATGTGCCCATATACATGAATAGCTCAATAAGTGTGTGTTTGACTGATGTTACACAGGCCTTACACTCAGGTCAAGAAGCAGGTAACAATTCCAGCATCATTAATGGGAGAATTGCCCTAATTGGCACCACAAGAACAAATTCTCGTACTTTTCCAAAGTGCTCTCCATTCTCTGAAAACAGGAAAAAATGTGGTAACCATCCATTACTGCTGCATTACACAGAAGTGTTTACACTCCCATACCTCACCTAGGACCCATAGTATTAACAAAAACAAAAGAAAACCTTCACAGACTCCCACAGATGAGCTTCTCATCCACAGCTAATTAATGCGGAGGCTTTAGACAATATTTATCTGGCCCTTTTCTCCCATATAATTTTGAGTTACATTTTAATATTACCTAAAGAGAATTTGTTCTTGTGGTGCCAATTAGGGCAATTCTCCCATTAATGATGCTGGAATTGTTACCTGCTTCTTGACCTGAGTGTAAGGCCTGTGTAACATCAGTCAAACACACACTTATTGAGCTATTCATGTATATGGGCACATATGAGCTTCACATTTTGTTGTACTTTAATGATACCCACCAGCCAATATTCTTCACCCATCTTTTTGAAAAATTGTAAACTCGAAGTCATATATTTTTTCACCAGAGAAAATGAATTTACCAATCTCTATCCTTGCTATGAGGCAGAGCATGTACCTATTGGCAACATAAAATAGACTTAGCTCTTGGGCTGGACTTGGACAACAATAATTCTGCAAATGAGAACTAGGAATGTGAGAAGCTCTGCTTGCCTGTGGCTTCCTGCCCCACCCTTCCTTCTTGCTATTTCAAACTCACGGCTTTGTTTATATGCATCAAATTAGCACCTTCATATTTGGGCAAGAAAAGGGAGATTCACTTCAGCTACTGGAGTGAGAGAGTTCCAGGGAATTCTTGAACGAAGACAGCTTCTGTTTGAAGTCTTGGGTTTCCAGACTTTTAGGAAATGTTTGTTTATAATATATGAATTTTCTGGAGAGACATTCAACTGACAGCCTCCTGCCTAAAACATGCTCTACCAATTATGGATTCCATGAGAATAGTTTTGGACTCATGGCTTGGTATATCATACCTGAATCTAATAAGTAATGAACGATATCCTTTTATTTATACAATGTGCTGGAATCACTGAGATCCAGACAAGTTCAATAAAACACAACTTCCTCCCTGTAAATGAAAATATGAATAAATCATAGCTTTTCATTTTAGAGTTCGTGATACAAAATGATGGATCCTGTAGTTTGTTTTTTTAAAGTTGCTTCAGGGCAAACTCAAACTGGAGTTGTTTTGGTGAATAAAAGTTTATTTATAAGCTTGAGGATCTAGGGATTCATAGTACGTTTCAAATCTAATTACAGAAATGACATCCCAGAGCACAGAAGTACTGAAAGTATCCTGAGTGTGTTTAATTTTTAACTAAACCTGCAGCAAGAACTCTTTTCATCTAACACTCTAATACAAATATATAGAATGATTTTGTGCTGCTAAGGATCTTTGGAAACATGTCAGCAGGGCTCTGTATGGGGAAGAATGTTTCACACCCACTTCTTTGTGTTGTGTGCCGAAGTCCATTTGAGACTGCTTGGGGTCACCCCTGTAAAAGTTGACCGTGTGTTGCTTGTGTTGGCATGGGCTCCACAACTGTGTCTGGTAGGTAATGAGAAACATGAGACCGAATATGGCTGAATGAGTCCCAGGGACCACACAGACATTCAACTCCATTATCAGTCGCACAAGGATCAAGCTCTAGCCGTAGTCAAAAGCCCTTTATATTATCTACGATGCCATTTATAAATATATATATATATATATATATATATATATTATCTTTACTAAAAATAGATTCTCTTCTTATACACAGTTTTTTCCCTCCCTCTACTCCATCTAATTCCTCCCCACTTCGTCTTCTATCCAAATTCACTCCCTTTCTGTCTCTCTAAAAAAAGAATTCTAACAGATAACAGCAAAACAAAATAAAATATAAGATAAAACAAAATCATGGCATCAAAGTTGGATAAGGCAATCCAAGGAAAGGAAGAGAATGTCAAGAGAAGGCGTAAGAATCACAGGCCTACTCATTCACAGGCGTCTCCTAAAAACACCAAACTGAAAGCTGTAGAGCACACAGAGGACCTGGTGCAGACCAGTGCGAGCCCTATCCTTACTGCTTTAGTCTCTTGTAACCAAGATTCGGCTGCAGTGTCTGATGATATTTGACTTTGGAAATAGGGCTGGGTGGAGCTGGTTTAACTGCCTCTTTGGGTTATTGTACCGTGTTCCTCTTGCAAGGCATCATTTGTCCACTGTTCCATATTCGAAAATCTTTGCTGCCTGGAAATCCTCATGTTAGACACATTTTAAAGAGGTTACTGGTTCTTTTTTCCCTCAAAAGTGAGGATGTTTATTTTACCCTTTCTAATGTGTGTGTGTGTGTGTGTGTGTGTGTGTGTGTGTGTGCGTGTTTCCAACAAGTTGTAACTTTTACAAATGATTCCGCATGCTGTGTGTTGGCGTTTGAACGTGAAATGGCTCCCGTAGGCTCCAGGGTTTGAGCACGATGCCACTGTTTGGGAAAGTGGTGGAAGCTTTAGGAGGTGGAGCCACCGTGGAGTATGTTGGTCCCTGGAGTGGGCCTTGAGGCTTTATAGCTAGTTCTAACCTCCTGCTCTTGTTCTGTTTCCTGCATGGGTGCAGTGTGACCAGCTAGCTTCCTGGTTCTGCCTTTTCCTCCCGTGGCCATGGTCCCCCTTCCACGATGGATTATTTCTCCGAGGAACTGTAACCCGAACCCTTCCTCACTTAGGTTGCTTGAGTCAGGGTATTTTGTCATAGCAACAGGAAAGCAACTAAGACACTGTGAATCTTAATCTCAAGTCAGATTGATAAAGTCTGGAATCATCTGAAAGAAGTACTGCTGGGTGTATCTGTGGGAGTGTATCTTGACTAAGTTAAGTGAAGTGGGAAGATCTGCCCACCTTGGGTGGTGTCATTCCCTGAGTGGGATCCTAGATGGTTTAAATAGAAAAAAAAATGAAAAGAAAAAAAAAAAGGAAATGGCTAACAACATGCATCACTTTCAAACAGTGAAGGCGATGTGACTTTAGGACTCATCACCTTGCTTTTGTCCTGAACTACGAATCGAATAATTCTTTTGTCCTTTATATTGTTTTGTGGGTATTTTATCACCAAAGGGGGTAGGGAGCAGACAATACTATGAAAGAGAGAGAGAGAGAGAGAGAGAGAGAGAGAGAGAGAGAGAGAGAGAGAGAGAGAAGGACTTATTTAAGTATCTAGGTTAATTCAGATATTTACAATGTGTAGAAAAACACATTCTGGAACTGATTGAGTTTGACTGAAATTATTTGTAAGTATTTTGGAGTTAATTTCCCTTAGAGGAAAGGATGTAACATTAAACCTACTACAAATTGCAGGAAAATGATTTAGAGATGCCCTTTGCTTCTGATTGCTAATCTTTCTGAAGTTATTCATTGGAGATGGAGAAAGGAGATGGCTCTTTGATTGATCACTGAAATACTTGGGCATCACATAGGGATCTTAGATTTGTGAAAGTTCTGTTTAAAGCATGGGGTGAAAATACAATTTAAATAGTTTAATTTCATCACTATATTTTCACACCACAAAATTTAGACTTGTTGGAATTAAATTCATTATTATTTTATTTTGTATCCTTTCTTGTTAAGTACATAAGAAACCTATATTTCTAATACAAAATGACTAAAATCTGGAAGAAATAGTGCCTTAGCAAAGAGCTCTTACTTAATGGAAAACATTCATTTTAAAGACCGAATTGGAAGGCTTCATGTAGACAGGTGTTGCTGTCAGAGAGCTCTTGTTTGTTGGAGGGGAAGGATAGTGTGTCTCTTCTCCAGTCCATCGTGATAAGTTTCAGTCATTCACTTGATTTCCCATCATTTTGCATTGTTTGCAAATAATCATTTTAATTCATCACAATGATGTTATGCTGGCTACTTTTACAATACATCTCAAGCCTGGGAGTGCCGTGGACTCCGTGATTGTCATTACATAATGACAGGCTTTCAACTGTGAACTATGAAACATTAAGAATGATGGCATCATTATTTGCTCATTTTATTCCTCTTGGTGACCTTTGCAATTATCTGTAGCATATACTAAGGATGTGGTTGAAAGACTGGTGTCGGTCAATATTCAGAAAAAGCTTCCTTACTCTCAGGTTTCTGCAGCTTTTACAGTTCACCAGGTTGTCACTCCTGTTAACACAAACCTTTATTTAACAAAATGTGCTCTAAGGCATGAAAAGATGTTATTTATATATGAATTATAAGTATTGATGTTTATTATTCCATGTTTCCAGTGAGGCATTGGTTTAAGTTCCTGGTTTCCAATAGTAATTCCACTATTCCCTCTTAAATAAATAAAGTTGTGATATATAAGCATTTATTTATGTTGAGTTTTATATTGATCCTATGAATACAATACAATAGCACCTCGTTATTTCTGGGTTCCATGCAGGCAAATGAGTTAACTCAGAAAAATTGACTTGTGAGACAAAAATAACAGAACTAATTCATGAGATATGGTAGTATGAGAGAGAGAGAGAGAGAGAGAGAGAGAGAGAGAGAGAGAGAGAACTCAGTTCCCAGCTGAGTTCAAACACGGGGACTCTGCCCCCTTGCTTCAATCCCATGCTTCAGTGTGCATGCCTTTCCAGAACTCTTCTCTGGCTTGTTTTTCTCAATCTTGAGCATTTATTGATCATTTCACCGTTTTAAAGTGGTCCCCCAGTGGCAGGGCTGCAGTGCTGGATGATGTTCCACACTTGTGATGAGCTTCATGAAGAAAGCGTGTGCATAGACACAAAGTCCTTTCATGCATGAGTTATTGGTCGTTGCTGTTGGCTGTGATGTCAGCATTAATGAGACAGCGGGTGCATTAAACAAGACCTCCCTACACAGAAGCACAGATAAAAGAAGGTCGTGCGTGGATCAGTTGATGAAACTAAACAAATCTTGGGGGACTTTTGTGCTTTCCCTGGGAACATCGATTATATTTTTGGTAACTCATTACTTTACAGAAATGTAAAAGGTAACTTCTGCCCATAATGATAAACAACTTAATATTCTTCCACTTGATAATTTCAGAGAAGCTATTCTTCCATTATTTCGTCATGAACCTTTGTGGCTGGTTGGGAATATGACAGCAAATAATCTTGTTGTGGGACTGTCTACTACCCATTAACCAGAAAAAAGTGACCCCATAGTCTACGGAGGGTCAGATGCTTTGTTTTACAACTCCCACAGTCAGGTTGCTATTAAGGTTTTATTTAGTATGTTTAGTAACCACTGTTTAAGTATTGCTTATAGAAGATTCATAGCTATAGCTATGTTCAGCAAAACTGAATCACAACACTCAAGATCTAACAGCTTAATGTCATGTTCTTGCTGTTTTGTATAATAGAGTAATGGATAGTTGTGACTCTCTAGAAAAATATCACCGCAGGGAATAATATGCACATACTCAAATTTTTCTAGAAGTTGGTTGGATCTTCTGCAGGCCAACCTCTTACTTCTACAGGAAATAGGGGCCGGTCCTAAGGAGTTTTGAGTCTGCCCAGGACCACATGCTCAGCAGAGAGGGAGGGGCATTGTTCAGTTATGAATCACTGTGTCACTCAGCCAAACAGAGAAAGTGCCACATTTTTACCTGCTGTTATTGCCCATTGCCCGTCCCAAGCCCTACTGAAGTCTCCTGTCATCTCATAAATACATTATTGATTTCCTTCTTTGTAACATTACACATGCTTAATAAACTGAAGTCATGTAGTCCATATTAATATAAAATCAGAAACTTTATCTTGCCTATTAATCAGGAAACCAAGAGCAATACTTTGAAAGGTACCTCTCCCTTACATAGTGGATAACCTTCAGATATTTATAACTAAGGTAAAATTCCACTACAAAAACAGAAAATTGAGCTTAATTTGAAACTCTTAACTGGATTTTGAGACCGGGATGAAGCCACTATGAGACATGGAGAAATACTTGGAGAAAAGTCTTCTCCACACTGTAGTTAGCCCTGCACCTCCCCTGAATCTCAGTAACTGGCATGGGTGGTGGCAGGGACCACCAACAGCTGATTTCAACAGAAAACCTCAGTCATGCCTTGGGAGTTTGTTATTGTGGAAGGAAATTGGAGAAGTTAATTAATGAGTGATTGAGATCTGATTTCTTTCTTTGTTATTTTTAGTTTTTGTCTTACAGAACTCAGAGGAGGAGGCATAAGGCCAGAAGATAAGCCTAGGATAAGGCATTTCTCCTCTTGTACATTTTATTAAATGGAGCAAAATTTCAATGTTACTCCTGTCAGTTATGACAGAGTAGGAGGCCCGCAGTTATGAGGCCCACCATTAGACTCCCTTCACACAAAGAAATGAAGGGCTGTAGATGGAATGGGGCTGCTCTTAGGATGTGTGCACCACCCCTCAACTTCATAACCTTCTCTAGGACAGATACATTCATTGACCCATAAAGATTTTAGAGAATAGTGACTTCAACACTTTTTCAACATATTTATTTACTGTGTTATACACACACACACACACACACACACACATACAGGTGTGTGTGTGTGTGTGTGTGTGTGTGTGTGTGTAAATGTCATGAAGGTCAGAGAACAACTTGCAAGCGTCAGTTATTTCCACCTTTCTGGTCCCAGGAATGAAACATAGGTCATCAGGCATAGCAGAAGTGCCAGCTCCGGCCCTTATCTTTTTTCAGGGATCTCATATTTCCTGTAAAATTACTTACTGTAGTGAGCAATAATGGCAATTGGACACTAAACCTCTACATGGGATAGGAGGGGGATTTAGGAGATACAGAATTAAGAGTCATGTGCGACAGTTTGTCAGCATTCAAGAGCAACTTCTCTCTTCTGAACATAGAGAGCAGAAAGATGTTTAAGATCTGAGCTGATGAGAAAACAAAACAAATTCAAAGGAGGTCAAACCTTTAAAATTGGAAGTACAGCCAACTGTAAACAGAACCCTGGCTAAGGAGAAAGAGACTGTAATTATACCTCCCAAATTGCTGTTCTTGGCTAGTTAGATGGGCAAGGTAAAACTACAGGCAGTGATTTATAGGGACCCGGACAAAGGTGTGGATCTCCGTATTATTAATGTTTGTTTGAGAACCATCAGAGCCTATTCTGATAATCCGTAAATTTTTCCTAAAAGTCATTTGCATTTACCTTCAAGATTAAGTCGTGATATTCGTAGGGGGAAAAAAATTGGCTTCTATAATCACACATAAAGATGGGTGCAATATTTGCAAAACTGATGAAAGGTACTAATGTAGCCAAAAATAAGTTGAAGTACCAAGATCAACCCACGCTATAAACCTGAGCAGCACCTGCTGTTTATTCCTGTCCCAAGTCCAACAGGCCACTGGAATGAGAATAAACAATGTGGTCTTGCTGAGATGTTTCCCTTTGGCTACTCACCCAATTGGTATGTGATGATCACATACCTGACAGGAGGCTTGAGGTGAAAGCCGAAAATAGCCAACCGAAGTTCCTGAATGGTTCTTTGCTTTCAGTAAGAAGGATCATTATTCATGTTTACTTTTCTCACCTTAGTTTGGAAAGACTTATTTTTAGCCATATTTTAACTATCCTTGATAGTTGTTAAGCTTTTTGTGCCAAAACGCAAGATACAAGTTTTTTAAAGATCTATAATTCTAGGTGATGGTGGTGGTGGTGATGGTGGTGGTGATGGTGGTGGTGGGGGTGGTGGTGGTGGTGGTGGTGGTGGTGGTGGTGGTGGTGGTGGGGTGTGTGTGTGCGCGCGCACACAATGTCAGTGGAAAAGTCACAAGTGTCAGAACTTTTGTAACTACAGTTACATAGTTGGGAATGACCATGTAGGTGCTAGGAACTGAACCTGGATCCTTTGCAAGAATAGTAAATGCTTTTAACTGCTGCACCATCTCTCCAGGACCAAAATTAAAGTTTGAGAGGAAAATATAACCAAGTTTGAAAGTGACCAAGTTGATTGCCCTCTAGACCACAGAGATATTTAAAAAAAAAAAAAAACAGCTTAAAAGAATCTTTGTCTCATCCCTTTGAGAGGCTATTCCCACACCCTGGGAAGATGTGTCCAAACTTTAGGCTGGATATAAGCATCGGACATTTGTGTATAGCAAGGTATAACACTAACACCTATCTAGCATGTAAAGTTGAATCATGAGAAACTGCTGAAATGCACTTGCTTCAGGCTGTCGGCAGTGGTAGTTTTATAGAGGTGAACCTGATGGTCTCAGCCCTTAGACAGGAAGCTATCCCTCCTCCCTTGTTTGAAGGGTCCTCTGTGTTTGGAGAGTCCTGTCACAACTGAAACTTGAGTCAGACATCCCTCCGTGACTCCTCTGTTTGTATATCCTTCTGGTCTATCATTCTAGGTTTTAGCAGACAGGCTATTCATATGTCTAATTGTCCACTCCCTGGTTAGCAAACTCTCAGACACCAGAATTTAAAGGGAAAGTGAAGTCACTGTGTTGAGTTCAAATCCACACATGAAGAGTGAGTATGTCAACTGCTGTCACCCTTTTCCTAATACCTATCCTGACTTCTGTTTTTATTAACATTATTTAAAGTATCTATATGATCCAAAAAAATTAAGATTTGTACTGTAAATGTGTCCTAATGACAACCTCTGGTTATAGATATGTGGCAGAAGTCTCAAGCTTGCATGAATACTAGTTTGAATGGTCCTCTACGATTCAACCCTGTACAATTAAAATTTTTCCTTAGTTATAAGATTTACATACATACATACATACATACATACATGCATGCATACATATACACACATACATACACACAAACACACACAAACACTCATGGTAAAGGCAGGGCAAAATAACTATCAACTTCATGAGTTAGGGATATAGAATCTCACATGTAACTGTTTAGTATTGTATTGTCCCATGTATATTACATATACACATGTGTACAGAGCATGCACACTGACACAGATAATTTCAAAGTAGTTCTCCATATAGATTGGCAGTAATGCTAAGTCCTGTTGCTCAGAAGAGGAGATTCACTTGTTGGAGCAGGCACTAAGTATATCTTATATATATATACTTATATATTATACTTATATATATAATATATACTTATATATATTATATATGTATATATAATATATATAATGGGTTTTAAGGACATAGGCTTAGTATAAATAAAGTCTTGTTGACTTTTTGTTGGTGTCGATGGCTTTGCTGCCTTTCTGGCTACCGGCAAAGAAGTCTCTAACTCTAACAATATCACTACCTTTTCCTTTGCAGATTGCCATCAGTCTGAGGCAATCTACCATGCATGGAGGCCAGTTTATACTCTTCCATTCAAAAGATACCATGTAGAAATAGATATAATCTTGCAAGGACTTGCATTTTCAATTTTTCTGGGGGAACAGGTGCATAAGTATTTGTCATGTGAAATTTAGCTGATATAAGTCATCAAATGATCTTTGAGAAATATCTTTCTATACAGCCATGATGAAGAATGTGCAAACCTGGTACATAATCAGTGACATTTTCTTAAATTTGAAGGAATAAGATATAAGCCTGCTCTCAAGAACCTTGTAATTCTGTGGCATAGATAGGACATATTTACATAGCACCTTCATTGCCTCTCATACAATAAAATCCTATGTACATTACAAGAACAAGGCTTCATATTTACTGATGAAGAAATTGTAGTTGAAAGGAGTTAAAACACTTGTCCAAGAGTTCTAAGCTAGGAAGCAGCAGAGCTGAACCAGACTCCATGCCTTCTAATCCCTGACCTAATGCTAGTTCTTCCAAATAGGCTTAGCTTGCAAAGTAAATCTGAGGAAGAAGTAATCTGAAAAAGTCAAATATCCACTCATTTGCTCATTCATTCAATCACCAACAACCCAAATAGGTCACTACACATAACGTCCTCCAGTTGATTTTTTCCAGTCATACATTATTGTTGACCATAGTACATTCATATCATATTGAAGGACATAAATCTCTAATTAGTAAAAAGAAATGACTTAAAATTTTTTTAATACTCAATGAAACGAAAATTTGAACTTCGAGGTCATAGAAATCTTGGCACCTTCCTCTCAATTTTTTTTTCTTTTTGTGGAAACCAACCCCCTTTAAAGAAAGTAAGATCTTAAAAGAATCCTTTGTGTCAAGGATACATTTTTTGAGATTCTGCGAATCATTCTCAAAGACAATTTTTCTGAGAGTTGTTCTCATGGATGCTTAAAAAGCTTCGTGTATCTATATACATACAAACGTTTGTGTATTGGTTATCTCTTTTTTCTCACTGTGGTTAAGATTTTTGTGAAAATCTTTTTAAAAGACTCAAACTCTTAGGGGAAATTGTTCTGAAAGTAGAGGGGGAAAGTTGATTTTATTTCCCAAAACTTCATGGTGAAAAGGACACGCTCTAGAGAACTCCTTAAGCTTCGACTTTTACAGTCAGACCCACATTCTCTGACATCCATTACGGATAATAGTGCCTGCTTAATCTCCTATGGCTTTTTGTTCCAATTATGGTTTCCACCAGGCAACATTAAACAGAGGAGACAAAGATCAAATGCCCTTCTGATCAGCTGACGCTCATTTTATGCACATGACAAAGCAGGAGCAGCAAAGAGAGCAATCCACCTTCTTCCCAGTTCCTGCAGTTGCAGACTATTAAGAGCTTAGCATATAACCACCATCCCAAACAGTGTAGCTATAGGTAATTTGCAGCCACTGGGTGGGGGAGGGGTGGGTCTCTAAAAGTATAATCCCTGGTAATGCTAGCAACCTCCAGTGGAAGACACACAGACAGGAACATTTGAGCAAAACGCATTGTCTTGAAGGATTAAGAAGAAACAAAGGACAGAAAGTTTCATGGGCCGGGAAAGGAAGATGACTTTGGGAAGAGCCATCTCTTTGGGGTAGAAAGGGTGAATGTTATCAAAATGCATTGCACAAAACTCACAAAGAACTAATAGAAATTTCAAAACTAATTTCAATTTTAAAAAGAGATTTCAGAATATTCAGTTCCACTTGTTCACATCTTCTTTCTGTTGAGTTTATATTTAAAGGGACAGAGAACATAGAAATTTCCTTATATTTTCACCCTATTCTTTACATCTAAAGTACATTTCATTATGAAAATGTCCAGATGAAGTTTTTTTATTCCTTCAGAAGAATTTAGGAGAAAAAAAAAAGGGTAATGAAATAATTATGAAGCAGAATTGCCATTGTGTGGCCAGATCAGAGTGGAAATCGCATTGCTGGCCTTTTAAAAAAATGAGAATTTCATACAATGTATTTGGATCATATTCACTCCCAACTAAACTCCTCCTATTCCTATCTGCCTGACTTTAGGTCCTCTTCTTTTATCGTAAACCCATGGAGTCTATTTGTGCCTATATACTCATAGGACCTTCCACTGGACTACAGTGGATGTACCAAGGGCCACATCCTTAAAGAAAATGAACTCCCCTGTCCCAGAACATACCAATTGCTCCTCTGGTAAGGGTAGAACTTCATAAGATTCAGAGCAGAGCCAAAGTTAACAAGCTAGAGGAGGAGGAGGAGGAGAAGGAGGAGGAGGAGGAGGAGGAGGAGGAGGAGGAGGAGGAGGAGGAGGAGGAGGAGGAGGAGGAGGAGGTAATGATCAAGATTGGCTCCCAGTACCCATATTAGGCTGCATACAACTACACTAATTCCAACACCAGACAACCCCAATGCCCTCTTTTCAATTCAACTGACACCTGCACAAACACACACTTACAAACACACACACACACACACACACACACACACATCCACGTTCAAACACACACATAGTTAAAAATAATAAAAATAAATCTTAAAAATAGAGATAAATAAGTGACCATGAAAACAGCATTTAAGGCCAAATACACACACAAATTGAACTTTGTGTTTTACATCATCCACATACACCATAGGAAACAAAAAGAAATCATAAGTAAAAACCTCTCAAGTTCATGGTGTCAGGATAAACATCAGAGATGGCCTTGTTTTTTCTCCCTTTTGATCACACACGTGTTTCTACTTATTAACAGCACAAACCTCTAATATTTTTGATGATGCAAAATATGTAAGTAAAAGGTCTACTTCATATCTATCTGTACAGCAGCATCAGAAAGAAAATACATTTTTCTTAGTTACCAGTCCCTGGGAGAGTGTATACAGTTTTTAAAACTATAAATATACTTTTGGAGAGAGAAAGTGTGAGCTGTCTGGGGTCTGTCACTGCTTGCCAACCTCTCTGATCTATAAAACACATCAATGACTCCACACACACTGAAATTACCTTTCGGCTTCCTTTCAGCTCTGGTCACCAAGGGTAAGAAGTGCCAGTGTAGGTCGTCCCCAGGAGCATCGTTTATCTTCCATATTCCGTGGATAGATGCTCACAGGCATAGTAGGTTCAGAGTTTATGGTTATTATTCTCTGGAGACAATTGTCTGCTGGGTTTATTTTTTCCTAATCCTGTGCCACATCATAAAGTCGACTGCCAAGACTACTTTACTCAATGAGATTCTATTTTCTTCTGTTTTAGGCACTTTATTACTTTATTTATATAGACTGAAGAAAGTAAGAGGGAAGCAGTGGTGAGTCTCCATGCCTCAGGCCATACAGAATCAGTTGGTTAGATTTGACTTCAAATCCTGACTCTTTGACAGTTTTAAAAGACATTCATTGCACAAGATAGATCCTTTTGTATATAAGTGTGACAAAGAACCCACTGAGATTTTCCCCATGGAATGTGACTGTTCACAGAAAACCTTTCAAGGGAAAAAAATGGTTTTAAAGTAAGTGCTATATATGACTCTCCCCAGTTAAAAGCAATCAAATTCATATTTCTTATTATTAAGACTAGTACTTTAAAATAGCTTTTGGTTTACAGACAAAAAATTTAAATATTTTTTATTACCTTTTACTTTTATCTCCCACAATAAATAAGTAAATAAATATACTTCATAAATTCTTTTATTTGTTGCTCATTGCAATCTTTTTTCCTTTTATTTTTTATTCGATATATTCTTTATTTACATTTCAAATGATTTCCCCTTTCCTGTATTCCCCTCTCCCTGAAAGTCCCATAAGCCCTCTTCCCTCCCCCTGTTCCAAAATAAACCCCTTCCCACTTCCCTGTCCTGGTATTCCCCTACACTGCTGCACTGAGCCTTTCCAGGACCAGGGGCCTCTCCTTCCTTCTTGGGCATCATTTGATATGTGAGTTGTTTCTTGGGTATTCCGAGCTTCTGGCTTAATAGCCACTTAAATTCTACTTTTTGTTTTCAGGATATATATAGTTGGAAATTACAGTGATTTTGATTACTTGACACTTAGTTTTATGGAAAACTTATTCCAGCCAGGCAGCTATAGTCAAACAAACATCTTTGAAGATCTGTCTAAACATGCACCATCCATTACTTTTAGTAATGAACAGACCCTTCAAAACAAAGCTTGGAAATTTGAATCTATATGAATTTGTCTAGTTAGACCTACTACACTGAAATCCATTCTACAGTATTGCTTTTTCCATTGACATTAGCATCTTAAGAATATAACTGTAATGGCCACAGTCACGTGGACTTTACCAAGGACATTATCACCTTGCAAGAAAACCTTTTATTTCATCCGTGACAATAATTGGTACATTGTTCTGAGCTGCTCCCTTTCGCGTTGTGTATTGTCTGCTAATTAACACAATAGATTAGTTCAGAAGGACCATTAGCGGCCATTTAAATAATTTAAAATCCCTGACGAACTTCACTAAGATTCATTCCTGAATATCAGCTGAAGCTAAGATATTTCTTAGTGCTTCAGTATCTTTATTAAAGGCAGCCTAGTCTCAGAGGAACTGGGGCCGTCAAGGGCGGATCACTGGGATCCAATTCATCAAAGCCAATGTCTGTGGAGATAACATTGTAATGAATCAACCTCGAACTCTTGTTCATATGGTTGTAACCCAGTTCTTTTTTTTTCTTTCTTTTTTATTGGATATATTCTATATTTACAATTCATTTCCCTTTTTCTGGTTCCCCACCCCCTAAAGGTCCCACATGCCCTTTTCCCTCCCCCTGCTCCCTCTTCCACCCCTTCCCTCTTCCCTGTTCTTGTATTCCCCTACACTGATGCTTTGATCCTTTCCAGCACCAGTATCCACTCCTTTTTTCTTGTCAGACATCATTTTGTATGTGAATTGTGTCTTTGGTGTCCCAAGATTCTAGGCTAATATCCACTTATCAGTGACTGCATACCATGGGTATTCTTTTGAGTTGGGTCACCTCACTTAGTATGATGTTCTCCAGCTCCATCCATTTCTCTAAGAATTTCATGAATTCATTGTTTCTAATGGCTGAATAGTACTCCATTGTGTATATATACCACATTTTTTGTATCCATTCTTCCATTGAGGGACATCTGGGTTCTTTCCAGCTTCTGGCTATTATAAATATAATATAAATCAGTTGTCGCGCAGATTCTCTGAGAGAAATAGTTTGAAAACTTACAATCTTGCTACATGCTGTTTTATGCCGTTTCATATTTTGCACTCTTAAATACCTCACTTTATAAAGAGAGATTTCAGATGGCAAAAAAAAAATCATTTAACTCATTGTCAGAATTGCCATCCATGTTAGTGGACCCATGTAGAGATTATAAGGCAATGGGAGTTTTTAGTTCCAGTTGGCATTTATGTCAGAGCAAAGATTATCAGCTTGGTGTTCCTGCACACATTTATTTTTATTTTTGTTGTTATTAATTTTCAGATCAGCATACCAAGTAATGAATTCCCTCATGGCATTTTCATGTTCTATTTTCTTTTTAGTTATTCGCTGTGCCCTTTGACCTCTGGCTGCTTCACTTCCTGTTCTCAGTCAGATCTCTAGGAGAAGTGAGGATGTGTGGAGGGGGTTGAGAATAACTTGACATGAGATTTGCTGACATGTGAGTGGTTGAAGCTGCACAGAGAAGCATGAAGACTCCTTACGTACACACTGTTGTGTTACAGGATATCATTTTTTACAGAGAAAGGAGAGTGGCCTTCTTAGAAGGTCTACAATGGGGAAAGTGAAGAGCTAATTGTTCTTGTGTAGCTCTTAGAAGCAAAGGAGGGACAGGGATGGAGCAAGAGAGAGAACCTTAAGCCTTTTGGTTTTGGTTTCATTGTTTTGTGAGTGTGTGTGTGTGTGTGTGTGTGTGTGTGTGTGTGTGTGTTGTGTGTTCATCTGTGTATGCACATGTGGAGACCAGAAAAAGTCAAAATCACTCTCATCAAATGTATATGTCTTATTTCTGAGTCAGGGTCTTGCACGGAACTTGGATCTCTCAGTTTGGGCTTTGATAATTGTTGTTGTTGTTGTTGTTGTTGTTGTAGTTGTTTCTAACCTAGTCTCTTCCTGGTCAGAAAACTAGGTGATCCACCCTCCTCTCCACTCCTAAACACTAGAGTTATAGACTTGTGCAGCCATACTCACCTTTGTGAGTGCTAAGGACACAAGTAATGTCCTTGTGTCCTGAACCGCAAGTGTTCTCACTCACTAAGCCATCTCCATTTGATCCAACATAGATCTTAAAGCAAAGTAGTATCATAAAACCAGAACAATAAAAACCAGAGTCTGTTTGGGAGCAAGCTCTAGACCTCCAAAGTCATCACCTCTTTGTCTTCACGGATCATGGAATTCATGTTTCAAGATTTATCAAATGGCACCTTGTCGGTGAGATGGCGCTAGTCCATTCTGTTCAAATGTTCTCTTCCTGCTTCCTTATTCCATCTGCCTTCTATATTTTATTTGCGTGTCCTCTTTGTCAGCTGTCAGTCGCTGATACAGTACACAGTTCATGTGTTTATGTCACTTATTGTCCATCTTTCCCAACACAATATAAGTTCTATAAAGGTGGAGAATTTAATGGCTTGATTCACTACTGTCTCTACAGCTTTAAGATGGAGAACATCCAGAGTACTTATAAGTCCCTGATCGATGGATACTGTTTCCATGAATAAATCAGTTGATTAGTACCTGTATCAAAGTTTGTTCTTCATAAAAAAAATAGAGACATGAACACCAGGCACAAGATTCTTATTCTTGCAGAGGTTGCAGACTAGCAGAGAACAAAACAAGCAAACAGATGTGTACTTCCAGATGGAGAAGAGAAAAATACAGCAGGTAACAAAAACACAAACATCAGGTTAGGGGCTGTCTTCTTTCATGCATTGAATACGTGACAGTAGGAAGGACTGTTTTCATTTTAGATTCCTTGCCTCAGAATAACAAACTCTGAATTTTAAGCTCTATTAATTTTCCTAGAAAAGACACAGAAATGGCTCGCAAACACAATGCCCTAGTTGATGTATTTCTAAATTGCAGTCCTCGGGTCCTTTAAGAGAGTATTCTTACCTTATTCTATTAAGCAAGACTATGCCCAGATATTATACTCAGCCATTACACTGAAGCCATTACATTCCTGTTGTACTCAGGAGGATGTTTTCCTTTTGAGAAAAGCAGAAACAACAACAACAACAATTCGGGCTGAACAGAGATTGTTAAGCAGTTAAGAGCACTGGATGTTTTTCTTCAGGACCTGTGTCTGATTCCCAGGACCCACAGTAGTTCGCATCTGTCTGTAACTCCAGTTCCAGGGAATCAAATGACATTTTCTGGTCTCTACAGACACTAGGCATATATTTGGTGCACAAGCATGTATGCAGGCAAAATACTCATACACATAAATAATAAATAACAATTTTAAAAAACAACTATCAAAACATGATATCCCACCCTCATAATATATGTAAAAATACTTGCAGATAGAGCTGACCAAGGATATAGAAGGAATTTTTAAGAGACAAAAGTAGTTAAAGAAGACAATAGAAGAGGGATAGCTCTCTCCCCAATGCTGATGGATTTATAGAATTAATATTGTAAAAATACGGCTAACCTCATGAATGTTATTTTTATATTTAATGCACTCTCCATCCAAAAACCAGCATTTTTCATCCCATAACTAGGAAAAGCAATACTAAAATCCATATGGAATCAAAAAGACCCCAGGTAGCCCCAGTAATCCTTAGAAGAATAGTTCTAAGCTGTCTTAGGATGCGAACTTTTAATAGAGTTTCTCATGTTGTGGTGACCCCAACCATAAAATTATTTTTGTTATTACTTCATAGC
Organism: Apodemus agrarius; assembly: GCA_964023405.1. Classification (NCBI taxonomy): domain Eukaryota; kingdom Metazoa; phylum Chordata; class Mammalia; order Rodentia; family Muridae; genus Apodemus; species Apodemus agrarius. Next base: position 23,062,164 of record OZ030014.1, read on the forward strand.
ACTGCCTAGCCATAGTAACACAAACGGATGGGCCTTGCACACAATCAGACAGACAAGTGATCTAGAACAAAGGCCTCAGGAATAAATACATACCTATAGCCACCCAACTTTTAACCAAATATAAAATGGAGGGAAGACAGCCTCTTTAACTAATGGTGTTGGGAAAAATGTATATTCACACGCAAAAAAAGTGAAACTAGATCCACATCTCTCACAGTGCACAGAATCAATTAAAAAGGCATCAAAGAACTAAATGTGAGACCAGACACTTTGAAACTGTCAAGGGAAATCTCAGGTAAAATGCTCACAGAGATGAACACAGAGAGGGATTTTCTGCAAAAGACCCAGAGTGCTGGGTATGATCCACAGAATTGACAAACAGGAATATATGAAGATTAAAAGTTTCTTCCCAGCAAACAAAATGATCAGCACAGGAAAGAAACAGAATGGAAAGACTATATGACACATGTGAATGACAGCTAGAACATGTGAAAAACCTTCAGGGGAAAAAAATCCAATCAATAGGGTAAACTAATGGACTGAACAGTTTTAAAAAGAAGAAATACAAGTCATAATGTCCAGTAAATAGACCTTTAGCTATTAGAGAACACAAGTTAAAACATCCTTAGTATTCTTTCTCACCCAGGTCAGAATGTGTGTTATTAAGAAAGCATATTACAGCAAATGCAGGTGATTATGTGATGGGAAAAAAAAGTCTTTGTACACAGTTGTTTGGGATACAGATGAGTACAGCCAACGAGGAAATCAGCATGGTGGCTCCTCAGACGCTAAAAAACAGAACTGCCATATACCCTAGCCCTTTGGGAAGGGTACCTAAAGGACTTAACATTATATCTCAGAGAGCATTGTGCATCTGTGTTTCTTGCTGCGGTGTTCACAATAGACAAGAGATGTAATCAGTCTAGGTACCATCAGGCTGATGAGTAAGGAAAGAGATTGTCGGGCATCAACACAGTGGAATTGATCCATCCCAAAACATAATCGGCATCGCCACACCTGCAGGAAAAAGAACGCAGCTAGGAGGCATGTTGTTAAGTGACATAAGTCGGACTCAGAAAGACAAACGCCACATTTCATCTTGATGAAGGAATATAGGTGTGTGTGTCTGTGTGTGTATGTGTGTGTGTGTGTGTCTGTCTGTCTGTCTGTCTGTCTGTCATTGTGAACACAAAGGTAGAAAGGGTACCATGAGAGAGAAGAATGAGAACTTAAAACAGGGCAGACAGCAAAAGAAATAGAAATAATGAATGTACCAGGACTGTTTGCTGGGACAAAGGGGAGCAGCAGTAGGGAGTGACAGGGACATGAATAAAGTATGACACATGTATGAAAATGCCACGATGAGGTGCATTACTTTGTATGCGAACTTTGAAAATTATAAAGAGGCAAAAGACGAGACCTTCGACATAACTTTATATTACTTTTATATAAAATAAATTTACATATTTTTTATTAATCAAAACTCAAAAGCAATTACAAAGAAGCAAAGTATGCATGTTAGTGGGGGAATCCATGTGATATTTATATGGTATGTGATCGACTGAGTTATTGCTTTCATTAGTGTGTGTGTGTGTGTGTGTGTGTGTGTGTTCACATGCTCACACGTGCCATACTTCGTATGCACCTGGAGTGCAGAGGACAAACTTGTGGAGTCTGTTCTCTCCGTTAATCTTTATGGAGGTTCCAGAGACTCACCACAGGTCACCAAACATGGGCTATTGCGTAGCAAGCACCTTTGTCTGCTGTGCCATCCTGGCAGCCCTAATCAATTTAGTTCTGATGACTCAAGATCCGCTCAGTCCATCCCATCAAACTAAGTATCTTCAAGTTCAGATGTGTGAGTGACACCAAGAAACAGGGCAAAGGTCGAAGCCAGTCTCTACTTTCCCAATGGAGGTCTTGCTCTCGAAGAGGTTGTGACCCTGTTAATAAGCAGACTGGAGGAGAACAGAATTAGAACATAGAAGAGGATCGGAGGGAAGCAATTCTTAAATCATAATAAAAGTGGTGTGAGAAGATGGACAGAGACCTGTAAAAGAGCATAGGAAGAAAGACTAGAGAAAGAAGCCAAAAAATCACGCAGTTTCCCTTTGTTTTTCTTTCCTTCATTTTTTTTTTAAGGAAAACATTTCACTGTGTAATCCAGGATGTCAGCTTCTCTCCTCCTGCGTTATCCATGATCCTCGGGAGGGTTGGGATTGTGTGAGTCATTGGCTCTCAAGGCTGCACTGTTTGCTCTGGCTTTTCACAGTCCTGGGAACTAAACCCAAGGCCATTTTCCTGCTGGCAAGTGCCCTGTATCTTTAGCTCTTTACTTCAATATTATCATTATTTCGAGATAGCCTTCCAAGGCTGGATATGCAGTCTTTAAAGCCACAGTTCATCTTCTTCAACTTTCCCAGTCGCTGAGATTTCCAGGCTGAGCCACTATGCCCTGCTGGTGGTTGTTGTGGTGGTGGTGTTTGTAGAGATTTGGGTTTTTTTTTTCTCTTCTTCTTCTGTTTTTTCAAGATAGGGTTTCTCTGTGTATCTCTGGCTGTAATGGAACTTGCTCTGCATACTACCCTCCTCTCAGACTCGGAAATCCACCTGCCTCTGCCTCCTAAATGCTAGGATCAAAGACTTGTACCACTCAGCCTGGTGCCAGCTTGCGTTTTTTTAAATACAGAAAGAACGGAAGTTCTTTTGCTTTATAAAAAAAAGCACACAATTATAAGTCTAATTGCAATTTTTAAGATTTATTTTTATGTATGTGCATGTTGGGGAAAGGTATCCAAGAAACCCAGGAGAAGGTATTAGATATGGAGCTAGTGTCGGGTTCTTATAAGTCATCCGATGGATGTGTATGCTGGGAACTGAACTCAGGTCCTCTAGAAAAATAGGATGGGATCTTAACCACTTAAGCCATCTCTCCAGCATGGTGACTTCATATAAACTATGAACCAGAGAAGCAAGGCATCTTCCTCCCTCAGAAATAAAGCTTTGGGGGGTTAAGATTGTGGGCTCTGATGCCTCTAACCTCCAAGGGCTTCTCTACTAAAATGGACATGTTCGCACTGAGACATACAGATGCACACACACATACACACACACAGAGGGGAGATTCAAAATAAAGGAGGAACTTTTAAAAAAAATGAAGCCTTTTCTAAAGAAACAACCCTTTAAATTAGTATGTGTGGTCTTTCTGGGTAAGGAAGTAGTAAGGACGGAGAAAAATATTTCTACTATTGGCCATCGTCATGGTTAAGAACACACAGAAAAATTAAGCTCTTTAAATCCTAACCTGACCCCTTTTTCCACCAATGACCTCATGACTTTTCAAACTTAAGCAGTTTGAAAAGAAAAATGTGATTAAAATACAATGAAAATATAAAATGGCTTAAAATGTCAGCTACATGTGCATTCATATTTCTGGCCCAAGCTTTATTTGACTGTAAGGTGGTGAAGATTTGTAAATGATAATGAATTACTTTAATTAATAATCTTTAATAATCCTGTAAAAAAAATAATGTAATGGGCTCCAAGTGGTCAGAGAGAGGAGACAATTCTGATCATCAGAAAGCCAAAAGGAAAAAGCAAGTGGGGCTTTACTCTGCATACTGATAAGTTCAATAGCAGTTCCTAGAAATGCTTCAGATAGAATATTAAGCACTGGTTTATAATAAATTCAGAAGAGTAACTGTGATTGCTCGAAAGTAACACAAATTTGCCAAGAGCAAGAACATTAAATTACGCTTATTTTTCAGTTGGATAGGGTTACCAGCTCGCTGTGGCAGAGTAATAGAGGAGAGAAAATGTCTCCATTTCAGCAAAGCCATCAAACGTGCTTTATAACGAGCTTAAGGAATAGAGAGAGAAAGTTAGACAGGATGACAGGACCCTTCCCCAGAGATAAACACAGCATGGAGGAGAAAATTCCAGAAGACAGCATCAGGCACGCAAAGATTCTGAGAAGAGGGATTGGCAGTTCATCCGACGGATAAACGAATTGAGATTAACATAGTGATATATAAAATAACAAAGGTGGAAATTTTCGAATCTGGGTGAGGAAAGTTTCTTCATTTGAATTTAATTCAAGTTGGAGACGGGGCTGTGCTTGACTCCTAACAAAGAAGAGAACTCTACTGCACTAACAGTCTCATTTCAAAGGCTGAAGGCGGGTGAGAAAGTACATCTTCATTACTTGCGCTCTTAGTCATTCAGCTGAGTTTAGCCTGATTCACACGGAAAACAGTTAAGGATCTTGATAACACACACACACACACACACACACACACACACACGCACGCACGCACGCACGCACGCACACACGCATGCACGCACGCACGCACGCACGCACACACGCATGCACGCACGCATGCATGCACTGCAGATGGGTACAAACAACAAAAGGGTACGGCAGTGGTGGCGCACTCCTTTAATCCCAGCACTTGGGAGGCAGAGGCAGGTGGATTTCAGAGTTCGAGGTCAGCCTGGTCTACAGAGTGAGTTCCAGGGCAGCCAGAACTACACAGAGAAACCCTGTCTGGGAAAACAAACAAACAAACAAACAAAAGCAACAAAAAGTCTATCTTCCTACTGAAACAGAAACTCTTAAGAGAGCACAAACCATGTCTGAGTTTGCAGAGTCTGGTACAGAGTCTCTAAGCATTTGAGACAGGTACACTGCAGGAAGAATCAAGTATTGATAGGAAAGTCAACAGAAATGGGAAAAGAAGGGTGACTGTGAGCATGTGCGTCCTCGTTCACAATTGAATAGACCATTATTAGCATAAAATTCAGTTTTATATCTGAACATCCTAACAGTCAAGGGGCGGTGACACAAATCCCTGTCTCATACCAAAACATGATCATCGCTTTTTTTCTGGAAGCAATATAGAGAACTTTTGCAATAAAATACTGGCAAGAATGTCTTATGGGATGCCTCAAGGAACCAATACAATGTAAAATACTGAGAAACTCTCAGAACATAGCATGTTGGTTGAAAGCTCATTATTCCCTTTCAAGGAAAGAACAGAAAATCAAACATAGTTTAGTAAAAAAAAAAAAAAAGTAATTGCATTACGGACCAGTGTGGGTGTGCTCTCTGGACACGGGTCAAGAGTGTTCCGGTTCACTCCAGATTCTGTGATGTGGTAGCAAAGACTCATAAATGAAAGTGTCCTTAAGATAGGCATTTTGAAACCAGAATTTTGCTATTATCCGGGGAGTGGAAAATCTGAACTTGTGTTTCCTGGCAAGAACTGGAGCTATTTCATGTTGGGAACTGAATGCCAGATCTTTTGCTTACATTGGAGGGTCACACAATGTCAGTCTCACATCAAGAGATGTAGTAACACAGTGGGTATATTTAAGGCACAGTGAGGAGAGGGTTACAAGATCAGGACATTGTCTCCTATGAATAGTAGATAACAAACAGCATCAGTATATGCAGTCAGAAGACCTCTGGGGAAACCAGAGTAAAGCCATCTTTAAGTGTATGATTAGCTTTCTGGGGGAGATAGGACGGCATGCTTTCTGTAGCTGTGAGCTTAAAGAACCAATGGCAAAGGTTCCCTATGGACTTGAGTCCACTGAGGAAGCAGTTTTCCAAGTGTAGAGCTGTTTCTCATAGGCCTGAAAGGATTCAGAGAAACTGAACAAATGTCTTTCAGAGATGTTTAGACAACCACTTTGGTGAACAAGAGACTCGATCAGAGAATGTTCTGGAGCAAGCTACATCCAAAGCATGCCCAATTGTATGTGCACAGTCTAGCCTCTGCTCTGATAGCCTCTTGAATTGCTTGTAGATGTTCAAAGTTCTAAACCATTTACATTTGCCAGAGCCTTCTTCAGAAACACAATACCGAAGCAAAAAGCACTAATCCCCTGATTGCATTTTAATACCACATGCAATATGTAACATATCAGAACTCATGGTAGAACTTCACAGAGATTATAGTGATAATTAGAGTATTAATATATAGGCCTAGGTAGCGCTCACTGTGAAAAGCACCAAAATGTCATACTGTGGTTTTGTTGCTTTGCAGTAGAGGGTGAAATGTGCTTTGAAGAGATGCCAGGTGAGAATTGAACATCTTTCGTGGAAAAATTATGTACCGAGGTCATTTCACAGAGCACTAACATTATATAAAGGCAGATAAATTTAGTATGCAAGAGCCAAACAGTGAGCCTTCGTCTTGTCAATGTGGTCATAAGGCTTTGACTCTCATTAGACTGCTTCAACGTCACATGCTAAGACAGGTTGCAAGAGGATCATCTAAAGTCACCAACACCTTCATGCATGCTTTAGATATCATAATCTTTGATGCACATACAAACGTCTTCCATACAATATACTAAAATGCCCACTTCTTCATAGCAGTACTTGAAATTTTATGAAGCAGTGTAGCTGCGGCTAATTGTTTTTATGTAAATGGTTCCTAAGGTCTGTATTTCTTAAGCGTTTCTGTATCTTTCATTAGAGTGCTTGATTTTAATCCCATGATCCCATAACATGTAAAATTTAATGATCTCCTCTCCTCCAAAGGTTTCTCCACAAAACTGTCAGTTCACCAAAATACTTGCAGCAGATTGCATTCTGGGGAGAAGTGTGTATTTGTGTCAATATCAGCAAAGCCTCCTTGCTGAAGCCCTGTGAAATTTCCATGTCAGATATCTGTTCTGTGTCTTGTTCCTTCACTGCAGTGTTCACAGTTGTTTGTGAATGGCTAGGTCTACCCATGTGTATGCTTATGTATGTGCATGTGTGCCTGTTTGTATGTTTGCATTCGTGCATGTGTGTGTATGCTCATGAGTATGTGCTCATGTGTGTGTGTGTGCCTCTGAGTGCATGGATCCATGTGTGCGCATGTATGTTCACATGTGTGCACATACAATGTATGCATGTGTGCATGTATGTGTGTGAGTGCGCGCGCGCATGTGCGTGAGAATGATAATAATGTAATTTGCTAAGGTTCTTTGGTAGAGCATCAGCTGAGCTTTTCTGAGTGCTATATTTGCATGTCATTTTAACTCCAGCTAAGCACACCTGCTCTGAAAGCACAGGCTTTGGAATCAGGGCATCATGTGCTCAAACAAGAACCTGTGTTTCTCAGCTCAGTCTTCTTGCTAAATTGCATCCCAGAAATTGATTCTTAATTAGCTAACATAAAAAGTTGATGGTACTTTTCTTGGCTAAACAGAGCAGCCTTGAGACGGGTAATATTTACTTTCTCATAAATACTCTTCTCATCTTAAAATAATCAGTGCTTTCCAAATGAGAAGCTTGGGATAAAAAAAAAAAAAGTTTGGATAAGCATGAATCTTATCTGAAACAAAATAGAAATGCTTCAGATAAACTAAAGGCCAAAAGCTGCTATGGAATCATTTTGAAGGACTATGTTTATCTCATGGTAGTTTTAAGCTGATCACGGATACGGTTTCCTTGGAAAGTCGTTGATAGCTACTGAACAAGGCCATCTTCCCGTTCACAGCCCTACCTTCATAACCTGTCACCATTAGCATTTTAATTTTGTGTATGAGTATATTATGAATACATCTCTAGACTAATGAAGCATATAAGCCATTTGTAAGAATGTTTTATATACATGAAATACATAAAATTACAAAAGATAAAATTATGTCAAAAGGCAAGGATTGAAGTATCAAACATGCTTGTCATATGGCAAGGCATTATTTTATTGTTAACTTATTAATCATCATTAATAATATATTATATTAATTATTAGTTATTGTATTGTGTGATGTATTATTAATGAATATTATTATTTATTATTAATTCTTTATCCTTAGTGCGTTTAAAATAGCCCCTAGCCAGGGTCTAACAATTGCCATGATCTGAAAATAATGATTACACAAAATCACTATTCAAGATGAAATGATTGTGATTTTTTTATTTATGATATAAAACGTGATAAGAAAATATCTGTAATTTCTGAGTAACAATTGGGAAGTGCTGTTAATTCCATCATAGCGAAAACAAAAGCCAGCCTTTTCCCTTCCCATTTTCAAAACACCGTAAGTTCCATGCCTAGATCCCTCAGATGCCTACAGACCCAGAACAAAACACTCAGACAGACAGTGTCCTACCACTGCCCCAACTTGTTTTTAACTTCCATAAAGATACTGTGGAGCAAACTATTTTCCCTCTGTTTCATGGAAAAAAATATTGATGGAGTTGTACAACAGACTATGGCTAAGCACTGGGTCGAAAGCCTGGAGCTGTGTCGTGGTGAGATGCATGCTATTTGAAACGCTAAGGTCATCAATAAAATCTACAAGACCTTTCATAACTATTAAACTAAATACAGAATCTACCTTAGAAGTATCTCCTCTCTAGGCTTGAAGCCTTCTTGCGTTGAATTTCCTTCTGGGATACATTCCTCTTGTAAATGATTTGTGCTGACACATCCCTCTTGCAGATCATCTCAAACAGAAAGTTCTCATCTTCCTCTGCCTTTCCTCTCCATCCTGCGTGTATCCCCTTGTCTCTATGGGGAGACCCCTCAGATGATCAGTAAACTCCCAAGTCTTGATATGGTCTTCAGTACTAAGCTACTCAATATACACTTGCTGCTGGACTGAAATGTCTGCCGTACAGAGAGACATGGATGTATAGGACTGCTCCCATGGACTCTTCCCCACCTCAGAGGAGCTAGCTTGCAGGTGTTCATTCACTCAACTCCATCTTAGTGATGAATTAGTGAAAACTGAACACACACTTGCGTCTCATCTGATTCATACAGTCTTTACACTAGAGTATTCCTTTATCCCCGTAATTCTTCTCCCCAGCTCCATTTATACCTTCAGGACAGATGGGTTGATTTCTTCTGGAGGAGAGCTTCTTTAACCCCAGGCTCAGGTCCATGGACATGCAACCTCTGTGTGCTCGTGGAGACCCACATTGAAAGGACTGTCCAACCCGTGTTTCATACTCTTTTCTTCATCATTAAATATTAAATACTTTTAAACAGCTGGCCTTCATTTTCATTTTTAGTTGGAAAACCTATTCCTCTAGGAGAATTAACCCCTACAGAGAACAGGTTTCCCCCTCCCTTAGTAGCTACTGACTGCCTATAGTTTTCATGTAGAGGTGGGCCTTCTGAAACACTGGCATGTTGACTGACATGTTTTTCGGGTATTGTTTGGGGAAATGTGTTGTTAAGATTTCATGGATACAGCGTGCCTGTCAGGTCTAGAAGACACTCTCCAGCACCAGGTGTTCTGGTGTTCTGGCTTTTACAATCTTTCTGTCCTCCCATCCACAATGTCCCCCAGAGTCTTGGGTATAGAGGTTCTACTGCAAATGTGCCACTAACAATTATTTTTATAAATAAAGTTTTATTGTCACTGGTCTGTTGTCTATAGCAGCTTTCACATTATAAGTGTAAAACCATGTAGCTATGACAGTCAGAATAACATGATGAAATGTTTGCTACCTGGTTCCTCAGAGAATATGTTTCCTGAGCTGTGATTGATATGTTTTGCCTCACTGTAATGGAATGAAAATTTGAAACACCAATCAACATGTCAGCATTTAAAAAGCCCAGCCCCTACATGGAAAACTATAGACAGTCAGTGACTGCTGAGGGAGGGGAAATGCACTTTCTCTAGGGGTTAACTTCCTGATAGGTTATCCAATCCCAGGTGACCTGTCCTAAACACATATACTTATGAGCGACACTTAAATGGATGCAGTGGGTTTTACATATTTATACATACACATGATATATATCATGTATATTTAGGAAAAGTCATGGATTTGAGAGGGGTTGGAACTAACACAAGAGGTGTTCAAGGGAAAGGGCAAGGATTTGAAATGATGAAACCCAGGGAAAGGGGACAGAAACATGTACAGTTCAGAGGGGATGGAGGACACCGTGTGAACATGGCCCACTGAATCAACTAAGCAGGGCTCATATGGGTTCACAGAGACTGAAAAGGCGTGCCCCTGGCCAGAAGGTTCTGCACCAGATCCTCTGTGTATCTTACAACTGGTAGCTTGGAGCTTTTGGGGGGCTCCTAACAGTGGGAGTGGGTGTATCGCTGACCCTTTTGTCTGCTCTTAGGAATTTCTTCCTCCTATTGGGTTACCTTGTCCAGCCGTTGAATGAGATCTTTTGGCTTTCTTATTATATCTCATTAAGTCATGTTTGGTTGTCTCTTGGAGGCCTGCTCTTTTGGAAATGAAGGTCGAATGGATCTGGGGGACAGGGGAGAGGGGAGGGAGCTGGGAGGAGGAGGAGAGAAAAACGGTTGTTGGGATGTATTATGTGAGAGAACAAATTACTTTCACTAAAAATCATTTATACATGAAAATCTCAACAATGTTGAAAGAGGCAAAAGGACGCAGCCTTGTGGCCAAGGCCATAGTTAGCTACCCTTGACTGGAGTGAGAGGACACCAGGAGTCTAGCATGGCAAACGGACTTACGAGTCTTTCTGTGAGTCTTAGTACAAGCCACAAGGAAGTAGAGTTCAATTCCTCTGCAATAGGGAAGGCCTTATGTAATGAACTTGGTGGACGTTGGTAATGGTGAGATTTAGTCTACAGCACTTTGCTCAGTGCTTCTAGTTTGTTTTGATAGCTTGCATTTCAGCTTGAGGGTTGAACAGACTTCCCTTTTATTTGAGATTTTCCTTGGGAGCTCATCACTCATTCCTACCCCTTCCTCAACCCTAGAAGTCCCATATTTACAGAAACATCATTACAGTGATTAATAGAAAATCCTTGCTCACTATTTCTGATATGTCACTAGAATATGAGGAGAGAGAACCTCAAAAGCCCTTTCCTCTATCGCTTTGACTGTAGAGCTGGAAAGTCCACAGGTGGGAGAGAAAAATAATGTTTTCCTGTTCTTTCTATTAGTATTAAAAATATAAATTAGAATCGGTAAGCACTATCATACCCAGACAATGGGCACTTAGCAACCATAACATGCAATGTCTGGTAGTTTACAGACTTGACAAACAGGGATTTTCTGCTTCTTGAAAGGAGAGTCTGCATTCTCAGAGAGGAGAGCAAAACTACAATTCAGTCTTCCTTAGGGTCCCTTTTGGGAGAGGAGTTGTATGGGGAAATTCACAGATTCCTAAGTGCTAACATTTAAATGCAGTACAACACACACACACACACACACACACACACACACACACACACACAGAGCACACATAATAATCAACACCTACAACCATGTCTTCATGAGTTAAGTTGCAAAAAATAGCCCCATTTATATGAAATACCCTATTGCACACTGATATTTAAAGTGCTTAGTAATTATTTAGTTCAAACACGTTCAAGTGGATCTGGTGCTTTATTTGTTTTGGGGACAATTCTGCGTGGTTCTCATCAAACTTCTCTTCTGTTGTTTTGCAGTTTTCTCCTTGTGTTTGGTTGCTTGATTTTGTCAGTGTTTTCTACCATCCCTGAGCACACAAAACTGGCTTCAAGTTGCCTCTTAATACTGGTAAGTGAAGCATGTTTAGTTATATATCATATATGTATATGGATATGCAAAAAGTTCGTGTAATATACCAATTGTGTATGACATTGATGCTATGCTTTTATACTATTGTTTATCCAGAATGGTTGTTAGTATGAAACATAAAATTGTCAACAATCGCTCAAGCATTTGCCATCAATGTAACTGATGGAAAAGCATGAGAAATCCATGCAGAAATATTCAGATGCTATCACACAACAATATCATATTCTATAGGTATATCATGAGAAGAAGGCAATATTTAAAGGCAGGGTTTGTTTTTTTTTTTCTTTCTGCTAGCAAAGAAAACAAAACAAAGATAACAAAAGTCAACACGCATGTGATTTCTCATTATTGTTAAAAATACAGGGTAGAAAGCGTATTCCAGTAACTGAGTTTAGCAGTAGCTAAGTGTAATTGGCTTTAAAAAAAAACTGTATGAATGTGGTTCCTCATACGAAAACAGAAGGGTCTTTATGCTCCTTTCGACTAACAGGCGGTATTATGAGTTTGTTGCTAATGCAGTTACCTGGTGAGAAACTGCAGATTTCTCTATTTCCATTAGGCTGTCAGTCTTCAGCCGCTCAGAATTATCCAGTTCTCTTTAAAATGGAAAAAGACCCCAAGATATTTTAGTCTGGGTTATTCTGAACCTTTTAAGCTCTCGTCGTTTCTATTACAATGAACCCATAGCACGGTAGGCTCCAGTCACATCTGATTGAAAGTTTGGTTCATTTACATCCATTTTAACCTGGCTTACTTGGTGCAAAATTATTAGACTTGACAGTCTCAGAACTGTGTGAATGAGCTGGAAGAACTCAACTCTGTTTACAGAATGGAAAGTAAATGGAGTAAGATGGTTTCTGTGACGTCACAAAGATTGATTGGATAGAGCAATCATCTAATTTGCAGAGATTCTGTGTCACCGAGGTGGGGGAAGGAAAGATCTCAACTCATGTAATAGGAGAGGAGGCAGACACTTTCATGGCCGGTGCGTCCATATGGCTAATTTTTGTTTGATGTTGCTAAGGCAGCACCAAGTGTCTCCATCTTACATTACAGAGGATTCCCTTTTTGAATCAGGAGTGAATCTACTCCAATTTGTCTCCATACACATTGTGCTCAGTGCTATATTGCTAATGTTATGACTTCAATTTCCAAACCAAGGGAGAGGGCAGAGCAAGGAAAGGCACTCTGGGGGATTGTTCCATTTGCACACTTTCCATTTGGGGAGCAAGTGGGCTTTTAGCTTGGTCCAACCCCTCTGCTTATTACAAATGATGTTTGAAGCGTGAGATCTAAGGCTCCACTGGCATTAGGTCCGCCCAGGAGCTGAACTGTAATTTGAAAATGTAAATCTAACTTTCAGACCTAGGAATAAATTATTAAAAAAAAACTTGATGATAACTATTTTTAGGAAAAAAAAAAACAGAAACAAAAGGAAATCCATGTAACATATGTAACACATCTAAGCTCAGCCTTTGCAAACCCCAGAGAACTTTGGATCCTGACTTTTCGAGCATGTTGTCTCATGAGCAACTGATGTTTAGCAGCAAGAATGTGGTTTGGGCAAAGAAGGAAGCCAGCATGGTTAATCGTTTTGAGGCTGCCGAGGATGAACTTGAGACAGGCACCGGTCGTGCTAGGCAGGTGTTCTGCCACTAGCTGTGCGCCCAGCCCTGAACTTGTCCGTCATGAGCATCTTCAGACTTAACAGAGCAAAACCGAGTGTGTCTGCCAGCGCGCCGTCATTTCAAGCAGTGACCTGGGGCTGCAGGCAGACATTTCAGACGAGTACTGTTGTATGGCGTTCAGTGGGAAAAGGGTTTGTTGATTTTCCTATTTGGAGACTATAGAGTGGGACTTCAGGGAGTCCATTTTAAAGCTAAAGAGTGTTTGAGAGACCTGCCTGGAAATATGTAGGCCATTTTGTAAAACTAAGATTCAGTGCAGTCTCCAAAAATCCTTCCTTTTATCTTTAAAGAACAATGAAAATGAAACAATCGTGGGGTTTTCTTTCTTTCTTGATGGAGAATGGACAAGTTGTTGAAAAGACATAAATATTTTAATATTTTCAAATTGTTTAACAATTTTAATATTAACACAGCATATATATTATATTTATTATATATCATAGACATCATAGAGATAGATAGATGATAGGTAGATAGACAGATGATAGGTAATGATGATAGATAGGTAGATAGATAGATACATAGATAGATAGATAGACAGACAGACAGACAGACAGACAGACAGACAGATAGATAGATAGATATCATAGGCATCCAGTTGTAGACTATTAGGAAAATATTAAGCACAGAATGATTTAGGAAATCTCCTGCTGTCCTTTTTCATGTATGTTTGAGCTGGTTAATCAGATTTCAAAGACTGTCTGCGCTGTGAACACATAAACAGGATCCAGAGAAGTCAGCTCTGGCTGGCTGGATCTTTATTGCTTGGTTGCTTGGTTTTAGCTGCCAACATAGAGAATACCTAAAATTTTATTATTCAAATAGTAAATGGGAAGTAATAAGAAGGGCTATTGAAATATAAACAAATGCTTTCAATAAATCACCCATTTTATCTGACAGGGTCTAACTTTGTACTGGCTCAAACAATTCCCCTGGTACAGACTGCTCAGGATGTCAGTCTGTGCCACCATGTCCAATTGATGTGAGACTTTATACTTTTGGTGTACACAGTTGGTATACAAACACAATGCTAGAGGAATATTCATAATTATATGTAAATAATGCCTCACCTTGTATATTTTGTTATAACTATTTATTTACAGTTTCCTTGAAAGAATGTTCATTATGGTAAGGTATTTTCCGTAACGCCCATGCAAATAACAGACTCCCACAGATCTAGCAAGAGCATACACACTGCTGGCAAATTTGGCTGGAAACCAGCCTTTGAGACGTGTCTTGGATGTTCTCTTTTCTGTCACATTGTTCCACTGAGATCACCAGTGTAGTGCATTCAGGTCGTTATGTGGATATTGTCTGGCTTATGGACTAGGGCCCCATGAAGATGATTCCAGTTCTTTATAGAACCAAAGAGAACGTTCCAGCACTGCCATCCGTAATTGCGTGTCCAGTGGTAGTGTAAAGCCAACATTTGTAAAGCCGCCTGTATTCCAAGCTGCACTGATGCTTCACGCACTTGATCACTTATGCTTCTCTTTAGGCAAAGTGACATTTACCTACTTCCTTCATTTATCTAAGTGTCTGCAAACAAGCACTGCTTGGTAAATTTTATTTCCACCTTTGTTGTTCTTGTTGCTGTCTTTCTTTCTTTCTTTCTTTCTTTCTTTCTTTCTTTCTTTCTTTTGTCTTCATGTAATTTGGGAATATAATTTGGGACCTACATTTTCTCAGTAAATAAGATTTGGGAAAAAAAAAAAGCACCAGTATTGTGCCACCATCCCTTACCAGTGGCTATAAAAGCAATGTCTTATGTGACTACTTTTTGATATCTGGAATCGATTGAATGATGACACATTCTAGGAGAGGTTTAAAACAGCTAGCTGTAATTAATATCAACTTCTGCCTTTAGCACAGTGAGATCTGGGTATCCACTAAGCCCAGTCCATTGCAGACTATGTTCTAGAAGTACCCTACACCCCGTTTGGTTGGGCAAAAATGAACTCATCCAAATATCAAAGATCTTGTTCTAATTTCCAGCTGCTTCTGATGATCAGAAATAAGGAGGGAAAGGGTATTGGCTGTGCCTGTTCCATCTCAATCTATTAGGGAGATCAACCCAGCTGAGGTGACTTATGAGGGAATAAAAAGGTCATTTTAGCTTTGTTTTTGTTTTTTTTTTTCTTTCTGGATTTGAAGCACATTCTTTATGAATATAATTGTAACCTTGTGACATTAGCAACTAGAAGATGCAGAAACATAGTTGTGGTCAGACTTTTATGTATTATCAAAGGTGTGTTGCTATAAATTCAGATTAGCCAAACATCATAAATATGTTCCTAAGGTAACCAAAGGAATAGCTATAAAATGTATACAAGAGGATATACAAAATGAGTTTAAACATTTCACCACCAAATAAAAATTGTTGAAACCCTGAAGGAGAAAATGATGTGGAAAGGGGGAGCACCCAAGAAATGCATCCACAAAAAATAAAGAACGGTGTGGAAAAAACAGGTGTTCGCTAACCACTAGCCTGCTTAAATATAAATGGGCCAAAGTATCTAGGCAAAATACAGTGTTCTGATGTAGAGGTGTTTTTTCAACAGGTGTTCCAACTATAAGAGGCTCACTTTAGATCAAAATCACAAATATTTCACTAATAAAAGAATCAGAAATATAGCATCCAAATAGTAACTGAAAGAGGACAGACATAGATACACTAAATATAATAGGCAAAATACACTTCAAGGCAAAATAGTTACAAAAAAATATAGAAATGTCTTTTAAGAGAGAAGGACATAGAAAGGTTCAAAGTTCCATTATAAAAATATAAATTTTCATCATATAAAGGGTTCAATATAACAAAGAAACAAAGTATAAGATTGAAAACCGTGTAGCTAATAACTCGCTAACAAATCCATCAACCAAAACATTTGTAGCATTAGAGAAACAAATTAGGAGTTGGAAGCAATAAAAGGCCTCACTCTCAGTAACTAGGAAGAAGAGGAAGAAAGAAACATGAGACACAGCACTAAACCCACTAGATCCAACAGGCATAGTCAGAACACTGTAGTCAAGAACAAGCACACACATATTTTCTCACGAGCATATGGGACGTTTTCATGACTGATATATTAGGTTTCAGTATATTTTTAAAAGATGGATATTAGAGGGGAGAGAAAGATACCCTTTCATGATGTAATGAATTTTGAAACCAGTATAGGAAGCAACACAAACAGTCACACCTTAGTGGAAAACAAACAATCCACTCATTAAGTAACTAGTAGGGTAAGGAAGAGATTATAGAGATGAATGAAATCAAACACAACTTCTTAATATTCACAGGACATAGAGAAAGCAGGGTTAAGAAGCAGGAGCATATATGTGGCACACGCCCTCCGCCCCAAGGCTCAGGAATCATTGTATTAGAAAGTGTGGAAATGGTAAAGAGCCTGAGGCGGTGGATGACTTCAGGGAAACCTTCTCCTTTGGACACAGCAGGGTTAGTGTGCATACCAACTCACGGTGGGTATGACAACATACAGAGAACTGTACAAGCGGTGTGGAGATGGGAGTCCAGCATGAAATCACACCCCAAGCTGCAGAGCTTTGGACAATCAACAGCTACTGGGAAAGAGGAAGATGGTTTTCTCTAAGCATTTCAGCCCTGGTAAATTGACCATGCTCCATCAGAAGTCAATACATCCAAGCATCAAGAATATTTGGGCAGCATAAATTGGTCTTGGTGGGTTAAAACATGGGGGTGGGGGAAGATTGGTGGTAGATCTGGATTTGGGGTAGGTGATATGATTAAAACATATTGTATGAAACTCTCAAAGAATTATTAGTTTTCTTAATCTAGGAGATTTATTTTAAGGAAATAATCTGAAATACAGACAAACATATAGGCTGCATATATTTAACCTAGAATTACCTTTTTTTTTCTTTTCTAAGTTTATAATTTAACTACATTTCTTCCTTCCCTTTCCTCCCTCCAAACCCTCCCATACTAGCCCCCACTTCCGTTCAAATTGCTACTGCATGCATGTGTGTGTGTATATATGTACATATATATGTATATATAATGTGTGTTAATAATATATATGTATTAATAATTATACATATTAATAAATATAACCTGTTCGTGTCATATAATATGACTTGTATATATGTTTTTTCAAGGCTGACCATTTGGTACTGGACCCCCAGCTGGTGTGCTCTTCCCTGGAGAAGACCACCTCTCCTGCTCCCAGCTTTCCCTGGTTGCCAATTCCCGGGCTGTGGCTTCATGGGCTTTTCATTGTCCAGTTTGGCATGCTCATTTGGTGTTGTCCTTTTTAAGCTCACATTTGCGTGGTCACGTTGGTAAGACTGTATGGGTGTAGCTTCTGATATTCCCCGTTGGTAAGACTGTATGGGTGTAGCTTCTGATATTACCAAGAGACTCAATCTCAGAGCAAACTTCCTGATCCTTTGGCAGTCTTACCCTCCACTTCCATAAGTTTCCCAGAGCCTTGAGTGTGAGCTCGTTTTGGAGCTGTATCCACTGGGACTAGGATGCACAACTCGGCATTTTGATTGGCTGTGGTTTGGTTGGTATTGGTCTCCATCGGTTGTAGTAATGACTCTTGTTCATCAAGGAGAAGCTTCCTTGATGAGAGGTGAGATGACACTTCTCTGTGGATAGAAAGGCTTATGTTGATAGATTGTTATTCATGATTATGCTGGTTAGGTAAATTAGTAGTTGTAGAGTAATTATTTTAAAAGAATGAAATATATCTATAAACACATTTAGAAACAACAAAGACTTTACATCAGTAATCCAATTTTATAGTTTATAAAATAAGAACAGGGAACTAACTAAACGCAAACTGTGAAAAAGATAAGAACAGATAATTAAACTGGAGGCAGGGGGGAGTCTGTTATTTGGAAACATAAACAAATTTAGCAAACCTTGTTTAACAGGGTCATACTATTTAGCCAAAGCTAGCCTTGAGCTTGCTATGTAGACCAGGCTTTCTTAAATTTCCAATCCTTTTCTCAAACTTAAGACTCCGTGCCTGCCATTAATATGTATGTTTTGCCAAACTAAAAAGAGGAGGGAGGGATTTTGGTGAAATTGAGAAATGGCAGATATACATTATGTATATGCTCTAATCTTATAACACTGTCGTGAACATTAGATAAATTGAAATGCTTAGAGCTGGACCCAGCACAGAGAAAATTCTTGGAAAGTTGGCAATTATCATGATCATTGTTTCTTTCATCCATAAGGAAGACATAAGAAGAAGACAGGTATAGGAGAGCTGTACGCTGCGTTTTTTAAAAGATTATAAATTTAAAATGGAAAATAAAATAGAAAGCATTTATTTTTAGCACATCTCCAGGTTAGTTGTTGCAGATTTATACACGAATGGATTCATGTGAGTAAAAGCGGCTCCCTTGTACATGCTCAGCGTGTGGCCTGCGCTGCTGTAGTGTTTACTGCTCTGTCGGATGACACACGCACAACTTTGAGAGTTCTTCTCTCAGTATCTGTCTGTTCACAGCTGGACCGATTCTCTTATGAACTCACAGAGACTGTGACAGCGTGCACAAGACCTACACAGCTTCACACCACACACACACACACACACACACACACACACACACACACACACACAGAGCACACACTGAGAAGGGCACGTGGACACAAAGTCCCAGCCCTAACCAAGAAGGTACATGGAACTGGTACTTGTGAAAGACAGAATCAGTCACTAAGTGTCAACCACATCCCAGGGCAGGCACCATGTCCAGGAATCGTTATTGAACACTGATGACCTCCATGCTTTGTGTCTAAGCTTTTCATTTTATATTAGTTTTTTTTATCTTATTGTTCTTTTTTGTTTATCTGTGTTTTTTTGGTTTTGGTTTTAGAGGTTTTGTTTTGTTCTATCTGTTTTTGGGTGTGAGGAAGGTTGGTTGGTTGGTTGATTGATTGATTAGTTGTTGGGTTTGTTTGTTTGTTGAAAATAGATTTTTTTCGAGATTTCTACTTATCCAAAGTTTGTCAGTACCTCCACAACCTACCCACTAAAATCCACACGGAGATTTTTGCTCTTTCTCATTAAAAATCAAGCAGGCATCTTAATTAATCAATTAATTAAATATAATGAAATCAAAACAAACTTGGTAGGACAAAATGAGCAAATAAACAGAAAAAAGAACCAAAGAAAAACATATAGACACAAAGACATACACATTTGTATACACATAAATATCATAAAAACACAGAACCATAACATGTAAGCAAAAGGTATACAAGGTAAATAAATAACTAAATCCCAGTGAAAGCATTATGAGACAAAACAACTTCCAGAAAATAACACCGAGCTCATCAGTTCAACACTAAACCGTCTACTGCTAGGCCTGCCCTTAAGTGTAGTTTGCACAACCAGTGAGAAAAATACTTTTTTTCTTTTACAAGCAGCTATAAATTGGAAATAATTTCTGGGTCAGGGATAGGGAATTGTGTGCACTTCTCTCTCAGGACTGGGACTTCGTATGGCATAGGTGTGTGAAGGGCCTACGCGTGCTTCTATAGTCTCTGTGAACTTGTGTGTGCATTGGTCCTGCTGTGAGTAGAAAGCCTTGTTTCCTTAGAGTCCCCCATTCCCTCTGACCCTTGTGGCCTTGCCTCTCCACTTCCGCTTTCATGGGGTTCCCTGTGCCCTAAGGGGAGGGATTCGATGGAGACATCCCCTTTAGAACTGAGTGTTCCAAGGGTCGCTTAGTCTCTGCACATTGTCCAGCGTTTGGTCCTATGTACTGCAAAAGGAAGCATCTTCTCTGATGATGTCTAAGCAAGACATTCAGAATCATTTTATTACTACATCCCTTTACCATAACAATGATATTTGGTTGAACTCTAAATCTAGTCTGTCTTTAGACTATCCAAGCAGTATTGGGCATGGGGTCAATCTCATGGAGTAAGCCTTATATCTAATCAGAGAGCACATAGTTACTCCTACACCGTTAGTGCCTCTGTTACATTAGAGCATCTTGCAGGCAGGTCACCATTGTATATGGAAGGTTTTGCAGCTGGCTTGTGTTTACCTTTCTCCTCTGCTAATGTGCAGAGTACCTTTCAGTATCGTGAACGCTAGTCAGTAGTGAAGGCTCGAGATAGGCACCAGCTCAACTTCTTGATGTTTGGTGAGCTGTGTAAATGTCGTCTACAGCAATAGGACCTTAGCAGCATTTTGTGGAGAGCAACCAATAGCCTTGGAAATAGCCTGAGTTGTTTGGGGATTTCCATAGGGCCCTTTTCACCAACAAATCAATCACATGTAACCAATTACTGCCACTGAAAGTTTTATTTGGTAGTGAGATATATCTCAGTGGGGCTTTGTTACCCCATTATTTGATGATTCCACTTATATTTCTTTCATATATGTTTTCTTGCATATATTTTAAGAGGCTTCTATGGTAGTAGGTTTCCATACAATCCCTCAAATCCCTCAAATGGCCCTTGGTTTTAGCATTTCTCCCTGTAGTCCCACCTTACCACCTTCTGTCTCCTTCCTCATTTTATCGTCCACCACCAATACAGTCCTCAATATCAATGCATCCATAACCATCAATTCCATTTGCCTTTTCTAGAGAAATCCTTCCTCCTCTCTAGTGCCTTACTCTGTGCCTAGAAGAGTTATGTGAATTTTATCCTGCTTCTCAAATACTTACTTGATAGCTAGCATCCACAAATAGATGAATGCATGCCATAGTGTCTTCTGCAGTCTGAATTACCTCACTCAAGATGAGTTTTTTCTAGCTCCATCTATTTACCTGCGAATTTCATGATTTCACCTCTTAACAACTGCATAGTGCTTCACTCTGTAAATACATTTCTTTATTCTTTTATATTTTGACAGACATCTAGGCAGGTTCTCAGTCAGGCTGTTGTGAAAAGAGCAGCAATGGACATGATTGAAGCAGTCTGTGAAATGGGATATAGAGACCAGTGGGACTATGCCCAAGATACTGTGTTGGGGGATCTTAGGATAGATCAAGTTGTAGCTTTCAAGGAACCACCACACTGACTTCCATAGCGGTTGTACAACTTCACACTGCCTCAAACAATAGATGAGTGTCCTCCTTACTCCACATTCTCTCCAGCATGAGCCGTCACTTGGTTTATTGGTCTCGGCCATTCAGAAAGGTGTAAGATGTAATTTCAGAGGGGTTTTAACTTGTATTTCCCTAGTGGTTATGGACGCTATAACACTATATGGAGGTTTCTTTGGTTTTCAGCCATTTGTGCCTCATCTTTTCAGGACTCTCTGCTTAGATCCGTAACTCTTTTTAACTGGGGCTGCTGGTTTTCTTGATGTTCAGGGTTTGGTGTGTTTTTTTTTTTTTTTTTGTCGTTGTTCTTTGTATATTTTGGATATTAACTCACCATTTTGTAAAGGCCCATTATGTAGCATTCTGCTTTGTACAATTGAGGCTGTCCTTTGCCATACCATAAATGTTCAGGCTGATGGGGTCCTATTTATTAACTGTTGTTCTTAGTGCCTGTTCTATGTTCTGTTCAAAATGGTTTTTCTTCAAGACTACTCTCTACTTTCTTCTATCAGATCCAGTTTATCTGGCTTCATGCTGAGAGGTCTTTGATCTATTTACAGTTGAGTATTATTCAAGGTGATAAATATGAATCTATTTGCATTCTTCTACATGTAGCAATCCAATTTAACTAATACCATTTCTTAAAGATGCTATTTCTTCCAGATTTCTTTATCAAATAACAGGTGTTCACTGGTGTGTGTGGGCTTAGGTCTGGGTCTTCAGTTAGATTCCATTGGTCAAAGTATCTGTTTTTATGCTAAAATCATAATGATTTGATTCTTAACTGTAGCTCTGTAGTACAATTTGAAATTGGAGGTGTTAATACCTTTAGAAGTTATTTTATTATCCAGGATTGTTTTAGCTATACTGGGGATTTTTGTGTTTCTATTTGAAAATAAAAAATGTTCTTTATATTTCTTTGAAAAATGGTGTTGGAATTTTGATGGGTATTGCATTGAATCTGTATACTGCTATTAATAGGATGACCATTTTTACTATATTAATTCCTATCAATCCAGGCATGGAGGATCTTTCCATCTTCTATTTTCTTCAGTTTTATTTTTGAACGTCCTAATGTTTCTATTATACAAGTATTTCACTTGCTTAATTAGAGTTATGCCAAAATGTTTTTTAGTCTATGATGGAAGTTAATTTTCCCTGATTAATTTCTCGGTTCATTTATCATTTGTACATAGTATTTTTGAATTAAATTTGTATTCTGATACTTTTCCAAAACTGTTTATCAGTTGTAGAATTTTTTGTAGAGTTTATAGGATCATTTGTGTATACAATCAAACCATCTACAAATAAATATATGTTTACTTCTTTCCTATTTGTATCCCCCTTGGTCTCCATTAATTGTCTTCTTCAATAGTCTTACTGCTCTAATTAAGCCTTCAAGTATTGTATTTAATAGGTGTAGACAGAGTATACAACTTTGTTTTGTTCCTGGGTTTAGTGGAAATGCTTCTATAAGTTTCTCTCAATTTAGGTTGATATTGGCTGTAAGCTTGCTACAAATAGCCTTTATTATGGCAAGGAATGTTCCTTGTATCCCTAGTCTTTCCAGGACATTTTATTATGAAGAGATGTTGGATTTTGTCAAAGGCCTTTTATGTATCTAATGAAATGATCATGTTGTCTCCTCCTCCTCCTTCTCCTCCTCCTCTTCCTCCTCCTTCTCTTCCTTCTCCTTCTTCTTCTTTCAGTCTGTTTATATGATGGATTACATTTATCACTTTATATGTGTTATATACTGTTCCTGCATCTCTGGGATGAAGCCTACTTAATCATGGCGGATGATCTTTTTTATGTGTTCTTTGATTCTGCTTGCAAGTTATTTATTGAATATTTTGCATCCATATTCATAATGGAAATTGTTCTGTAATTCTCTTTCTCCATTGTGTCTTTGTGTGGTTTAGGTATCAGGGTACTTGTGGCCTTGTAAAAAGAATTCAGCAATGTTCCTTCTGTTTCTATTTTGTAGAATAATTTGTAAAATATTGGGGTTAATTCTTCTTCAAAAATCTGATAGAATTCTGCACTGAATCCATCTGGCCCAGAGCTTTATATGGTTGGGAAATTTTTAATTACTGCTTCTATTTCCATAGTGGTTATAGGTTTGTTTAAATTGCTTACCTGATCTTGATTGCACTTCAGTAGGTGGCAAATATTAAGAAATGTATCCATTTCTTTTAGAATCTCCAATTTGGTGGAATATGGAATATTTAAGAATGTCATTTTGATTCTCTATATTTCTTCAGTGCCTTTTGGTACACCATTCCCCTTTTGATCTCTATTTAGTTAATTGGAATATTCTCTCTCCTTCTGCTTTTTATCTTGTCTAAGGGCTTGAGGTCCTCCCTTTTCTGGAGTTGTTGTTTACCAACCTGAAAGGACAAAGGGAGCAGAAGAGAGTAGGGTGGGTTTGGACAACCATGAATACCAATGGATTAACTCCTGGCATCAGCTTCAGTGAGACAGCTCAACTTTATTTGGGGTGAACAAGAGCTATGTAGGTCTTGGGGATTGGATAGGGATTTCTAAGTGTGGTGAACTTATGGTCTTGGGTGGAGGCCTAGGAATTCTTCATTAACATGATGAGGGATTCCAGGAACCTTCCCTGTAGGTTCAGAAGAAGAGGAAAGGCTACATGACTTTCCTCACACTGTTTGGGGAATTACAGGTAGAAAGGGCTGGTTGGTCATAACACAATACCTAATTATGCAGGAAACTTTGTGCAATATAAACAAGCACCTGTTCTTAGAGATACTCTCCAGATAAGAACGGGCAGAGAAGAGGAAGCCCTGCTGTGAAAGGGAACCCTCCATTTCACTCTTAGCTCCAAGACTTTATCTGAACATGGTGGACTATGGCCTTAATAGCAGGGTCGTCCAATAAAGGCTTATCAATTTAATTTATTTTTGCAAAGAATCAAATCTTCATCTCATGGATTCTTTGTATTATTTTGTTGTTGTTTGTTTGTTTCTAGTTTATTGATTTCAACCCTGAGTATATTTCTTGATGACTATTACTTTGGGGTTTGACTTCTTGTTGTGCTAGAGCTTTCGGGTATGCTTAGAACAACCTTCATTATGTCCCATAGGTTTGGGTATGTTGTGCTTTCATTTTTATTTAATCCTTTCTGTCGTTTCTCTCATTGTTGATGCCCAACATTATTCCAGGGTCATTACATAGGATGCAGGATGTTATTTCAATTTTCTTGTATCTGTTGAGACTTGTTTTGTGTCCAAATTTTGCAAAAATATATCCTATGAAGTGCTGAGAAGGTATATTCTTTTTTGTTTAGGTGAAATGTTCTATAAATATCTGCTGGGTCTATTTTATTTGTGACATAATTTAGCTCCAGCATTTCTCTGTTATATTTTGCCTGGCAGGCCTGTCTATTGGAGAGAGAGGGGTGTTAAAGTTTACCACTACCACTGTGTGGGAGTCAATATGTTATTTTAACTGTAGTTGTCTTTCTTTCATGAATTTGTATGCCCTTCTGGTTGGTACATAAATGTTTACAGTTATAATGTCCTCTTAGTGGAGGTTCCCTTTGATGACTATGCAGTCATTCACTATCTCTTCTGATTAGTTTTGATTTGAAGTCTAGTTTCATCATATATTAAAATGACTACCATACCTTTTACTTGGGTCCATTTCCAGAAGGGAATAACTCTTCCTATTTTTTCATTCTAAGGTGATGTTTATCCTTGGTGGTAAGGTGTGCTTCTTGGATGTACGGATAGAATGGATCCTGCTTTCAAATCTAATCTGTTAGAATGTATGTTTTATTGGGGTATTGAGGCCTTTAATGCTGAGAGTTATTAATAAGCAGGGTTTGTTGATTCTGTTATTTTGCTGTTATATTGGTAGCGGTGGTGATTTTTCTATAGTGGGATCACTAGGTTCTGGTGGAGACATAATATCCTAGTTTTTATTGATTGTGTTTCTTTCCTGGTGTCTAGACATCTATCTTAGGGATAATCATAATTCTAGGTGTTGCCATCTGGTCTTTTCTTTGTTGAGTGGCGTTCCATTCTTTGTTTTCTGCTGCCCTCTCTGGATCTTAAGAACATGTGCTGGCTCTGGTAGCGAGTGCTTCTGAGTCCCTTCCAGGTATGGCTATTGAGGTCCTGGGTAGGTTAAGTTTCTAGGTATTGGAGTCTAGTACAAAAGAATATGGATGGGGTAGAGGTGGAGGCTGAAATGGTTCACTGGCAGGAAGAAATCCAGATCTGCCATGAAGTTTGAAGGAACTCAAGGGAGTGAAATCAGAGATGAAGAATATGCCCCTGTGGGTGATCTGCTACAAGGATGGGAATGGTACTTTGTTTGTTTGATTTTTTGCTTGTTTTGTTTTCCCTGTTGTTTTTGTCTGTTTGAGGGGTTTATTTATTATTGTCATTGTTGTTTATTTCTTCTTGTTGATATTATTATTTAGAGGCTGAGAAAAACATGAAGCTGGATGGTTAGAGAAGTGAGTAGAATCTGTGAGTAAAAAAATCACATTTTTTTAACTGGTGATGGTCATTTCTAAAATGAGAAATGAAAGAATTCTGGGCCGGTATCAGTCTCAGTAAGATATCAGAGACCATCTTGGTGTGTTTTCTCAGTTACAGTCATAATGATTTATAGACTGTGCCAACCAACACAAATGGTCGAATGTCCAGATCGTCCCAAACATCATGTTGAACCTCTTGTAGGTAGAAACCATGTGCATTTGCTGTTTACACTTCCTGTGGCAAAGCTGACATGGGTTTGGGTTTGGTTGTTTTTGTCTTTTCTTTTTTCTGCATAGTGGTTTAATTCCTGAAATGTGTAAAATCCAAATTAGGCAGATCTAATTATATCTTAAACACACTAGTAACACTTACTATTTAAAGAAAATGTGTAGCGAATCTCTTTATAAAAGGAAGAAGCCCTTTGAAAAGCTGATAACAACATAATTAATCAGTGTTATCTGTTTCCTTTGTAATTGTGGGAACACATGATTTTTACTTGTGATGTAACTATCTACTGTGCACCATAGTAATGAAGAATTGGAGAATACTTCGGCTATTTTCCACCTGCCAGGATAGCCACACAAACACATTAGCCTGGCCTTCCAATGTGGAAGGGTTTGCACATGAAATTGTGCGGATCTCAGGTAGCATGAGATTCCATTATTCTTTTCATTAAACCTTCTGGTACTAATCATCGTGAGAGAAAATAACAGAGTGTAAGGATAAGAATCCATTCAAGGGTATAAATCATGTCACTGCAACTGAGTGACAGACTATGAGATGCCAAGCAACAGCACATGAAAAATGACTGATGCTTTCTGAGGTTCCCTGCGCCCTGTAATTTACTGAAGAAAGCTCCCAGAATATCCCAATGAACACTGAAAACGGCAATTATTTTCCTGAGCTTTCCTTTCATCGAGGAAACTGAAAGTAAGCCTGGGAATGATTCATGGAGACTAATGGCTCTCATCAATCTGCTGATGACTGAAAAGGCAGGAGTGTTAAACACCTACACGGGACCATCACGGAGAGATAATAATATAGTAAGTAACCTTCCCTGCAGAAGGCATTTCAGATAGTAGAAGGAAGAGTTGTTGAGTTCAAGCAGATGAGGCCATGCCTGGAAGACGATTAAGAAAGAAAGAACTTTCTACACTGCTGATGGAATTGTTAATATCTAACTAAAAGACGTAGGCATTTGACAGAACTTATCTGAAATATGGCCCAGCAAACACTATAAGCATTAACAATGAGCTCCTACAGTATGCTATAGCAGGATTTCTCAACCTGTGACCCCCTTTGGAGTAGCAGATCTGATATTTACATTATGATTTATAACAACAAAACTGTAGTTACAAAGTAGCACAAAATGATTTTATGATTGGGCGTCACCACAACATGGTGTACTGTATCAAAGGGTCACATCATTAGGAAGGTTAAGAACCACTGATCCATGCAAATGCTTAGCTCCATTTGAACTCCATAAAGGTAGATTTTTGTGGTAAGCACTGTCTGTGAAACTGTGGTAGACAGAACACTTAACAGGATAATTCTACAGAGTTTTAGAAAATACCAGAATCTAATGCCAGTAACATCTTCCCCTTTCTCTGACTTTCCATACCAGCATCGTCTCAGAGTCGCCTTAATTAATCATTCATCCATTTATCCAACAAGTCTATAAAGTATATAATGTATGGGCAAGGCTTTCTCTTTTTTCTTTTTCTTTTCTTTTATGTGTATGGGTATTTTGTTTGTATGGGATCACATGCATGAAAGTTCCTTCAAAGGAGGTCATATCCACCTTGTCCAGAATTATAGAAGATTGTAAACTGACATGTGGATGCTGAGAATCAAACCTGGAAACTAGAAGAGCAACCGGTGCTCTTAACCACTGGGCCATCTTTCTACCTCAAAGCTCTCTTTTAAAAAGTGGTGGTAGGAGAGTACAATGTACAAAAGAGTCACAATCTCTAACTTCATGGAGTGCTCAATTTTTGTTGGGAAAATGTCCAGTGAACAAACACATAAAATGGTATTTTCAGACTAGTTTAGGGCTGAAAAGATGGCTTGATGGTTAAAAGCACTTGCTGTTCTTGCAGAGGACTCAAGGTTTGTTTCCCAGCATCCACATGACATACCAAGGCCATCTATAACTCTGGTTCCAAGAAATCAGATGCCTTCTTCTAGCCTCTGTGGACACTAGTCACACACATGGTGAACATGCATGCATTGCAGGAAATACACTCATACATAAAAAAATTTCTTTAAAATATTTTTTAAGAATTAGAAGCCATATGTGGTGGCACACTTTTAATCCCAGCATTTGGGAGGCAGAAGCAGGCTGGCTGAACTCTTGAATTTGAGGAAAGACTCATCTACATACTAAATTCAGGCCAGCATAGTATTACCATTGAGGATAGATAGATAGATAGATAGATAGATAGATAGATAGATAGACTGATAGATTATAGATAGATAGATAGATAATTGATGATAGATAGATAGATAGATAGATGATAGACTGATGATTGATGATAGATAGATAGATAGATAGATAGATAGATGATAGATAGATAGATGATAGATAGATAGATAGATAGATAGATAGATGATTGATGATAGATAGATGGATAGATATATAATTGATCATAGATAGATAGATAGATAGATAGATAGATAGATAGATAGATAGACTGATAGATGATTGATGTTACATAGATAGATAAATAGATAGATAGATAGACAGATAGAAAATAGATGGATAGATAGATGGAAAATAGATGGATAGATATAGATAGATGATTAGATAGATGATATTTGTGCAAAAAACAATAAAGAAAACAAAGGCATGTTTCAAGAGCTTATTCATGTTATGTCTAGACAGCTCTACTGAGAATGTAGCATTTTTATTAGAGAGTTAAATGGAACAAGTAGCAAGCTGTACAGTAATATTGGAAGAAGGACCACTCTTGGCAGATGGAGTCTGAAGCATAAAAGACCCAAGCAGGAGTACAATCACTGAGACACGGATAAGGAAGAAAAGCCACAGCAAGTGAGCAAAACAAGGTGGAGAGAAAGATGCACCTGGCCCCTTCTGGAACTGTACATTTCTTGAGAGTTGAATGCAGAGCTGAGTTGGGGACATTTAATACAGTGGTACTTGCAAGCAAATTACAATAGATATTTAGTCAAAGATGGCCAAATTCTAAATGCATGCTGAAATTATCATAGCACCATGAATATGTCTCAAGATGTAAGATTTGCCTAAGAATGAACTGAGCCTGGGAGTCATGGGATGTAAATATTTAAAAGGCCTTTGAAGTCATTCATTGCAAAATAGTGTCAATCTAAACTCAATTGCAGAGAGTGTGGACCCAAGGAAAGGAGTGCTCTCAAGATGTCACAATAAAATGCTAAGTCTTGTATAATTGGTCCTTTTTTTTTTCAGAAGTCTGTAAGGGATTTTCTCTTCAGACCTGGGTTCTCCTACCTCTTTGGTTACTAGCCAGCTTTCAGTGGCTTGTCTCCTGCTTATTTTATCTATGGCTCTTTGCTTATTAGCTTTCTGGTTTGGACCTACAGTCTTGCTATAGAACTGGCTTTAGATTTCCCAGGTGGTCTTTGATCCTGTGGATTTCTACAGATAGTTGGGCATTTTTCTGGTTCCTACCTATTAATCTCCCTCCTAACTTCTCAAGGTCCTGTTACTTAACTGACTGCTGTTGTAATTCTGAAAGTGTCTCCTATATGCCAACTTCTGTGCTGGGTTGAGAAATCCCAAATATAATTAAGACATTGCAGTAGTGTGAAAGAATTACTATCAATATCTTGTTGTTAGTATGCACAGTAACTCTTGCTCCAGAAAAAAAAAACTAAAGAAGCTCAACATCATGAGTTTATAGACAATAAATGATAAAATATAGGCAATGAAATCATCCTTTAAAATCCCCATTATACGCAAATCTACATGAAAACATATTTATGTAACATCGTATTCTCTTCAAAAGATCACATTGAAACCATGAAAAAACATTTCCAATCTAATATTAGTAACCATGCTAGTATATTAGATTTGGGTTTGTTGCTATATAATCTTAAAGTATAAACAAACAAATGATCAAAATCCCACCTTTCTCTATGTAGAAATATGTCAGAGTCTCAGTTAAGGTGAGGAGCAACAACAGACAGCTGAAAAGTAGATTAGAGAAAAAAAATAAATGTAAGCTATAAATGGCACTTGACAAACTACATTAGTCTAGATTCAATGAAAACCATGCAGACCTGGCTTCCTCTGGGTTTGTAAGTCACAGTGAATCCAGAAAGCCTTCCTGGAAAATAGAGAAAGGAAAAGACACCCTACAAGTGGTCCAGGTCCCCAGTCTTGACTCTCCTGTGATTATTCAGGATGGCAACATCTCAGTGACCTCGGAAAACCTACACATCCTCCTGGGAAAAGAAGCGGAAATTCTAGATGGTGGCATCCTTTGAGGGAGAGTGTGGGGTAGAAAGTGTGAGCACTACCCCTAATGCTACAAAGTAGGAGGGAGGACTCACTCTGATTTTCTCCCATAACCTGCTCTCCCAAATTTAATTGTGAAAATTAGCTAGAATCAAGTACACGTCAACATCCAATCTAACCTTAAGCAAAGGAGGCACTCTAACATAAATTAGTGAGGTCTGTAGTGGTTTGACTAGGTATGGCCCCCATAGCCTCGTGTGCTTGAAGGCTTGGCCCATAGAGAGTGTCACTATTAGGAGGTATGGTCTCATTTCAGTGGGTGTGGCCTTGTTGGAGGTAGTACATCACTTTAGAGGCAGGCTTTGAAGTTTTTGAGGTCAAATTATTCCCAGTGTGACACTTGGGCACCTTCTGCTGCCTGCAATCAAGATCCAGAACACTCAACTCCTCTCTAGTACCATGTCTGCCTTCATGCCACCAAGTTTCCCACCATGACTATGGACTAAACCTCTAAAACTATAAGCTATCCCCAATTAAATGTTTCTCTCTGTAAGAGTTGTCATGGTCACAGTGTCTCTTCACAGCAATAAAATCATAACTCAGATAGGGTCTAATGTTTATTGAGCATTCCCATTCTTGATGGTTATAATGACTGGAGAACCAATGAATTAATTGCAGATTCATAACTCCAGAAGGTTTTCTGGCTTCAGCTTGTCAACTCATATGTTTCTTTCATCAAGCTGACCTACTATCTTGTTTTGACCTGTGTCTCACAACAGGGATGACTTAGAAGCCCAATCACTGTGGCTAGGCAATGAAGGAATGACAGATGTGTACTGACTGAGAATGGGTTGTGTGACGAGGTCAAGAGTCAGGTTTAGAATCTAAAAATGAACCTTGAAGAGTTCCAGGCTGAAAATGAGAACTGTGAACCTTCCGGTGGGTCATCAAGGGGCCCAGCACTGTACGGTCAATCAGAGGAGAGGCACACATTATAAACCAACTGCATTCTGAACTACTGATGTGGTCTTCATCCTTGCCAATGATGGTTCTCATTCTTCTCTCTCTCTCTCTCTCTCTCTCTCTCTCTCTCTCTCTCTCTCTCTCTGTGTGTGTGTGTGTGTGTGTGTGTGTGTGTGTGTGTGTGTGTTCCTTTGATTTAATGTGAAGGTCAGAGATCAATCCTGGACACCATTCCTCTGTGCCACTATCTTATTTATTTTGCTTTCACCATTTTTCTTTATTCTTTTATTAACATATGTGAATTATATATAATAATGGATTTCACTAAGACATTTTAATATATGTATGTAAAGGATTTTATCATGTTTACTCAATTACCCCTTTTTCTTCCTCTTCTCATTCAGTCTTCCTTCTACTTTTTGTCTGTCTGTTTGTTTGAGTGATGCATTGTTTAGTTGGTTGATTGGTTGACTGGATAATTGTGGGACCCAATGAGCTTAATCACAGCAGCTGCTAATCATGAATATTTATTATAGCATGAGCAACTTATTAGTAGCTACATCACTTAAGTAAATATCCCCCATTACAATTAGCTGCATAAGGGTTCTCATCATTAACCACACCCCTAGCAACTGCTAGCTGGAATAGCTCGTTCACAAAGAGGTAAGAAGAGCATCCTTTCCCCATCCATGATAGAAAGTTAATGCACCCAACCTTGAGCAGGTCTTGTGGAGATAAACACAGACATAGTGAGTTCATAAGCATAACACATGCCATGCCAAGAAAGCCGCGCTCTACAACACTCTTGCCCTTCCTCCAAATCTTTTATTCCTTCTGCCCCCTCTTCCCCAATATTCCCTGTGCCTCAGAGGGGGTTATATAGAATCCTACCAGGGCTGAACATTAAATAGTCCCTTGATCCCTTAATCACAAATCTTTGCTGTAACTGCCACATTCTGCAAAAAGAAGCTTCTGCCAAAAGTTGATGGCACTAGTAATCTACATATGTAAACACATAAAGAATGCAACTTGATGTACATACCATCTTTATTTAGAAAAATTATCATAGCATCCCTGCTAGGGTCTATGACCTCCATAGTGAGAGGCTTTTGACATGAATTTTCTCACACAGAATGGGTCTCAAATAAAATAGTTGGTTGCCACCATAATAACCATCCCATTGTTGTACAGTAGGTACATCTTGCCTGGCAGAATGGTGGGGTAACATGTAGAATCCACAGCTGAATAAGAGTATTGATGACTTTTTCCCCAACATAGGATGTTCCAACACTATGAAATTTGGCTTCACTAAGGAAGTTTTTTAGATCAATTTCAACTTAAGTTTTCTATATTGCAACCAAAGTGTGTGATGTCTCCAGTAATAAAATCCTTACCATATAGTGCCAGTGGTCCTCTAAGAGCAATGGCGTGCACTGATTGGTAGGTATCAGGGTTCCACTCTCTGACCAATAGCTGATATTATGATAGCCCTTGTCCAGGACTAGAGTTTTGACATAATGACTATGACTTCAGAGAGCATCTTTATCTACATATGTAATGTAAAACTGCTCAAACTACTTTATTGTTTTATTTTTAATTAACTAATTTATTATTTATTAATTATTTTAATTAATAATTAATCAAATAATACTTTTTCTAGTTAAATCATGTGGAGAATCTGTAATATTAGTAAATAGTCTGGCTATCACTGTTATTTTTTTAATTATAGAGTAGTAGGTTTCCTTATGGCTTTTTCATATATCCTTAATTGGATTAGCCCTCACCTCCTCCTCTCCCTCATCTACCCAGCCCCCACCCTCACTTACAAGTTCTACTTCTAATAGTTGCCTTATTATATGAGCTTTCTTAGAATGTGTGTCTTACTACTCTCTCCACTCTCAGGTCTCTTTGTTTCCCTCTCACAGCCACCTTACAGCATCTTGGTCTCTACACACTTACATAAAAATTAGAAGCTAGGATCCACATATGAGAGAGAGAGACAGAGAGACAGAGAGACAGAGACAGAGACTGACAGAATGAAGTACTTTTCTGAGTTGGATTAGATTTAATATAATACTTTGTTCTATTTATTTACCTATATATTTCATAATTTCATTTTATTTATGGCAGAAACAATTCATTTGTATGTGTTTGTGTGTGTATATATATTCAAATACTATATATATACATATACTTATTCATATACATATACACTAGTCTTCATCCCCATTTAAAAGTTCTACCTTTAATAGTCTCCTTCTTATATGAGTTTTAATAGCATGTGTATATGTATATATACACATATATACATAATATACATAATAATAGCATGTATGTATGTTATATATATGCAGTATATGCCACGTTTTCATTATCCAATCATAAACTGGACATCTAGGCTTCTTCTATTTCCTAGCTATGTTGCATAGAGCAGCAATGAACACGGGTGTACAAGGATCACTATAGCAGGATATGGAGACTCTGAGGTATCTGCCCAGGAGTCATCATGCAGTAGTTCAGTTTTTAGGTTTTTTGATAATCCTCCATATTGATTTTCATGGGGGGTTCACCAATTTACACTACCAGCAACAGTCAATGAGGGTTCCTCTTTTCCACATTCCTGCCAGGATTTGTCCTACGTTTTCTTGGTGACATCACAGGATCTTATTGCGATTTTAATTTTTTTTTCCTTTTATCTCCATGATGGCTGAAGAGATTGAGCACTCCTAAAACCATTTATTAGTCGCTTGTATTTCTTCTCTTGAAAACTCTTGGTTCCATTCTGCAGCCCACTTTTTTTTTTAAATTTTTATTTTCTATATTCTATGTTTACATTCCAAAGGCTTTCCCCTTTCCCAGTTCCCCCCCTCCCTATGTCCCATAATTCCTCCCCCCCCAACTATTCCCAATCATTCCCCCTCCCCCCACGGTTTCTGCAGCCCACTTTTACTGGGTTATTTTCTTTCTGTTTAGTTTCTTTTTAGTTCTTTGGGTGTTCTTATATGTTAATGCTCTTCCAGATGAATAGCTGGAAAAGAAAAATCCAATCTCTAGTCTGTTGTCACTGAATTAACTGTTTACTTTGTTGTACAGATGGTTTTAATTTCATAATGTACAATTTATCTATCAGTTTGGAAATTATTTCCTGAAAGACTGAAGTCTTATTCAATAATTTGTTATGTATGCCCATATCGTAAAGTGTTTTTCTAACTTTTTCCTTTATCAGCTTCAAACTTCCAAGTGTTATGGCAAGGTATTTGATCCACTTGGCATTGTTTTTTGTATAGAATGAAATACAATGATCTCGTTTTTTTCTTCTATACATGGATATACCAAATTTGTCTTAAATGGTCTCTCTTTTTCCAACAAGTATTTATTGGCATCTTTGTTGAAACTCAGATGACCATAGCTCCACAAACTTAAATCTGGGTCTTCATTCTACTGAGATAAATGTCTGTTATACCAATACCATGCTGGGGGTTGGTTTATTGAGGCAGGGTCTCTCCGCTAACCTGTAGCTCATCAAATATGCTAGTGTAACTAGCAAGCGAGCACTAGAGAACCAGCTAACTTCATGTTCCAGTACTGGGATTATACATGTGGACCACCATGCCTAGCTTTTTACTTTTTTAACATGGATTCTGGGGATTGAACTCAGGTCCTCATGCTGTACAGCAAAGCACTTTACCATGTGAGGTATCTATCTCCCCTGCCCCACTTTTGGTAGTTCTTAAAGGCATTGTCCTAGTTAAACCATGTAGAGAGTCTGCAATATTAGCAAATAGTCTACCTACCGACTGTCTCAGTCGATGTTCTATTGCTGTGAAGATGACCACAGCAACTCTTATAAGAGAAAAAACATTTCATTGGCGTTGGCTTACAGTTCAGAGATTTAGTCCATTATCATCATGGTGAGAAGCATGGCAGCATCCAGGCAGACATGGTTCTGCAGAGGTAGCTGAGAGTTCTACATCCTGATCAGCAGGCAGTAGGAAAAGCAAGTGAGCCACTGGACCTGACTTGAGCTCCTGAAATGTCAAAGCCCACCCGCAGTGATAAGCTCCCCCAACAAAGCCAAGCTTTACTCCCACAAGGAGGCCACACCCACTCAAACAAAGCCATGCCTACTCCAATAAAGCCACAAATCCCAATCCTTTCAGATACTGCTACTCTATGAACCAGTGAAAGCCATCTTCTTTCAAACCTCCACACTATCTTATAGCGGCTGTGAATACAAAAATGGTGTCAGTGTAACACAAATATTAGGGGTGATGTTGTTCTCAAATTATAAATTGACCATAAAGTACCTGCCCTACCCAAATGCAATATTGTTATTGTCCATTACCTGATTTTGGATATTTGCTCAGTCATGGAAGTTACTTATAGTGCAATGCTCTATAGCCACTGTACAGAAGTCATGAACACTAGAAGACAAACTGGAATCATTCACCCTTTGTACCAAACACCCATCTTTCTACTTGGGACTTAAGATGGAGTGCTCCATAGCGCCATCATTCGGTAGCATGCCCACTTCCTGATGAACAATTCCATTAAACTCTCTTCATCTTGTCTAAAGAGATGGCCAGCATTTCTGCCACCTTTGATTGTAAGAGTTTGGACTTATCTTCTTTAAAAATACTGTGGTGCTTTTCTTACCAAGGATAAAATATATCATTACATATTTTATGTAGTATGTGGTGGCTGTAGAGTACAAATCTAAACATAGCTTTTTAAAAGTTCGTGTGTCTTTTGTTGGAGTTCTGGCTTCAGAGTTTCGCCCATTTGGAATGAGTTGCTCTGGTTATATTTTTATCACTGTCCTGTTCTTTTGACTGCAAAAGCTTACCTACCCAGGCTTTGCAACTATGCATGTAACTGTGTGTTACTCTGCTTAGTTTGCATACACACATTGCTCCTGCTTTGTTTTGTTCATTTGGAATGAAAAATAAAAACAATGCAATGTTGTGGTGTCATCCTTATATCGAGTATAAAGGAGAAAAGCCTCTATCAGATGAGATCAGGGTTGGAAATACTATTAATTTTTATTAGATTTGTATAAATTTCCCTTCATCAAGCTGTGCTTAAGTTTTCACATGAACCAATTTATCAAAATTCATACATATATATATATATATATATATATATATATACACACATATATATATATATATATATATATATACATACATATATTTGTAATGGTAATAGTCAAAGAAAAGAGACTATCAGTTTGAGAATGGGGATTCATGGGAAGGGTTAGAGGGAGAAAAGAAAAAGTGATGTAATTTTATTCTCATTAAAAATGTATTAAAAATAAAATTAGTATTTTAAATAAGTCTAAATTTTAATGAAGGGGAAATTTACATACTTAGATTAAAAATACATTACCCAATAAATAAAATTCTGTATGCCCATGTGTTATAATTTTAGTTAGCCATAAAGAATAAATCATGCCATTTGAGGAAAATGAATAGAACTGGAAATCATCATGTCAAACAAATAACAAGCTAAGGCATAATATACTACATGCTTTCTCTTATAAGCAGAATCTAGAATCTAGATACATACATGTGTGTGTGTGTGAGAGAGAGAGAGAGAGAGAGAGAGAGAATGAGCTTATCTTTCTGCAACATTTCAAACAATGTATACATTATCAACCATTATCTTTTCAAATGACAAGAAGATATCTGTAAAATAGCAATAAATTAAGCCAACTTTACAATTCTGCAAAATATTTCTTTTCATGTCAAGACTCAAGATGCTATCCTGAGTATCTACGAGTAAGACTCATTATTGTGTAAATGTTGCCCTGCTTATGTTCTTGTAGTGTTTGTTTTGATCACACTTTGTCTCTTATTCTCCATACCTAAAAGATCTGCCCTGACAGTTTAACTGCTGTCTTGCCAGAAGATAGCATGTAATGAATTGCTCTAATAAGGCAATGCAATAACTCTGTCCTTCAGTGTTATAAAAGATATGAAGAGTAGAAAGATGACTATTGAGGAAACCAAAATAAATACTAGGCATGGGTGTGAGCACTGTACATAATATATTTGTATGAAAATAGCACAATGAATCCCATAATTTTTTCAGTTTTGTTTGTTTGTCTTGAAGTTTTGTTTGGTGTTTTCCAGACAGGCCTTCTCTGCATAGCCCTAGCTATCCTGGAACTCACTGTGTAGACCAAATTGGACTTGAACTCAGAAGACTTCCAGCCTCTGCCTTCTGAATGCTGGGATGGAATGTGTGTGCCACTACTGCCTGGCTGGTAATTTTCAAAAATGTATGTGGGCATCATAGTTCACACCTGTAATCCAGTTAACTTAAAAGGCCAAGGCAAAATAATTGTTTATCCCAGACCCTGGAGGTCAAGCTGAGAAACAGGAGGTATTAGTATAGATAGATAGATAGATAGATAGATAGATAGATAGATAGATAGATATAGATATAGATAGATAGATAGATAGATAGATAGATAGATAGATAGATAGATAGATATAGATAGATATAGATATATAGATATATAGATATATAGATATATAGATATATAGATATATAGATATATAGATATTACCAAAGTTAGTAAAGAAATACAAAGCTTTCTTATAAACCAAATAGTTTATATTATTTTATTTGGCATATAGTAAGGGGCTAGAGACATGGTTCAAAAGTTAAGAACATTCATTTC
This sequence comes from Apodemus agrarius, assembly GCA_964023405.1. NCBI lineage: Eukaryota > Metazoa > Chordata > Mammalia > Rodentia > Muridae > Apodemus > Apodemus agrarius. Next base: position 23,100,040 of record OZ030014.1, read on the forward strand.
TCTTCCAAGAGGACACAAATTCATTTCCCAGTACCCACACGGCAGCTCACACCCAGCAATAATGCCAGTCTTAGGGGAATCCAATACCCTTTTCTGGATTCTTCAGGTACTACATGTGTTGTTTGGACATACAAACAACATTCAATTCAGGCAATACTCATACACATAAAATAAAAATCAATAAAATCTCAAAAACATGTAAAAACTGATATAACGGTTCTAAATTTTCTTTTACAATTCAATTCCAAGTATTTTAATGTATTCAGTGGATAGTTTATCATCTTCTCCTGTTTTTAACCTGAAGTGAAAATTCCAAATAACTTCCAAAATCAGAAGACTTCAATCTTCTACTTGCCAAAGCCAGTCTTCCAATGGCTTTACCTTTCCTACACCTCTGGGCTAATTCTGTACCCCTTTGCTCCAGAAGCCCATATCGTACTGGTGTATAGTTTATACACATATGCACAAACATACACATTCCCTGTCCCATGCTAATCCAGCAATAGTAATCCAGCCATTCATTTCCTTGCATGCTATGTACCTATGTGCCTTTAAATGATGTCATATCCCTAAATAAAGCCCTGTTTTCCCACAATGTTCTGCCACCTGGGCAATTTCTGTTCATTTCTAAATTCTTACCTCCTAGCTTCTCCTCTCAAAATATTTCTCCAACTCTGTAAGAGTTGCTGTGCTTCTCAGCCTAGCTCAGAGTTGTCCAGAGCCGTAGATGATCTACAACAGTGGGTGCTTTGTTCCCATGCATGTTGGGCTCCTACTTGGCCTGCAAACTATGTAAGAATAGGGACTCTATGTAAGCAGTCTATATATACCCTAGTGTACACCACAGTGACTTGTTTGTAGAGGGTGCATGGAAAATGTGCGCAAATAAAATGATCTGACCATTCCATCTGAAAACAAATCTACTTTCTCTGGCATTTGTCACCATTTCCTTATTTCTTGCTCTTTTGTCATTGCTTCTCAATATTGGCTTCTGACATCTGGAGTCTAAGATTCCCAAGAGTTTATCTTTGTTTTATTTATAGCTTCAGTCTATGCCCAGAACAAAGTAAGTACTCTATGGCTGGAACAAAAGAAATTGGAGGTAAAACTTTCAACTACATGAAATGGATGACTAGATCCAGGTTCTGCTTTCCTGTACTAGTGTCAAGCCTTTAAATAAATTAGTCGACAGGCTCAGTCCTTCCTGAACACATTAAAATACTTGGGTTCCAATTAATCTTGTCATTTAAACACTATTAAATTCCAAAAGAGATTTTTACTAATTTTGGAAGGCATATGAAGACAAGTATAATCAAGTATTATAGAATATGGCTTTCAAAATGTAAAATAAAATGATGCTTTGTTAATCTTGGCCCCTTTTAACTCTTTCTCACTTGATTTTGAGTTCTATTTCACTAGCTACTTAGTATTTACATTATTATCATGAGTAGTATCACCAAGTATCAAAGCTTCATTAACCCTGAAGAATAATAGTGTGATATGTGACTGAAGCCACCAGTAAAAATGGATAGTGTGAGATAACAATATTTACTGCAAAGCCACAACCACTCATTAAATATTAATATAATTTAAAGTCATTTAGCAATGAGAATCATTCGGTAATGACATCTTGGGTGCAGGGAGAGAGTTCCAAATAGCTATCTATAATACCATTTGAGATTAACAGAACTTAAAGAAACTAAGATGAGTTTATTACTGCTCCTCTCTCTGATCTCATGGCAACTTCATGGAGTTTTGCATGCACACATTTTTAGGCCTGCATTTGAGTTTTCTTGAGTTTCTGCTCCATTCTAGATTCAGTGTTCTATTTCACCCTTGATTTTATTCATGACTGATTTCATCAAGTGAGAGAGCCAAGAGTAAGTGGAATTAGAAGTTCCGTGATTCACGAAGATGGTGGGATAAAAAGGGCACTTGATCAAAACAAGGGAAATGATTCAGTCTCCACTAGGGGATTAGAAAAAACTTCCACAGGTGATAGTGACATTTAAACTAGATAGACAAGACAAAGGTTGAGGTTAGGCTAAGCTTTAGGGAAGTAGTGGTTGAATAAAAGAACCTCAGAGGAATGTTGAAACCGTGCTTTGAATTTAATTGTTTAAGTAGAGTAGTTCCTCTGTTTCTGTGTTTTTTTGATTATTTGTGCTCAATTGCATTCTGAAACTATGGAATATGCTTCCTGAGTTTTAGCGTGAGTACCATTCAGAGTCTGTGATAAAACCTCACTTTGTCCCACTGACCCATCTGGGTCATTTCTCCAGAGATATCTGCTCTGTATGTGCTACCCTCCCATTGGTAATTTTGCATCCCTCTTTAGTGCAGATTCTCTCCCATGGTATTATAGGACTTTTAGTCAGTTAAACCCTATTTTTGCACAATTGTATCCCTAAAACAGAGGAAGAATGTTGCAGGAAATATCAATATGTCAAAAAGAAACTGTAAAATACTTCCCATAACTGAAATGATGAACATCCCCAATATAATAAAAGATTATATGTTGAGCTCATTATAACCTTTGTTATAATACATTTTCTGAAAATAGAAAGAAAAGCACACTGAAATAGAGAGAAAAGTAAGTATAGTATAAGACATTTTTAAAAAGGAGGTTAGGGCAGGAGGATAGCCCAACAGTTAAGAGAACTCTTCCAAACCTGGGTGTGATTCTCAGCACCCACATGGCAGCCCACAACTGTCTGTAACTCCTATTCTGTGGATCCAGTGCATTTTTCTGGCCTCTGCAGGTACCAGGGATGTACATGGTATACACACCTACATGAAGGCATAACATCCATTTATATAAAATAATGCTTTTAAAAAAATTAAAGAGGGTGGAAGACAGAATCATATTTCTGTAACTTTTATCACAGTATATTGTTATAATTTCTTATTAGCTTTTTATTTTTATTGTGTTTATAAACTTATCTTTAGCTTAGGGCTGTGGATAGGAAAACATCGTGTACAGAAGATTTGGTGCTATCTGAAGATTTAGGCGTCACCTAGGAGACTTAGAACGTATTCCCCTTGGAGAAGTCTTTGGAGTTTGTACTTGCAATGACAGACATCAACAGGAGCTCTTTAAAGTATTTTCACAAGCTGATCAAATTTTATTTTGAGTGTGATAATTCTGACTCCGTTCTGGAGGAAAAATGAAATGGCGAAGGACTACTGGAAGGCACACTTGGAAGAAGATTGTTCCAGTGCCCCAGGGCTCTGTGCAGAGCATCTTGAGTAAGGCAAAGAAGATGGAGGAGAAAGGACAAAATCAGCAGACTGCTCTGAGGCTAAGCCAGTAAGTGGGGTCCTTTGAGAGGAGAGGCCAGAGGTGAGCATCCCAGACCTTACACCCTGCTGAGCCAGAGGCTGGGGCACTGGGCATGTTCAGAAACTCATTTCCCAACATCTCTCTTATTACATATAGTTTTTACACATTTGATTTTAAAGCTAGAGTATGATTTAACACCTATATTACCTTTAGCCAGCCCTGACACAGAATGTTCTAGAATATCAGCTTCTACAGGCTCTCATCCAAAAATCTCAGTCCTGCATGACAGAAGCAACATTGGGAATGGACCCTTTTTTTCCTTTGAAGGAGCTATGGTCAGTTCCTTTCCTGAAGACTCCCTCATAGTGTGTGTGTGTGTGGGGGGGGGTATTTTAAAAACCAAATTTGTACAATAACTCAGTGAAACTTGTTGTTTTGCTTAAGTCAAGATCCAAAGCCATGAAACTTTACAGGAAGCTACGTGCACCTCTGCCTACCCATTTCCTTGCAGAAACAAGAGATGGAATGATTCAGAAAATGGAACCCAAAAGGCTGAGTCACTTTTTATCTACATAAATACCCAACTCCCGCGGGATCGGTGGCGGTGCAGCAATCTAGCTAGCATTGTCTTCCGGAAGAGTCATGTTTCCTCCCAACAAGACTAATCTACATTGGGTAACATCCTGCCCTCCTCAGAACTTCTTGACTAAGCTACTGTGAACTAGCAAAAATAGGTCTGTCTACTGGCGCAGCTGATACCACTGTAGTAATGCAGTCACTGGCCCAGAAAAGTGCCTCCTGAAGACAGAATGAGCAGATGACAAAATTATCAGAGAAATGAATGAATGGTCTTGTTTCACCCAATGCTTATGAACCCCCTTGCTATGTCATTAGGTGACTGCTAGAGATAAAAAATAAATTCAAGGTTTGGGATTTCAGATTAGGGCTAGAAAGCAAACGATCTCGGGGCTATAAAGTCTTCAAGAAGAAACAAATCCTTGCAATGAGGGAGTTGACCCCTCTTGACTCAGTAACAACGAGTAATAAAGGGGTAAATAACGTTTTCATGTAATTTAACTGTAGTCAGAACCAGAATTAATTTTTAGCTCTGTCAACTGCCCAACTTTCAAAACCTTATATGATAAAAAAAATTATTGGATATTTTATTTATTTCCATTTCAAATGTTATCTCCTTTCCTGTTTTCCCCTCCAGAAAGCCCCTATCCCTTTCCCCCATCCCTCTTCCCCCAGAGTCTATGAGGGTGCTCCCCTACCCATCTACCCACTCCTGCTTTCCTGTCCTGGCATTCCCCTACACTGGGTCATCAAGCCTTCACAGGACCAAGGGCATCTCTTCTAATTGATGCCAACAAGGCCATTCTCTGCTATATATGTAGCTGGAGCCATGGGTCCCTCTATGTGTACTCTTTGGTTGGTGGTTTAGACCCTGGGAGCTCTGGAGCAGGTGGGGGGGGGGTCTGGCTGGTTGATATTGTGGTTCTTCCCAAGGTGTTGCAAACCCCTTCAGCTCCTTCAGTCCTTTCTCTAACTCCTCCATTGGGAACCCCATATTCAGTCCAATGGTTGCCTGTAAGCATCCTCCTCTGTATTTGTCAGGCTCTGGTAGAGCCTCGCAAGAGACAGCTATACCAGGCTCCTGTCAACATGCACTTCTTGACATCCAAAATAGTATCTGGGTTTGGAGTGTCTGTATATGGGATGGATCCCAGGTTGGGGCAGTCTCTGGATGGCCTTTCCTTCGGTCCGTACTCTACACTTTATCTCTATATTTGCTCCCGTGAGTATTTTGTTGCCCCTTCTAAGAATGACTGAAGCACCCACACTTTGGTCTTCCTTCTTCTTGAGCTTCATGTGGACTGTGAATTGTATCTTGGGTATTCCCAGCTTTTGGGCTAATATCCACTCATCAGTGAGTGCATACCATGTGTGTTCTTTTGTGACTGAGTTACCTAACTCAGGATGACACTTTCTAGAAAGTATCAAAAGCTTTTTAACCACTGCAATGATAAGCCACTGAGCATTTTAAATGAGCTAGGACTTTATCCACTTGGATTTACTTTCCAACAAAGCAAACAGCTTATGAGAATCCAGTCCCAGCTGGTGGGTGGTAAGCATGTTCTATGCAGCATCTCTGCCCACAGGGCTCTTTCCCACAGCATAATTTTCATTGAAACCCTCCTCAACAAATAACAATTTCAGTAAAGGGATTAGTTATATGCCACTATTTTTTTTACACCTTGAAAATGCTTGAATGTTTCACTGAGATGCAATTATTTGGTACTTGATTTCCCTGTTGATAGACTCATTTTATAGCTGCTTTTTCATATGCGGCCCCAAAAGTCAGACAGTAAGATAGAACTCTACTTTTTTCTCCTAAAATCTGGCTCAACTGCTAGTCAAAGTTAAAAAAGCAATTGAACCCTCACTCCCCAAGGGTTGTTTCTCAAGTCTTCTGAATCAGCTTTGGGGGGGAAAAAAGAGTTAACAGCATTACTGAAACCGATGTGGCATGTTTGATGCTGTCGGCTTCCTTCAAGAATCAAGGTGGCCATGTAGAATACACACAGACTGTAAAGCTTCAAATCAGGTGTTTGCTTTTTGTAACTTTTCAGATTTTCTCAATTTCCATTTAAGATCATCTTAGACATACATAAAGAGTTGAGACGCTACTCTTCGTATTCCGTTTCTCATTTCTTTGGTTCCAATGAACACTATTTGTCACCTTGACACAAAGCAGAGTCACCTGGGATGACAGAGCATCGTTTGAAGAATTACCTCCATCAGATTGGCTCATGGGCATGCCCATGGGTGTATTTTCTTGATTACTTATTGAAGCGGGAGAATAGAGGCCACAGTAGGTATTGCCACTCCTGGGAAATTGGTTCCGGGTCATATAAAAAAAAAGCAAGCCACTAATAAATGTTCCTCACGGCCTTTGTCTCAGCTCCTGCCTCCAGACTGCTGGGTAGAGTTCCTGCCTTGCCTTTCCTCGATGAGGGACTGTAACCTGTAAACCAAATAAACTCTTTTCTGACATAAGTTGCTTTTGCTGGCCAGTGTTTTATCACAGCAAGAGTAAAGCGAATTAGAACACTGTCAAGTCTAACCTTGCTTCTCATGTCATCAAAGCCACTCTTGGGAAATCATTTGTTTATGACTATATTAAAAACTGAGACTGATGATCTGTGGGTTGGCACTTGGCAGAGAGCGGGGTTCTATTCTGAAGCTTCTGGTAATTGTGGGAAAGCATTTAATGAGGATATAATGGCTTTTCGTGATTCTTGTTTTAGAATGTGTAGGGAATGCCTTATTCTCAGCTTAGATTCTCATTTTTATCCTCCTGCTCCAAAGAAATATACAGATGAGTCCTGTCCCAGCTTCCACTGGATGCTCACTGGATCATCTGCGGGTACCTGGTTCTTCTTGGAGGGTTGTATTTCCTATCTACATCAAAAATGATGACAGCCAAGAGCAGGAAACCCACTCTTCATATCCCTCAGTAAAAGTCAGAGTCTGTTCAGATACCTAATACAACCTACAGTGGCGATTTCTCATCCCCAACTACCCCACCCCTCCACTTAGACTCTCTCTTCCAGACTAGTCCCCTGTTGCTTGCTCTTTCGGAGCTGAGCCCTGTCTCGGCATCCTCTCCAATCGGTGAGCTGCCCTGGCACCTTTGTACATACTTGGAAACAGCCACTATGAATTTCCAGCTTAAGCTGAAAACCCACCATGTCCTCACAGTCTTCTCCCTACTTCATGGTTCTCTTCAGCTCCTGTCTCCCAATTTCCATCACCTGCTTTCCTGACAGGACACATCTTGAACAGGGATTCTTCTAGTCCTGTCTAAACCCAAAGTCTAGAAAAGATCCCGGCACACAGAAAGCATTCAAAAAATATTTAATGGATGAATTTTAAATGTAACTTATTAAGTCCGTATAATGTGATTTCTACATGTTAGACACTGCTTTGAGCATGATAAAAAAAATGCTAAATTAATTAAACTGGCAATTACCTTATGTAATCTCTGGGAACAACCCTATTTAAACTCTAGTGGCAATCTCTCTTTAAGAAGGGATTTCCTCCCCCATCCCTGTTTTATAGAAAACAAAACTGAAATGCAGGAGGATTTAAGCTAAATTCCATGTACTGTGTGTGTGTGAGAAAGGGATTTAGGTGAAACTGTACGTATTTTAAGAATGAGGAAGCCACTCACATCCCTAAGCCCTAAATGCAGCTAAACAAAGCAGGGTGAAGTCATCATTTTCTCCTTTTCATATTGAACAATCCATGCATCAGCCAAATGAATGATCTGTTTGACATTAGCCCAGTGAAGTTATTGCACTATCCTTTGACCTCCTTGGAGTGTACAGCTTACAGCGTGTACAGAGGCTATTATCAGAAGGAGCAAGAAAGCATGTATACCTGTGCAGGTCTGTGCCTCTTTATACATGTAGGAAAAGAAGCACAACAGGTCATGTCATTTCAGAGTAAGGAGCCAGGTGGCACGGGGCTATGCAAACAGATCTCAAGCCCCTTTGGCTTACTTGTAGACTCCTCCCTTCTCCTCTGAGTTGTCATGGGTCCCTAGGCTGGGAGCTGCTGCCACTACGGATCACAGGATTCTTAGAGCCACCGACGGGACAGACCAATAAATATTTGCCATTCATTTTTTTTCCACGTAGCTGTATGTTATTAGAATAATAACCTCAGTTCTTGGCAAACATTTAAGATACTTGGAGGGGGTGATTCAAATGGAGAAGGAAGTGTACCTCTTACCAGTACCGTTGGACTGATACTTAGGAAATCTCTGCTAACAAACTGTTGACAAATACATGTCCTACTGGGTTTCCTTTAATTAACAAGCCACCTTGGTTACAATTATTCCATTAATTGTTGAAATGCAAGTAAGAGCTATTTACAGTCTTGAAAAGCAGTTACTCTTAAATATGCTAACCCCCCCTCCCCCACCTCCCTTCCCCTCTTAACTGTTCTAAATTTGTCTGGCAAATCCTCTTTTTATTCATGGATCGAAAATAAGTTATGTCCAAATGCTGGTGGAGTTCAGTTCTGAAGGGGTGGAGTCTGAATGGAAGTCTCTGAGTCAAATCTGTGTGCCTGAAAAAGATAAGTTTCCATTGAAGCCATGGTTGCCATGCAAAATAAATAAATAAATAAATAAATAAATAAATAGAACCAGGGTGTTAACAAAAGAAATCCAAATGGGAGCTTTCCAAAGCAAAAGCCAGTTGCATGTTATGAGGAGAACAGTCTGGGATATGTGAGACTCCTAGGTATCTTTTCTCCTCTGGCTGCAGCTTTCTTGCAGTGCTGTTCCCTGTCTTTGAAGAGATGAGCTAACCATGATACAGTTCACAGACCCAAAGAAGCCAAACAGCGAGGGCCCAAGAGAGGATGCTTGAACCTTTCTCAGAAGGGAAAATAAAATAGACATCAGAGGGGGATGGAGGGAGGGAAGCCAGTAGGAGAGGAGATGGGGAGTGAGACAGGGTACAGGTCGGGAGATCAGATATAGGGAGAGCAGGGGAGAGAAAATAGAAATAGGCACGCAGAGGGAGGCATCTCTAGGATATGCCAGAGACCTGGGATGGGGGGAGAGACCCCAGGGAGCCTATGGGGGTAACAAGCTGAGACTTCTAGCAGTGGTGGATATGGAGCGTGAAGTGGCCATCTCCTATATCCAGGCAGGACTCCCAGTGTAGGGATAAGGACACAAGCCCAACCACAAAACCTTCAACACAAAAATATGTCCTGCCTACAAGATGTGCAGGAACAAAACTGTAGCAGAGACGGAGGGAATGGCCAACCAGTGATTGGCCTAAATTGAGACCTATCTCATGGTCAAGAACTAATCCTTGACACTATTAATGATATTCTACTATGCTTGCAGACAGGAGCCTAGCTTCATTGTCTGGGAGAGGCTCCACCCAGCAACTGATGAAAACAGATGTAGAGACACATAGCCAAACATTAGATGGAGCTCAAGGAGTCTTGAGGAAGAATTAGGGAAAGGATTGAGGGACCTGAGGAGGGTAGGGACTCTACAAGAAGACCAACAGAGTCAACTAACCTGAACCCTCGGGATCTCCAAGAGACGGAACCACCCACCAAAGAGGAAGCATAGGCTGAACCTAGGGCTCCACACATATGTAGCAGATATGTAGCTTGTTCTTCCTGTAGGTCCCCCAAAAACTCGAGTGGGATCTGTCCCTGAATTTGTTGTGTGCCCGTGGATCCCTTTCCCCTAACTAGATTTCCTTGGGAGCCTCAGTGAGAGAGGATGTGCCTAGTCCTGCAGTGACTTGATGTGCCAGGATCAGTTGACTCCCATGGGGTTGGGGGGTGGAGGGCTCCCCCTTCTCAGAGGAAAAGGAGAGGGGCTTGTAAAAGAGGACTGGGAGAAGAGGGGGGCTGTGATCAGGATGTAAGGTAAATACATAAATTAATTTAAAAATGAAAAGAGATGCACTGAGAGGTTCAAACAATATAGAAGCTCACACTCTTTCTCATAACAGCATAGAGTCTTAAGCTTCCGTCATAAAAAGAAATTATGATGGGCCCAGCCACATCTGCATGTGGCCCATAGGAGGCTCAGCTAATTTCCTCCACAGAGGCTCTGTAAACAAGCCCGAGTGGGTAAACAAGGATAAAATCTAGGATACAAGCAAGAGAGAGGAGAGAGAACTGTTTCCTTCTTGCCCACGGAAATTGTCCATCCTTGCTTCAAGAGGAGAAGGCAGCCTTAGAGATTCCTTTTCCCTTTGCTTCCAGAATACCACTCTCAGCCTCCCCCTCTCCCCAGTCTCTGCTCCATTCACTTTAACCAGAAGGTAAATTTATTTCCACTGCACCTTGCTCCAGGATTCCTTTTGTCTAGATTTTACAAAAGGTCAGCCTGACACTGCTGTATTACTTTGCATCTATTCAGGCATTCTGTGCTGCCTGGGGAATGAGAGGAAGTGTGCTTTCTCTCTCTAGTGCATTCTTTTCTGGGGCAGACCCTTACTTTTGGGCAGACAAGTTATTTTTTGTCCAAAACCTATTTCCTGTTAAAGGGCCCGTAGAGCTCACAAGTAGAGAAGCCTCTGTTTCCATGACTGGGATCATTAATTGTGTTCAGTATGATTTATGGGTTAGCATTGTATATCAGTCTTCTCGTGGATAATTATAAATCTAGCATCATGTTGCCAGGTAGGAATAAACCTACAACCAAAGGAAGGGGGAGGAGGGAAGGGGTTTCAGTTTTCAACGTATCAGTTGCCTCCTCCCCTGAGTGATTTGTCCAAAGCTCTCCAAATGATAGCAATTCGTCCTACGGATGGAAGCCATCACCCATCAGGAGTGGTTTGAGCAGCAGTGGCTTGTTAATAAAGAGATGTTGGTGATGTGAGATTTGATAGTAATACAGTTCCAAATACTCTTATGGGCAAAGAAGAGTGATGATGTCTATGTAGAAGAAGCCATCTCTAGATGAAGGCTAGACCTGACGAGATAAAGCGCTTTCTCTTCAAGGAGGAAACTGTACAGAAACAAATGGTGGACAGAAAGAGAACTTGTGAAAAAAAATGGAAACAAGTTGATGGTGATGCTGTACCAATATGTTTGTCACTTGGGGTGGTATGTTTAGCGATATTGAAAGCTGACGCTCTAAAACACTTGAAAAATACCCAGAGAGCTTCTTGCTTATGGTCATCATCTCCATTTCTCTTAATCCAGTAGGTACAATGACATTTACCCTCCATCTGTTGTGTGGTGGTTCAGATAAACTACAGGCAGAATGAAACATTAAATTAGCTGAGGAGAATCTGCAACCAAGGCGTTTCTCATGCTCAGCTGAAGAGTCGACTTGATTTATAGCATGACTGGTCTCGAATGATTTTGATGGATGACTTGAAACAATTAGAAATATAAGTAAATATCTCAGAACGGTGACAGATTTCATAAAGGATAGACTATGAATAGTAACAGAGATAATAGAATTTAAGCTAGAAAAATAAATGCACATATATTGAAAACTTTTTTGTCATCTAGATCTTCAAAATGATAGAAAACTTCAAATGTTCCCTCACTTTAGGAAATGTTATTAGTGGAATATTGTTACCATGACATTGATGTATGTACTTTTAGAATAGTTAGCCTATTTTTTTTATGTCTACCAAAAATTTCACTGAAAGCCAATATCTACTTTGTTTTTGTGGGTGTGTTTGATTTGTAGGACCCCCGTAGATGTGGGTTTTCTTTTTTAAAATATTTTTAAATTGTGTGAGAGAGAACCTTTGTGTGTTATAAGTGTGTGTTTACCTGCATGAGTCAGTGCATTCACTCACGCATGCATACATGTGTGGAAGCCAGAGGTTAGTCTCAGATGACTCTCTTCACCTTTGTTTTTGTGAGGTAAAAATTGTACATTATATTCTAATCATAATTTCCTCTCCCTCAACTCCTCCCAGATCCTCTCCATCCCCTCCCTCGCCTATCCAACTTGATGCCCTTTCTCTCTCTCTTTAGAAAACAGACAAGCAAACACACACACACATACACACACACACACACACACACACACACACACACACAAGCATATAAACTCAAAGAAAAACACAAGAAATGTGCACACACAAGAAAAACCCATAAAAACACAAAATCAGAAACCCTAATGCATAAGCAAAAGATCAGCAAGACAAAAATGCCCAAACAAAATAATATCAGGCAAAAAGTCTACAAAGATGCGACTGAGTAAACGCATCCAATGGTTAACATACCCAGTGAGGCACCATTAGAGAAAACTAATTGTTTCCTTGCAAACAGCTATCATTTGGAGCTATCTTCTTGATTAGGGGTGGAAGCACATGTCCATTTTTCTCTCTCAGTTCTGGGACCCTCTCTGACTTTAAGTTGGGCAGGCCCTGTGCTTGCTGCCACAGTCTCTATGGGTTCATATGTTTTTCAATCCTGTTACATTTGGAAGACGCATTTGTTTTTTTTTCTTGGACTCCTGCATCTTCTGTGGCTCTTACTTTTTTTTTCTGTCTCTTCTTCACCATAGCTCCCTGAGTCCTCAGGGGAAGGGGTTTTTACTTATTTCATTGAACACAGGAAAAAACAGGCTGGTGCCTAACTAGAACCTCCAGCCCTGTTGATTAGTGTTCGTGGTACAGTATGCTACCAGAGGAGAAGGGTAACCACCAACCCAGATACCGGCCCTACAATCTACAATGGTGACCTGCTTACATGATATATTGATTCTATAGTAGTCCAAATGTGAAAGTATCTCACCAACCACTCATTGATTGGACTTAAGACCCACTCCACAAGATGGAAACTATACTTCAAATACTGTTCAAGAACCTGATACTTGATAGGTCATGGGCACAGGGAAAAACTGAATACTATTGTTTTGCTAAAGGAACACAGCAATAAAATGACTCCTAACGATATTCTGATATACCCATAGTGATGTGTGTCTCTCAACCATCATGAGGGAGGCTTTCTCTTACATTATATGTGAACTAACACAGAGGTCCACAATGGCACACTATGTGAAGGGGGAGGGGAGATCTTGGAACACTCAGTGTTAAACGGGATGTCGTCATCAAATCCACCTTAATTTTTTTTTATTTATTTTTTTCTTTTTTTATTGTATATATTCTATATTTACAATTCATTTCCCTTTTTCTGGTTCCCCACCCCCAAATGTCCCACATGTCCTTTTGTGACGTTCTCCAGCTCCATCCATTTCTCTAAGAATTTCATGAATTCATTGTTTCTAATGGCTGAATAGTACTCCATTGTGTATATATACCACATTTTTTGTATCCATTCCTCTGTTGAGGGGCATCTGGGTTCTTTCCAGCTTCTGGCTATTATATATAAGGCTGCTATGAACATAGTGGAGCATGTATCCTTATTGCATGCTGGTGAATCTTTTGAGAGCATCTCTCTCTGAACCCAGAACTGACCACTTCCACTAGACTAGCTGGCCACTGAGCCTCTGTGATCTGCCTGCCTATACGCTCCCCTAAGCAGTGGGTTTGCAAATGAACACTGATGGCCACACTTTTTATGTAGTTTCTAGGGCTCTGTTCTCAAGTCTTCACTCTTGCACAACAAGCACTTTACACATTGAGCTGTTTCTCCAGCCCCTTTTCTCCCGATAGATTTGCACTCTTTGATTTTTGCCTGTTCCAGTTGTCTGCATGAGTCAAACTGGCTGTTTCCTAACATCAAGTTCTGAAAGCTTTTGTGCATACAGGTGTACAGGTAGTGTGAACAGAGAGAAGGGTGTGTTTTCTTACCTCTAAAATTTACCAAGGGATACCGAGTTTTCTTGGAGTTCCTTAACAACAGCAGGACATGCTACAGTGATTGGGCAATGTAATTCTAAGTAATTAAATGACCCTTGCTGCTTATAAGGAAAAATTAACCATGAGTGAAAAATGAGAGAAACAAATATAAGCTTTGAATAAAAATGGCTCCTAATTTATGGAGAGATAAATGGAGGGTCAGGTGACTTGAGAATTCATAAAGATTTATTCTCCTGGTGACATAATGAAGTTCTGTAATGAATCCTAGGGCATGGGATTTATAAACACCATTGTGGTGGTTTGAATAGGTGTGGCCCTTATAGAATCATGTGAGGGAATACTTGGCACATAGGGAGTAGCACTATTAGGAGGTGTGGTCTTATTAGGATAGCTATCGCCTTGTTGGAGGAAGTATGTCACTGTGGAGGTGGTCTTTGAGGTCTTATACTCTCATGCTATGCCCAGTGTGGGACACAGTCTCCTTATATTGCCTGTAGTTCAAGATGTAGAACTCTCAGCTCCTTCTCTAGTGCCATGTCTGCCTGCATGCCGTCATATTTCCAACCATGATCATCATGGACTAAACCTCCAAAACTGTAAACCAGCTCCAATTAAATGTCATCTTTTATAAGAGTTGTTGTGGTCATGGTGTCTCTTCAGAGCAATGAACCCTAACTAAGATAGTCATATAGTATGTTATGTCTGCCTTTCTCTAACACTACATTGTCTTTTTCCTCCGAAAGCCATGTTCTCTAAGATCTATTCCTACTATTTCTGTGTTCTACCAACAAGCACATTACAACGCCATCAACTCAACATTCCCAGGGATTTTCCAGTCCAGGAGCACAGCTTGGGCCTTCAGAGAAATTAAAATAAACAGAGGTTTTTCTCTGTTTGGCCTTCAAGAACGACCCTAGTGCCATCTTGAATTTCTGTTTCCTCCAAAACTCAAGACATTTGGGAACTATGTCTTAAACATGCTCAACATGAGAAGAAAAAACCACCTCTCACTTTCCCCTCTAAAGTACCTGATGTAAAATCTGTCCTATAAACATGGTTCCATGACTTCCTTTCCAGAGGAGACAGATTTCAAAAAGCAAAAAGATTGAAAGGCTGAAATACATTAAGAGAAATGTAGGATTTAATTATTTTTTTTAATTACTCTCAAAGAGAGACAATTGACAGACATTGTATTTTTCTGACTCTCCTTGAGCAGTCCTCTGTGGTTTTTCATGCCTTTTGACCAATGACATAGCTCAGTTGCATGTTTCAACGCATTCATTTTTCCAAGGCTGGAAGTGTGGATGCCCCTTCACACCTCTTTCTACCTTCTCCACCTGTACCCCCACTCGACTGCTGTGTCCTCATCCACACCCCACCTCCCACAGGCTCAGCGCTTTTAGAAATTTCCGTTGTCTGCCCACCACCACCTCCACCACACGGACCTGATTGGAGAGCATCCATTTGTCTTAGCCAGAAGGAATTGTTCTATGCAGTAAAACCTTGCTTCTCCAATTCTGCCCAAATATAATAGTAGTCAATAGAACACTTTGTGTCTCCAAAGTGCGGAGATATTTGAAAACTAAGTTGGTAACAGCATGTGACAAGCTCTGAGTAGCATTCCATAAGCATATTTTCCTTTTTAATTATTTTTCAATTATTTTAGGTGTGGGGTGTTTTGTCTGCTTGAAGGTCAATGGAACAGGTGTGTGCAATGCCTGTAGAAAGCAGAAGAGCATGTCAGATCCTCTTTAATTGGGTTACAGATGTCCTAGAAATTGAACCCAGGTCCTCTGGAAGAGTAGCTTGTGTTTCTAACTACTGAGCTGCCTCTCCAGCCCTAGAAGGCATGCTTTTAAAAATAGTTTTCCTGCTCTCCAAAGAGGCAGAATTCCAAGAAATTATTATTTTTTTTGTGTGTGTTCATTTATTTTCATACTCCAGTTTAAGCAAAGGGCCACATCCATATCTTCATGTCATGTTTTTAGTATGTATTATTCTGGTGGAATTTTCCATGTTACAGTGACCATAACCAGTAATCCTTCCAACTAATGCTTTTCTTTACCATTTATGTCACAAGTTATTTTCCTGCAGGGATTACTTGATGAGGCTTGCTGGCTCACTAGCTTTGTACTGCTTTAAATACACACACACACACACACACACACACACACACAACTGAATGGAAGTGACTGAGAATTGATGAAGGTAATATTCTGAATAAAAGTAATAGTTACATTTTGTGTTTAATTAGCCATAGCTCCTTAAGAACTGGCATAAATGTCAGGAGGTTTGTAACACTGACAGTTCAGCTACACACACACACACACACACACACACACACACACACACAGCTATTTGACAGCAGAAAAACAAGACAGAAGTAACTAATAGTCACAGCAGACAGCTTGTAAATTAGATATAGCTCGCTGTTTTAATTAACAATGCTGTTAGTTAATGAGAAACAACTATATCATGTGCCTCTAGGAATCCTGAATTTGCACCAAAAATAAATAAATAAATCTGCACTTAAAACTATTTTAAGAGTAACTTGTAAACAGGCTAACTTCACCAATAGACAGGAAATACCAAGCAATACACAGCAAAGTCATCTTATTCAATTAAAAGGTGACTAGACTTCCTTATTAACTGAGAAGGAGGGTTAACCATAGGTAGTCTCAAAAACTGCTAGACAGACTTCAGGACCAGCGGTTTCATGGTTCTTGAGTCTCTAGATTTTTATACACATTTCTTTGCTCTTTTTAAAATGAAGTTAGCTGGTGGGTTATTTGTATGGGATAGAAATAGTGTCTGATATCTGTGCCCAGGGCACAAGAGTGGAAATCGTTTAAGAACTCGCCAAAGACATATCTCTCCCTCTACCATGAGGGTCCTATGGATTGAACTCATGTTGTCTAGCTTGGTAGCAAGTGCCTTTACCTACTGAAGTTTCTAACTGCCCCTATCTTATTTAAGGAAACTAAGAAAGATGCCCTATGTTTACCAAAAGGATATGCTGAATAATGGTGAAACAGGAAAATTCCTTCCAGTCAGATAATAAAAATATTTAGCATAGTCTGTAGCAGTCTGTAGACTGTCAAAGCCAACCGTCTAGTTGCTTCAGTAGAGAAGAATGGTTCCAGGATTAATAATATCAATTTTACCATAACCTTTTCTCCAAGGGGATCAAGTACTTTGAATATTATCCCAAAACCTATGCACAGTCATTAAAATATCATTTAAATAAGTAGTGGACATTATGGTTCAGACAAGTGAAAACTGATTTAGCCTAAGATCAGACAGTAAGGAGGGAGGACCTGTCTTACGGCTGTTAAAGAATTACCTCTAACGTCAATTATTCTCTGTGACCATATGAAGACATTTGGATCAAACACATTGCTTCTTGCAAGACTATCCCATAGTTTGATCACTTGCAGTGATTTACTTTCACTGAACAGTTCATCTAGATAATCATAGGCTCCGTGTAGCTGTAAAGGGACAGTAGATGGACCCCATGTCCACTTTGCGCCATTTCTCCAAAGGGAAAAACTGTCATATAATATTACAACTTAGACAATCATATTGATAGAATTCCTGGGTCTTAGTCAGGCTTCTCTAATTTGACATTGTAGGTATCACAAGTGGAGGCTGGAGTGCTTATGGCAACAGTCTAGGTTCCAATCATTTCCATCATCTCTAGGATTGCTAGGCTGTTTGTGTGTGTGTATATGTGTGTGTGTTCAGTTTCAAAAATGCATATCTCTCTCTCTCTCTCTCTCTCTCTCTCTCTCTCTCTCTCTCTCTCTCTCTCTCTGTGTCTCTCTCCATGTTCTGAGGACTGAACTCAGGAACTTTTATAACAGTCCTTCCCTTCCTTCCCTTCACCCACCCCTTCCCAGGAACCTAACTGAACAACACTAATCTCCATTTCTACACTGCTTTAATTTTTTAAGTGATTATCAATGATGTGTAACCTGCTAGAATTCTCTATTCAACAACACTCCCTACAGATTTTTTTTCCAAATGTATATATCAGTTGGCTCATTGTTGAATAGTATTCATTGGTGTGGCTATACTACACATAACTTCTTTAATGTCCTTACTGTAAAAGAGAGCTGAGCTGTCTTAGTCTTCAGCCATGTGTGAACCTGTTGTCATCATTCATGACTGACCTTTTGTACAATCATGGTTCTATTTCTTTAGCCCAAGAACACAATACTTGTTGTGTATCAACCCTGTGTTACTTTAGTAAGAAAGTACCAATCTACATTCTGGAGTTCCTATTTTGCACCTTCACCAGCACTGTGTGAGTAACTCCAAGGACCCAGTGTCCTTGTCATCTGTTTCTTCTCATATATATGTGTATGTATGAATGTGTGTGTTTGCATATGTGTGTGTGCTGTTTGTATATACATATATATGCTGCATATATATATCAATATATTTTGAATATCTTAATAATTCAAAGAAATCTTTGGCCAATCTTGTAATTAAAATTTTTAAATAAAATTGCTCATGTTTTATATATTTATTTTTTATGTCTTCTAAATACTGGTTCCTTATTAGATTCATGGCTTGCAAATATTTTCTTCTAGTCTGTACTTTATTTTCATTTTCTGACCTAAGCTTTATTCAACCAAAGTTTTAGTTTTGACAAGAGTATAAAATTGCTCCTAACATTTATGTTTTTAATGTCAAGTCTAATAACACTTTTCTTGATTCAAGCATATACAAATTTCTATTATAGTCCTGGTTTATTTATTATTTAAGAATTTCATGCACTGCATTCCGATCATAATCTGCCCCCTTCCCCAGCTCCTTCCAGATCTGCTCCCACCTCCATACTCACCCAGATTCATGTTCTTTCTCTCTTAAAGACAGACAGAGACAAAACAAAATAAAACATGGAGTCAGCCTTGGGTTGGCCAGCCACTGCTGTGCATAGGGTCTTGTCCTGGAGAGGGGTTAAGATACCCAGTGTCATTCCCCGGAAGATAGATGGTTTTCCCTCCCTCATCAGCTATCAGTTGCAAAAAACTTCTTGCTAGGGTAGGAATATATGTCCACTTCCCTTATCTTTCTTCTTTAATGATGGGGCTTTGTCTGGCTTGAGCTTCTGCAGGTCTTTATGGTAAGATTTATGGTTTTAACATTTATGTCCCCTGCCCTTTTGAGACAGGGTCTCACTGTGTAGTGCTGGCTGGCTTGGAACTACCTTTGTAGACTAAGCTGGCCTTGAAGTCATAGAGATCTGCCTGCCTCCGTCTCCCAAGTGCTGGGATTGAAGTCGTATGCAACTACGCCTGGCTTATACACATGATTCCTTATCACTGATTTCAGTGTAGACTGTGCGGTTCTACATTTGGGATCCCTGCTTCGTTCCC
This sequence comes from Apodemus agrarius, assembly GCA_964023405.1. Taxonomy (NCBI): domain Eukaryota; kingdom Metazoa; phylum Chordata; class Mammalia; order Rodentia; family Muridae; genus Apodemus; species Apodemus agrarius. The sequence goes on from OZ030014.1 coordinate 23,119,050, forward strand.
TTCCTTTTCTTTTCTCCTCCTCACCTTCGCCTGCTTACTCTACCCTTCTCCTCCCTGCTTACTCTTCTGTCTTTCCCTCCTTCTTTTCTTCCTTCTGTCTTTCCTTCCTGTCTATTAATATGACTGTTGAAAGATTGTTTTTCCTACACTGATTCACTTCTGTACCTTTAATAAAGCTCAGTAGAGCATAGCTATAAGGTTCTATTTCCAAAATCTCTCATCTTACCCAGTACTCTATATATCTGTCCTGCAAATACCACACAATAATGGTCACTGGAGCCATAGGCAAGGCGATTTTGTTCATCTTTACCAAACTGCTTTAAAATGTCAAGGCAAATACATTTCCATACCATTGGAAAACAGTGTGCACCCCCAGGAGATTTGCACAGGACTCCTTTATATTAGCTACTCTGCTAACATGTCTGGTCTTTCCCTACTTAATTGAGTCTTCTCTCATTTTTTTCATTAGTAGTTTTTATTTAAACCACTATATATAAGCTATATGTGTGTTCTGCTAAGTACATGTCTAAATGACATTTTTATTTGGAACAGCTATAAATAATATTATAGTGTGAATGTGGTTTGCAACACTGAACATGTTAGGATGTTGTGAATTGACTTTTTATGTAGTGAATTTTCAATACTAAAAAGAGACCATATCATAGACTCCTTGGCATGTTGCAGACAATCACATACTGAGATAGTATAGACAGTTTCTATTTGGCTTTCTAACCTGGATCTTTACTTATTTAATTTGTTTTGTTCCCATCATTACACGGTATAGTAAAATCTTTTATTAGAAGGATGAATGTAGACATCTTGCCTCACTCTGATTTTAGAAAATAGCATGCAATTTTTCAGCACTAAATATTTTAACTGCAGGGGCTTAGTAGATCATATTTATCAACTTGATGATATTAATTGCCCTCTCTAAACTGCTGAAAATTTTATAAGGAATAGATGCCAATGGCTTTTCCTGAATTAATTAATATATTTATGTGACTTTTTATCTACTTTACTTTGCCGACATAATTACGCATTCTGTAAGTTTGTTTCAAACACTGAACCAACTTTATATGCCTTAAATGAACCCTACTTGGCATATTTTTGACATACTAATGGGTTTGCTTTGCTAATATTTTATTGAATTTATATATATATATATATATATATATATATATATATATAATCTCATGAGGGATATTTGTTCATAATTTTAGTTTGTTTTCCAATTAACTTTACCCATGCATACTTTGAATGCCTATAGTCTAAGCTGTCTAAAAAGATATGGCAGGAAAATGGCTTTAGCCCAGAGATTCAAGCCAGTCTCTATACCATAGCAAGAAGCCATTTCTATAAAAAGTGAATTAGGTGTACAGAACCTGTTGGCACATGCCCCTAGTCCCAGCATTCAGGAAGTGGAACAGCAGGCATCACAGATTTAAAGCCAGCCTGCGATCCACAATACGCTCCAAGCCAACATGGTTTACCACCAAGAACTTATCTCAATAGGGAAAAAGAAAGAATTAGGAATGCTTTGTATTTTCAGGAAGAAATTATATGAGGCTGGAAGGGGAAATGGAATTTTCGTTGTTGTCTTCTGTAGTCTATAAAAAATTTGTATGGAACTGGCATGGCTCTTCTCTCTTTATTTGGTTTGTTTCAGTATTGAAATTGTTTGGCCTAGACATTGCTTTTTCAAAAAGATTTTTAATTATGGATTCAATCTTTTATAGATTATAGAACTATTCAGATTGTGCTTTGTTGTGTTTTCATGGCTTCTGTCCAGTCTTCTGAATTGTCAAATTAATCAGGACACCATTGTTCCTAGCATCTCTTTACCATTTTTATTTTTTATTAACCATATTATTCATTTATATTTCAAATGGTGTCCCCCTTCCCAGTTTCCCCTCCACAACCCCTATCCCATCCCCCTCCCCTTTGCCTCTATGAGGGTGCTCCTCAACCCACTCACCACACTGCCTCAAAGCTCTAGCATCCCCCCTATGTGGGGCATCAAGCCTCCACATGACCAAAGGCCTCCCCTCCCACTGAGGTCAGATAAGGCCATCCTCTGCTACATATGTATCTGGAGTCCTGGCTCCCCCCCCCCGCCCCCATGTATACTCTGTGGTTGGTAGTTTAATCCCTGGGAGCTCCGAGGGGTCTGGTTAGTTGATATTATTCTATCTATGGGGTTTCAATCCCATTCAGCTCCTTCAGTCCTTTCCCTAGCTCTTCTTCTTTATCATTTTAATTGCTTCTTTTATTTTTAAAATTATAACATAATTACATCATTTTTCCATTCCTTTCCCCTCTCCAAACCCTCCCATATGTTCCTATTTGCTCCTTTTTCAAATTGATAACCTCTTTTCTTATTAATTGTTGCTATATGCATATATGTATCTATATATTTCTAAATATGCTCAGACTTGCTTGTAGGCATGTTTTCAGGGCTGATTATTTGGTACTGGAAAACAAATTGGTATGCTCTCCCTGGGGAAGAGTGATGGGTTTATAAAAGGAGAGAAAGGGGATTAGAGAGTGTGGCATGGCGGTGTGGAGGAAGAGGGTGCCTAGGCGGGCCCATACCCAGGGACCTCTTCCCCCTGAGGGACCACACAAACACAGACATAGTATAGAATAGAGTTTATTCAGGGAAGAGGATGTGAGTTAATGATGTAGTGGAGGCAGAGAGAGGCAGAGAGAGAGAGAGTAGAGAAGTGGAGGAGTGGAGGCCGGCCATGACCACGTGGAGAGAGCGGGGAGGGGAGAAGAGCCCAAGAGGGGCAGAGAGGTGAGATTGCTAAGAGGCAAGAGGGATGAGAGAGAGAGAGGGGAGGGGCAAGCAGCCCCTTTTATAGTGGGTCAGGTCTATGGGGAAGGGCATACCTGGCTGTTGCCAGGTAATTGAGGGGTGGAGCTTAGACAGAATCCTAACAAAGAGTATTTTATTCCTATTATTAGCATCCCTTTGTTACCTGTAGTTCTTTGTGTAACATTGAGGCCTCATGTGTTTTCCCTGATCCTTTTTCAGTTCACATTTAGCCAATCATGTTATTAAGACTTTCTGTATCTATGAACCACACAATGACTACCATAGCATAATAACCCTAAGGGCGCAGTAGTGGCACACATACTTTGGCAGTAACCAATAGCTCTCTTTTTGAGCTTAAGACTTGCTGAACAAAAAGGGAATCATGTCCAGTACTGGAAACTTAGCGAACTACTCAGTTTTAGTGTAAGGGTCCATGGTTTGCCCAAGAATAATACCCTGGACTCAAATAGTATGTAAACATGTAGTGTTTTATTCTGCTGAAGTCCAGTGTGCTGGGGATCTCCTATTACCAGAATAAAGAGACAACCAAGTGAGCTCTCAGGGATGATTTAAAGTGCTTTAGGGGATTCCTGGGTAGGTGGCCTTTATCCTGCTCCATCACTGGCTACTCTATTACCAGGGCTTGGGGGCTGGAAACTATTGCTGAGGAATTCCAGGGTAAGTGACCTTTATCTCTAGGCATTCCAGAACCTTTACCAGGGTGTGGGGGCTGGAGACTGTTTTGTTGTTGTTGTTGCTTTTCTTTCTAGTAACTGACTTGCTTGGACTTGCCTGGACTTGCCTGGGCTTGCTGGACTTGCCCAGTTCTTAGGCCTAATCACTTTGACTGTCAATTTGAAGCCTGTCATGGAGTCAGCTTGTCTCATCCCTCTCATAATGAAGTCAGGGATCTGGGAGAAGAACTCAACGACCAACTTACTAAACCAGCATAATCCCTAACTAGATTCTAAATGTTTGTCTTTATACCCACAGGGAAGTGTAACCTTTATGCTCATCAAGGAAACCTCTCTTTACAACAGATAGAAACCCTAAAGAACACCACAACCAATCAAAACATAGAGTTAGGGGTTCATGTTTTACATATACATCTATAAAACACTTCCACACCTAAGACTGGGTAACATCTCTGCACAAGAAGGGGTAAAAAGCTTATAAGAACCAGAGAATAAGAGTGTTTGCTGTGGGATTATGTCACATTACCATCAGAACCTACATCTATAAAGACTCCTGATTGATATTTCACAGTCACCATGTCTATGGTGACATTCTGTATTTACATTTCTTAGATGGATGGTTTCTGTCAGCCTACAAAAGATTTGTCAATTTTATTGATTTTTTTCAATGAAATCAGCTTTTTGTTTCATGAATTTCCTGTTTTTTATTATTATTTTATTACTTTCTTATCATATTTATATATATATGATACACACACACATATAAAATTCTTTGTGCCAACTTTATTCTTCTGTTCTATTCAGTGCTGTGGTTTACCTGCACATTTTGATAGGTTGTATTTTCATTCTCTTTCAGTTATCTATATTTTGTAATTTTCATTGAGATTTTATTTTAACTAACAAAATACATAAAAGTATATTTTAATTCTTTTCCATGTTTTTAGAGTTTGCTTGTCTTTTTATTAGTGATTTAAAAGCAAATTCCGTTATAATCTGACAACACAGTCCACATGATTTTATTCTTTACAATGCTGAAGTTTGATGATAGCTTAGAATATGCTCTATCTTGAAAATTTTTAATGAACAAAAAAAATGACATCAAGATGTTTTTTAACATAAAAATGAATATTCTGTTGCGGTGGTGGGAGATGCAAATCTCTATCTAGATCCCATTTTGTTCTTTTATTTGGATATTTGTTAGACTTGCTGACTTTCTGTCTACTAGATCCACTCTAGTGCTTCAGAGAAAAGGGACTGGTGATGCCCCCAAATATGATTGCAGATTTCTTTGTTCTTTTTTTCAATTCTACCAGTTTTTGCTTTTTAAAGAAAGCATGCAGTCATGCTCCCCTAATTCCTTTTAAAAACACAACAAAATCATAAAGCATATTGCCATATTCCTGAACAATGGGAATTAAATACAGACCTTGTAGACATACATTATACCACCTCAGTGCAGCATAAAAATGGGGCAGTGACTTTAGCATTTCTCTTCTTAAGAACAATATTCTTTCATCTACTGGTGTTATATGTTTACCTGAGACATAGCATCATTATATAGCTGTGTTTGTGGGATGAGGCCACACATCAAGACTTGTGAGGAAAGTATCCTATACAATACAACTCTCACAAGTGGAGTACCAAACTTCCTGACAGAAGTAGAGCCCAGGGAAAGAGTAATGGTGGGGTCTGCTAATGAAATGTGTTGTGTGCAAGTCTAGCTAAATGGGCATTTTATACCAGAGTATGGTTTGTGTATGTTGGAAATATGCTATTAGAAACACGATGTGCTGGGCAGTGGTGGTACACATCCTTAACCCTTTGGGGACATTAAAGGAGATTGGCCAGAGGCAGAGACTGGTGAACCTCTGAGTTTGAGCCAGGTCTGATATATAGAGCCAGTTCTAGGATAGCCACTGCTAAATAGAGAAAAAAAATCACTATTGACAGAGGACCAAATCTATGGTTTTATATATAATAACAGTGATGATCTGTGGGTTTTATTTGTTTTGGGATGTTGTTGTTGTTGTTGTTGTTGTTGTTGTCTGGGTTTGTTTGCTTGCTTGCTTATTGTTTTTGAAGTAATAGTGAGTAATAACTATACAGGGGACTCATCTGTCATTGTGAGAAGTCCTCTTGGGTCCCTTAATGCAGAAGAATAGAAGAATAGAATGCTGTGTCATTGTGGAACATATCAACCTCATAGCATATTGAGACATGCTCTAAAGACATGTTTGCATAATGTACATACAAAAGTCTAGTTTTCATGAGTTTGGTAACAATATTACCTTAATGGAAAATGGGTTGGAATTTTGATCTATGCTTCCGTGATATTAGGCACCTTATATAAAAACCATGAGTCAATTTTATAATTCATCCCTTATAATAAAGTTGAGTAATATGCATCATCTACATTATATATAAGGATAATCTTTGTCTTCAAACAAGAAATGTAGTTCCCTTTTCAAACAAGCCAATTTTAATAAACAGGGCATCTGTCCCTACAGGGGCAAATAACTTTGCAAGACTTACTCCAGAATTATTTTTCTTTTGCGAATCCCCTCTGCCTTCTTCATTCTGTGACTGACTGTTTAAGAGTTGCTATCATTGGCCTTTCCCGGGGTTAACTCACAGCTCTTCCTAAATTATCTCCAAGTCATTTCGCGGGAGCAGGTGTTGTTTTCCAGGCAGCCTGATAATTAACAAGCTTCAGATGCGGAGGATTCTAGGCCTCACTTCTCACAGACATCGGATGTGTGTGCCACACACATAGTTATTCTTCTGAAACTGCTTGTGTTTTAAGGGAAGTCTGACACTGTAACAACAGGTTGACTACTCCTGAAACCTACTTCTTATCCTCTGAGACCAACTCTTAATGGTTTAGGGATTGTGCCATTCCTTGTTCTACCATGAAGCTCTATATCATCGCTAGGGCTTGCCATTATATTTCTGGGTTCATTTTTTATTTCATGTTACCAAGCAGCTAAATGTTAAAGTCAGCTACTCTACATATACCTAGTGAGAAAACATTCCTACCCAACCTTCATGTTTCCCATTAAAATTGAGACTTTCACACTGTTAAAGACTTGAGGAGACACACACCCTACAATCGAAGACAAGACACGGAAAATAGGAGGTTTCAGTAATCTTCACACTGGTTTTGTGGAGAAGAGATGTTCTTTACACGTCAACCAGATGTGCCAAGTACAGGCCCTAAAGGTTCACATATATTCACACAGCATCTTAGAGTTGATTGTTATGCTATAATGCTTCTCTCTGACATGTCTCTTCTGATATCTTAGGAGTTCGTGATGATCGTTGTCTTTGGCTTGGAGTTCATCATTCGAATCTGGTCTGCAGGTTGCTGTTGTCGCTATAGAGGATGGCAAGGAAGACTGAGGTTTGCTCGAAAGCCTTTCTGTGTTATAGGTGAGTATCAAAGTCCAGGATTTATGGTACTGCATTCTCTCTCTCTCTCTCTCTCTCTCTCTCTCTCTCTCTCTCTCTCTCTCTCTCCCTCCCTCCCTCCCTCCCTCCCTCCCTCCCTCCCTCCCTCCCTCTCTCTCTCTCTCTCTCTCTCTCTCTCTCTCTCTCTCTCTCTCTCTCTCTCTCGTGTGCACCTGCACCTCTGCTGATTAGCTTTGCAATATGCCACCAGATTATGTTCAAATGATTCAAATGGGCACCAATGCATTATTCCTACTAACACTTACCCTCTAGCATACACTGATATGCTCTGGAAACTTTAAATCTAATCATGAGCTCTACACTCTGAAATAGGATTTCCCCCGCCCCCACCCCCACCCTCACCCCCACCCCCACTCCACAGTTCCAAAACAAATAGTGCATTTCTGTGTTGACCCTAGCTCCTGTGCTTCCAGGAGGGGCTCCATTCTGTTGCGATTCCATTTGAAATGATGTCTCCTGGTGAAAATGTTATAATAGAGTCCTGTGGAGTTCAGGCCTGGCACACCTCTCAGTAACAGTATTTAAAATCATATCATAAAACTGAAAACTCTGCATATCAAAGCTATTATTAGACAGCTAAATCTGCCTTTCCTGCCCTTGTGTCCTTCTCACTTGCTGGGCAAAGATTCAGACCCAAAATGCTGGAAGTTCTTGAGTGGGGATTACTCCATTTATTTCCAAGCTGAGAAAGTCAGGTTTAATTTACAGGATAGTTTGCCCTCTTGTTTGGGGAGTTAGGAATTGTTGAGTAATCTTCTTGATGTAATCCTGCTCCCTACAGGGAGAGCAGCAGAGACTTTCCAGGAGTAGAGTTTTCCCCTTTTTGCAAACATGGCTAACACCAACTTCTCTCATCTACAAAATTAAGCTTTCCTTTTTGGAAACCATCATGGTAAGGTATGGAGAAAAGCATGTAGCAGCTCACAACCCCATAGATCAAGTCATTGAACATTTGATCCCATCCCCCCCCAAAAAAATGAGAAGGGGTCTTTCTCATTCTGAATCCTCTACTGAAATGGGTTAGAACAGATTATCACTTGATGGGAAACTACTTGTCAAACAAGGACTCCCCTGAAAAGCCCAAACAGAACAACTCACGAGGCAGGTGGTTGGGCAAGATTCACTCAACTTTTACAGTATAAGGTCAGATCATGGATGACTGCAGGAATGTTCCAATCCAGATTTTAAAACCAATTAAAAGTTGGTTGTATTCCAGTTCCAAAGGCAATGCCCACGGATTTCTGTTCTTCAAGCTAGAAAGAAAGTTCTCTCCCAAATGCCTGCTGCCTCTTGATAACTCTTTCCAGCCATGGATGCATCAACACAGTTGCCTTTTAATCTTCCTCTGTCTGCTTCAGATCTTTGAAGGTCTTTCTCAGAAAGTAATCTTCTGTTCTCCATTATCTTACTTACCTGGGTGCACCCATCAATGGTGACCTTGTAGATTTAATATCTGCATAATCTGGGTTTTGTTAGCTTTGGGGGATTTCTGTTTAAATGGGTATTTTACAGCTAGAAAACTAACTGCTCTGTAAGTTTACATGGATAAATATGTAATGAATTCCCGTTAGAGCATAGATAAAATACCCACTTGCGGCAAAAGTAATCATGCATGGCTTTTAGTATTCTGTTTAATGTCTACATGACAGTTGGATCTGTCTTTCAATCTAATTGGTATAATACTGAAATATATTCAAATGTGGATTATTGGTGAGAATTATTATTCTTGAGACCCTTCCTGAGTCTTTTTAGGAGTCCATTACTATGCTGTGTAAACTGCTAAAAATGATGAAGTCAAGTCTATGGTCCCCTTGTCCAACCAAATCTACACTGCTCAATGCAAGAGGCGATATTGTACCTTTCTCACCTATCTATGATGTGGGTTCTGAGCATGAAAGAGTCTGAAAGACATCAAGACTTATTAATACTTCATATGGTTGAAACATTGGTACTCTGAATATGCCAAATAATTTTTTTGATATCTTGAACATTTAAGACTAGAATGTGAAAAGGTTGACAGCTCACCTGTTATGCCTTCCAAGTGGGAAGTGTTTTCTCTAGGCACACTCAGCTTTAGCTATCAACTTGACACAGCCAAGTTATCTGACAGTGTCTATTGGGGATCGCTTCAATCAGGTTGGCCTATGGCAATCTGTGGGGCATTATCTTGATCCATGTTTGATGCAGGAGGACCCAGCCCCCTGTGGGAGGTGCTACCCCTGGGCAGGTGGACCTGCACTGTATAGGAAAATAAGCTAAGACTGAGTAAGAGAGCAAGCTAGAAAGTATAGTCCTTCCATGGTTCTTACCTCTGTGCCTGCTTTGAGTTCCGGTCCTGAGTTCCCTCAGTGATGGATTGTGAGCTGGGAGTTACAATGTAAAGCAAACCCTTTCATCTCCAAGTTGTTTGTGGTTGTGGTCAATGTTTCTCAGAGCGATTAAAAGCCAACTAAAACATACAGTGATGAGGACACTCCCCATTGAAAGCAAACAAAAGCTACAAACATGGTCAAACCTTGGAGAGTACTGATCCTTATTTACCATTGGGATACCATTTGATAGAGGCCCTGTGCACTGATTCCAGAGACAGTGTACACTGACATATATATATATATATATATATATATATATATTACAATATATTATACAATAATATATATATACAATAATATATATAGTCATTGTACACTTGTTTTTGGAAAATATATTGTAAATATTAAACATTCTAAGAAAAACAATTTTTGTACTTTTTAAAAATGGAATCTTTCCTTTCATCACTGCTTTGAATATTTTGCTTAGTTTTGATGGCTTCTTTTGAAAATTGGTAAGATTAGATCTAGAAGGGCAAAACCCTCCCTTACCCCTACATGTTCAGTCAGCCCCATCCCTAAGACTCTGCTGTGAAAATCTTCCTACAGCTTTGGCCGATCTGATCCCTGCAGTCCTGCCTCCAAGAGTTAAGCACATTTGTAGTAACTACCTGGCTTGGCTTCCTTACGCACTTTCTATATCCCATCATAAAAGCCTCCTTCTATAACGTGAGTAGGGAGATGTGTGAATTACTTCCAAGACTGGTATCACGGCCATTCATTTTTACCCAGCTTTACTTAATGGCCTACTGGAGAATTGCAAATAGTATTAAAGGCTGGTACTTAGATCCCAGTAATGAGCCTGATGTGTCAGGCAGTCTCAACTTCAAATGGTGGCTATTTTTAGACTCTTGAGTGACTACTTTTTAAAAAACAGTCATAACAGAGTTATATTTTTTCTCTGTCTTCAAGTGTATCTCAGTGCAGCAGAAAATGCCAGCCTGTTAATAATCTTGGATCTATACTTGATGTTAAATGTAGGTTGATTTCTTATCACTGCTTTAACAGTTTCCTGGGGTACTTCCGACAGAGAATTCAAAGAGGGTTAACCACAGCTCAGATGTTTCCTGCACACTAAGCACGTCTGTCTTTCACTTGCGATAACAGCTCCTTGAGAGAGTGCCAGCAAGTGTTTTGCTGTTGTTGGTTTGGCTTGGTTTGGTTTGGTTTGGTTTGGTTTGGTTTGGTTTGGTTTGGTTGTTTTTAGAAAACATGGCTGGCTTCTTACTTGGCTAAAAGAAAAATAGAAGACTTTATTAGCTCAACCACATGGCTAAGCCTATTAAAAGACATCTGTGGTTTCATCATATTATAAGGCAAATTAAGTTGTTAATGCATTCACAAGTTAGAACAGAGACTCTGAACTGCCACTAGCTTGCAAACTAAAGATTTTTGTTTCCTGCTTCTCTGCCATCCCCACCTTTTACTGGAATAGACCTGTTCTTGACCCAAGTCATTTTCAGTACCTTCCAGGCTTTGTAATCCCCTTCAGTAGAAACTCTTCTCACTAGCTATTGCATACACAGTCATGCATTCTGCAACTTCTCTCAACTAAGTGTTCATGTTCTTCTGCAACACACAGATTCTTTCCCGTGGTCAACTGGGGACAGTTAAAACCTATTCAATAAATACTATTAAAAGTGTCTCGTTATCTTTCTAGTAGCATATTCACTGAGGACTGTTACATGCAACCTACTGCCTCAAGTACCTTATAAGTATTATATTATTAATCCTACTTAAGTATTATAATATGCTTTTTAAATATTATAATATACCTTTTAAGTATTATACTTTTTAGTTTTTATTACTATCCTATTTTATGGGTATTTTGCCTGCCTATGTTTCTGGGTACCACATGCGTGTCTGATGCCTACAGACACCAGAAAAGGGCATTGAATCTCCTGAAACTGAAGTTATAGATAGTTGTGAACCGCCACCCCGTGAGTGCTGGAAACCAAACCTGGATGCTCTGAACCACTGAGGCGTCTCTCCAGCCACTAACATCCCGTTCTCAACATAAGGAAATGAGACACTGCTTAACAAACTGGTGAAAACTTAGAAAGAAGGCCGGAAAACAAAACTAAAAATGAGATTCCTCTCCAATGATTTTACTCTAGGAAAAAATAAGTAATCGTGCACTCATTGTTTCCTGACTATTTAAAATTAAACTTGATTGAACTTTGACCATTGGGACCAACTGATGTCTTCTGGCATTGGAAATTAAAAAAGACAGAGTTTATACAATGACATTAATAGCAACATTAGCTTTATTTTTAACATCTATTGCTGCTCTCTAACTTGAAGTAGAAATTAGGGGATAAACAGACTACTGTGCCTAGTATCTACTTCTTACACTCTTATGTAATGTCATTCTGATTTGTCATTATGTGATGTAAAATCCCTGGGATTTGCACATTGGAAGTAAGTAGTTTTTTTGTTTTTTGTTTTGTTTTGTTTTGTTTTTTGTAAAAATGGTTTTGCAAATTCTAAAGTCATCTCCCTCCCAGGGATGCTTCTGGCTGTTCACTAACAGTATGGTAGTCACTTAGGTAATACTGTGGTATACAAACCTGATTGATAAGGAAGGGTAAAAGGCTATTACTTGACCATAGAAAAAGTGTTCTTAGAGGGGAATGAAAAACTGGAGACTGTCCCTCATTTCTTTGATAAACTTTAGTAGAGCCCAGTGATATGTTTTACTATTATTCTTCCTATCTCCCCTTATATAAGAAAAGAATATTCAAAGATAGAATACATATGTGCTAGGTACACTCTGAGTACAAAAGACACAAATATGCACAAAAATGTTTCCTACTTGTAAGAGTACAGTTTCATATATCCTAAGAAAGGGAAACGCCAAAGGAACATTGAAGAGTTCTGGGAAGAATGATATGGATTGCCATGATTCCCTCCATAAGACAAAGGCACCAAGATCACACCTCAGGTTTGAAACTTAGTCATCCAGAAAAAATAAAATAAAAATAAAAATATACATAATTCTTCCATGTCCAGGCAGAACTCTGGGTGATAAGAATAGAAACAAAAAAAAATGGAGGATAGATATTTAGATTGTGCAGCCCAAGAAGATCTTTCCAAGTCATAGAATACTGAGCTGATCATATTTTTCTAAAAGGAGAAAGCTTTGAAAATATTTGGGCACATACTTTTCCAATCCAAGGAAGAATACTTGAAAAGCTTCCTCAGATCTTATGAGCTTGGCTTGGTCAGGAGGCACTGTGTGTTGTGGTTGTAAACAAGGACAGTAAGGACAGTAGGAGGAAAAGGTGGGACGGGCAGCACTCACAGCCTTTAGAGCAGCAGTTCTTAACCTCAACCCTCACAGGGGTCACGTGTTAGATATCCAGTTTATCATAGATTTGCATATCATAGATTTATGCTACAATTCATAACAGTGGCAACATTACCATTCTGAAGGAGCAAGGAAATACTGTCATGGATGCTGGTCACCAGGACATGAGGAACTCTATTTAAGGGCCAAAGCATTAGGAAGGTTGAAAACCGGCACTCTAGACACCATGGCAGCTTCCTGGAAGTTTCAGAGCTAATATGAATGTCTAGGTTAAAAGCACGTGGAGGTTTGACAAGGCCTTTTAGTCATCTATGCTTACTAGAACTTTTTAGCTGTAGCATATATTATAGGGGAACGATTACTAAAGTAGCAATCCACGACCTTTCCATGTATGTAAGGCCCTGCCCTTGCAAACATGTAATCTCTACTTTAAAAAGGAAATGCATTGTTTTCTGTGTGTAACTGAACTTATGATATGGTAGAAACTTTTTACAGCCCTCTTGGCAACTGTCACTAACAAGCTGTTCCTGGGAGCTTTCATTCCAGACGACTGTGCCCCAGACTCATTCATTACCATGATTGCTATGCAGATTTATTTCATTAAAGATTATTTATTTCCTTTGAGAAGTAGTCCCTTTTGCCTCAAGATGTTATCTGGAAACTTACGATCAATAAGAAGCATTAAACTGTCACTATGGGGTAAATTTTCAAAGTGGTGCTTAGAATTTACCAGTATGAGTCCCATTAACTTCAGTGGAAGTCCTGCCGTTAGACCGCTACACGTGGCTTTGAAAATGTTCTGCGGTATGTCTTTGCAGTGTGTTTCCTTCAATTTTTAATAAGTATCACAGAGAGACTTGAGGCACAGCTGATTGCAGTATTTAAGAATGCAGATAATGCACTATCTAGTAGGAGGCATTTACGATTCAACTTTAAGTCTTTGTGTCTATTAAGAATCACAACAATATAAATATACCTTTACTTCTGCAAAGAGAACCCTTCTACAAAGGAATCTGGAGAAAAATGGCACTGAAAAACCAGAGCTATATCCCTCTGAGACATTGTTTATCTCATTCTATAGGTGGAAAAAATGAGACACCCTGGAGTGGGGGTGCTTTTTCCTCAGCTGTAAGTCATCACTGAAACTAGGAATAGAACACTGGCTTCCCAGTAGCTCACGCTCTGAAACACTGCCTTTTGTGAGAGTCAAATTTAATTACAGTGTAATCCATTTAATCTACACATGGAAGAATAAGGAAAGAGCAGGGAAAAGAATTTATTAATGGATTAGTGGAAGATTATGTTACATAGATTAGTGGCTTTCTTTGGGGGTCCAGGTTTTCAGCCTGTCCTAGAAGGTGTTCAACACTAGCCGTTTATTCTCCACTGGTTAGCACTGGGAAAGAACTTCTTAATTTTTCTCACACTGAAACATAAGCAAAGTTTGTGCTCGGAAATGTCCCAGAATCCTCCTCTGTGTGAATATGCAGTTGTGTTATAAACGGATGGATCTGGGCTATGCAGGAAGATTCAGAGATCAAAAGAAATAAGGGGTCTGTTATAACACTTTGTCTCCGAGAAAGGTCAGGGAAGCTACACTCATGAAGTCATATCAACATGGCTGCCTAAACAAGTGCTGAGCAAAGACAACACCAATAGACACGCTGAGAACCAAGAGTGCAACCTCACGGAGTTCCAACCACAGACAAGGAACCATAGGCAACCACAGAGTGCTGAGAGTGAGGGAAATGTTCTTCTTCAGACAAGGTGTCTCCAGGAAGTCATACCAATAGAAAGTGGCTTGGCCTGAATACAAGTATCTTTATATGGATTACACACACACACACACACACACACACACACACACACACGCATGCACGCACGCACGCATGCACGCGTGCACACAGCATGTGATATATAAACATACATAAAGGCAAAAGACCCGCACTTACAGAATCATGTGTGTCTGTGTGTGTGTGTGTGTGTGTCACACAAAAATACACATATTGACAGTTGAAGAAAAGGAGGCCAGAGATCTTGGGATTTGAGAGAGAACAGGGGAGTGGTATACTCATGGGAGAAGTTGGAGGGAAGAAAGGGAAAGGGGGAAATGGTATAATCATATTTTTTTTCAAAAATATTTAAATGTCACCATGGTTAAGAGCATTTGCTGCGCTTACAGGAAACCTCAGCCCCACTCATAGCACCAAGGTGGGCTGTCTCACAGCTGTCTGTAACGCAGGCTCCAAGGGATCTGATGTGAACACAGAGAAAGAGAGAGACAGAAACAGAGACAGACAGAGACCGACACAGACAGAAAGACAAAGACACAGAGAGTGAGCTTTGAAGGAAAAACAGGGGCTGAAAAGATGGCTCAGGAGTTGAGAGTACTGGCTACTCTTCCAGAGGACCCAAATTCTATCGCCAGAACCCACAAGGTAGCCTGCAGCTGTCTGAAAATGTAGTTCCTACATTTCAGGGAATCTGACCCCCTCCCTCTTCTGGCCGCAGCAGGTATCAGGTATGCATGTGGTATATAGACATACATGCAGGCAAAACACCCATACACATAAAATTAATAATAAAAATAATATATAAGTATAAATAAAAAATAAAATAATAAAAAATTACAAAGATCTCCACATCATAAAAGGAAAAGTGCAGGCATGCTCAACTCTCAGATGATGAGTGTGCACTTCCTCATTTTAGCCTCTGATGGCATTTTTTTTTTAGAAAATATAAATGTGGTATCACACAGTAGTCTATTGGTTTTGTATTTCCTGCATGTACTTTAGAGAAGGGACAGTATCATAAAAGTTTAATTTAAATAGAAAATTTCCCTTGAAACTGAACATAATAAAAGATTAGTGACTGAGCAGCCTGGTATTACATCAGCAGGAATAAAAGTTCATGGTTTTAGTCATAAATCATAAATGAAAGCTATTTTGTGTAATTCCTACAAAAATTGTACTAAGGAGAGTAGGGATTTCATCCAGACTTTATAGCTCATGAAATTGGGACTTAGGTTAGTTGCTTTCCTACACCATATACCAAAGAGCTGGGGGGCAGGGCTCAAGTCCTGACTTAATGACACTTCGCTATCCTTATGCTATGTATGTGCAGCATGGGGTCAAAACAATAAAATATATGAAGAGACTTGAGTCTTATCCCTAAATATCCCTCCTCTTCTTCCTTGAAGATATTATATACAAAGTCAAAAGTAAATACTTATAAATATCAGAATAGAGACAATTATTTATTTAAACAATTAGTCTACGATCTGGCTTTTTCCCAAACCTACAGAATTAGAAATAATTTGAGTCCTTCTTACAAATCTCCATGTTAGAATATATCATCTCTCTGGCTTCCCCCAATAGAAAATCAACACAATTGTGTACTGTTAAATGGACCTTATAGAGATTTCACTAGATTTTATATGTACTGGTTTATATATGCAGGTTCCTATCATATGGACAGAGTTGTGTACCATTAGGATCAAGACTCAGAATCTTTCTACCAGTGAACAACAGCATGGCCTGCAGCCCTGAGCATTGAGCGTTTGGAATCACTCCTTCCCTCAGATCATAATCTCAGTGAGCCACCACGGATCAGAGCTCCCTCGCTTTCACTTTCTTATCCCTGGGAAAGCAGCACTGTACTCATACACAACAGCAAACTCTACAAACTCACTTTCTTCCCTCAAAAATGAGGGCGCCTACCATCAGTAATTCATCCACTTTTAGTGCTGAATAATATGTCCTGTGATACAGATACACCACAATTTGTTTATCCACTTCCCTTTAAGAACTCATTTGGTTTATTATTTAGCTATTAATAAAGCTTTTATGAATATTCTTGTCCTGGTGGACATGAATTTTTATTTATCTAGAAATTACTGGGGTATATAGTCAGTGCTTTTGTAGTGTTTTGTACTTTACCAGAAAAAAAAATGTTTTTCATAATGTAGCTATTTCTTTTAAGATATAGATTCATGGATGTAAATTATATCTTGGCTGAGATAAATGACATTTATGACTCCCTCAGACTAACACATTTACCTAACACAATTTCTACCAAGGTACCATGGAGATAGTTAGGCCCAATAATCACAGTTCTTGTGTAATTTACAGAAAGATCATTTGTTCTCCATAATCCAAAACCTCTCACAGGATCCCCCCATCTTACACCCAAGACTGTCGTTTCTTCAAAATACCCCTCACTTTTTCCAGTGGCTTTTTTATCATTACCAACCAGCAAGTATTATTTTTCTCTCAATAAAACATCAGTGGGTGATCAGATTCATGGATTTTTGACTTAGTGAGATACCTGTTCCAATGATGGAGCAGCCAGCTGCTCATGTAGGAAGAAGTCATGTTTAATCCATGTCTGTCTTACTTAAGATAAATTCTAAGTAAGTCAAGATGTAAAACAAACAGGGAAAATAAAATGCAGGAAGCAGACATAGAAATCTCTATGGCCTGGAAAATTCAGAAGCCTTCTTTTTTTTTAAATAATTTTATTTTTAATTCACTTTCTAACCATGACTACAAACATAGACCAAAAAAAAAAAAAAAAAAAAAACCAACAAAGAATGTTGCATGACACATGAAACGAAAATAAAAGCAACTGTGGGAAACACCTAGAAAAATATGTACACCTCCTATCAAAGGCAAACACTGATCTTCTTAAGGCAGAAAGAACACAGAAGCCAAGAGACATCTGGCATCTCAGTCCAAAATAAAGGATGAGAAGGAAAGAGATGAACCAAAACCGCTGAAAGAAAAGTATGTCTCTTAAACAGACTGTCACACCCCTGAGAGAGAAATGCCTATTCACTTAGCTGTCAGAATGACAGGAATCTTCGACTCCACCAGACGCTGTCTAGGTGTGTCTGTGGCTATTCCACATGACTAAACCAAGCCTACACTCACCACAGGGTTGCTGACCAGTGTCACTTACGAAGAAAAAAAAAAAACCCATAGTTGTTTAAATAGCATAAGCATCTATTCTTCACCCACAAACTGAGCCTCCTAATAATATTCTCACCACCACTAATCTTTAGCTAAATCAACTAGGGTCATGTGCACCAGCAAAGACTGACTGGGAGAGGCAAAATGTCTCACTGTGTACCTCTTCACATCACAATGGCACTGAGATTATATAAATAAATATAGCATCCACAGGCTGAGTAACAAGCAGAGCTCTTTGGATCGCAGTAAGAACATTGAAATGCCGACTGTTATCTTCTATGCCCAGCAGTACCGCAGTGGGCAGAGTCCACAGAACATGTGATGGTACAGAATCTTAACACGGTAGACATGTTGTCATTACCATGGACAATGCAAAGGATGACTTATCGCAGGATTTTTTTATGTAAATGCTCTCATTTTGAAGCGAAAGAAGCATATAATAGTGCCTCTAACTCTCTTAAACCATGTTCTAAAAGGTGTTTTGTGATTTGCTTTAGTTTGCCCTCCATAATGCTAAGTACATGAATTTTAAACTTGGAATTTCAGACTTTTCTTTTTTTCTTTCTTCTTTTTTTTTTTTTTTTTTACTTTTGGATCCATGCCCATTTTATTTATCAGTTCAAGAAGTGAGATCATACGTATTCATATGTACATATTTGAGCATGGGATTTGAGTGTATCTGAGATTCTGTTTTTAAGGATATAAAATCATAACACCCTGTCCTTTTCTCTTTTTCTCATTCTTCCCTGCCAGGGGTCAGCCCCAGCAGCTAGCAGGTTCCCAAGAGCAGATAAGGCAGGGACAGAGGAGTGAATCGGGCATGGTGATCAGTGGTCAGGGGAATCTTGCAGCTCTGACTGACCAGCAATCAGGTCCCTTCTTTAAAGAACTTCCAGGAGAAGTTGAAGGAAAAATCAGACCATGGGTATAGAAAGAGCACTGTTGGATGTCGGGCATCTACGCAGTAGCCGACATGATAAATTATGAGCATGGTGGCTTCAAAGTACTCTCCTATCAGCCCAGGGTCAGTCAACATAAACAGAACGTTTCCACTGCTTATTCAGTAAGCCCTCCTTGAGCATGTTTTATTATTTCTCTGCAAACTCTCACCAAAACTCTTTTGCTAGATTTGAGAGTTTATGTATGCTAAATAAGAAAAAAAAAAAAAAACTTTGCTTTACGAGAGGAAAACTAGCTAGTTATTTTTTCGGAACCTGGAGCCCATTAGACGCAGTTGCTTCTGGGGACGGTATGCACAATGGCTAAGGAATTTTGCATGAACTGGAGAGTGCCATCTGAAACTAGTTGTTGGATTACGGTTTACCCTGATTGAACCTGGGGTTGATCGGTGGCGTCTTAACCAGGTCAACACTCCCTGCAAGGTTCTCTGGGTATCACTCCTTTGTAACTTCCCTCAGGATAATTATTATTATTACACTCCATGGTCTCTTCAAAGGACTCTCTCTTCATCTTTGTGAGTATCGACAGCTTGTCTCTGCCTACACTGGCCCTAAAGCATCTATAAACCTATTCCTAAACCCACGTCCTAGAGGTTTTAAGTCAAATTCAATAGGCACTTACTGAACAGAAATGCCAGGGAGCTCCTAGCTCATAGGCATCCCCTGAAGAACATCAGCCCCGCCCACCATAGTGAAACATTCACGCATGCGTAGTGCCACAGACCCATTCGATGTGATCGAATGGAAGGGAGAGTTTGTCTAGTGACTGGGCAAAGCAAGACGGAATGGCACCTTCGCCTCCTGGAGCTTTCTCTTGTTTGGCCGTGAGAACGTGACTTTTCCGTTTACTGAAGCACTTGTTTTACATACTTCGTAATTTTAGATTCTTCTACTAGCAGTTTTAATCCTATATTGTCCAGGTTTTGATTTTTGGAGTCTTTGGGGGTTTCTTTTTAATCTCATTTTTTTTCTTTCTTATTTCTCCCTTTTTACAAAACATTTCAAATATTTGCTGTCAGCCCCCACCACAGACTCCAACCCTGCGCTTGGAATTTGGACATCAAAGTGCTGTAGCTAATCCTTGGGACGCTTGCCATCCTGTGTCTTCAGAATCCTTCTCCTATCAAGTTTCTGTGGTTTTCCTGGACTATTTTTCTGTTGAGATGTGCGCATCTGAAACTATTTTGGAAATATTTCTCCTTGATGCTTTTCCATATCTAGTTAGAGGGAAAATGTAGCTCCGGAGTGGCTGGAACTCCGTGAGGCCATCTTCAGCCTCTTTAGAAGGGAACCCTAGATCGATCGTAGGGTTACCTGTTTACAATAAGCTTTAGGGTCTCCCCACTACCATACACAGGCAGATTCACACACTTAAACAGAAGTATAGCTTTCCACACGGATCCTGACCTGAACAGAATTGATACTGAAGAGAAGCATGTCCCAAATAGGGTTCTGCTTACAGCTTTGGCATTTTCTATGATAGTCTGTTACAATCTAGTGCAGCTTCAGACGCCAGGTCCTATGAATTCTAAGTCTCTCTCAGAAATAGCTTACTGCATCAGCTTATGCAAGCCTCTCTGGGGCCCAGTTGTTTTTTTTTTTTTTTTAGCACAGATAAAAACATACACAGATTTATACAGATCACAAACAGTGGTACAGAGAAGCAAATACAAACTTTAGAAGTTCTAAAACTTTTTTTTTTAAAGAGGGCAAAGTTTGGGGAAAATTTATAAAGATAGGGCTCTAACAGATAATAAAGCACAATTTGTTTGGTTAATAATAGCACTAAAGCCACACGTGTACAGATATAACCTGTGTTTATCTCCAAGTGGGAGGAAATGGGCTTTCAAGGTAACAAGGAGTGCCAGGCACTTATCTGTGGCTCGTGTTTACTCTAATTTGTTTCTTTAAAGCCGTTTTTCCTTCATTCTCCACAGGAGGAAAACTCCATTTCCACACCCCAGTGTTTATCCCCAAGGATTAGTCAAGTGCCTAGACTGTATCCATTTCGTATTTCTAAAATAAGAAATCGTGCATTGGGAAAGATTGAGAGGCGGGCGATCCGGGTAATTCTCAATTTCCCAAGATGAAATGTAGAATAAATTCCCACGAATAGGTTTCCTTTGCTTGGTGACATTTAAGCTCAAATTGCAGGCCCATTGCAAAAGCCAAATAGCCCAGTCCGGTCAAAGAGCTTCCTGAAGATGTCCTTTCAAAACCTTTTAGTAGGAGGTGTTGATTAATCATAACCTCAAGTCATCTGAAAGCAAGGATCAAGTTCCTCAAAGAAAAAATAATAATATATCCCAACACTGATGAATGTGACCATCAGCTAGGACTCAGAATTGCTGTGTGCTGGATGTCAGTCTGAGAATGGAGGCTCTGGTGTTTGCCAACTGAATTTAAAACTACAATGATGTTGTTACCTGTTGGTGAATAATCATTGACCCAGCATGAGACACTGAGTGCTGAATTTCATCTTCAGAGGTCAGGGGATTTCCAGTAGAAATTTCAACATTAATCTCTCCTTGATAGGAATCCAACTCTCGAGTTCTAGTCTGTACTCAAATACTATTTGGGGCTCTGTTCGGGAACTGAAACTGGTTCCAGTTTTGACTTGTGGTGTTTATGAAAATAAGTGTTAGAAGAAAACTGTAAACAATATAAAACCGTTTTTTCTAAAAGCCAGTCTTACACTCGCTTTGTGAAGTAACTTAAAACTCTAACCCACATCCTTAATCACCCAAAGATACTTGTGATTTCTCGCCATTACTGGTGAGGAATCTCATTATTACTGGCGGAAACACACTCAGGTAATTTACCAAGATGCTACTTGTGCCTTAAACAGACTTTGTTCACCTCTACTCCTTCTTCATGCTAACTCTCAGGGGAACAAACACTTCTCTGTCCTTTTAACAAAGACACTGAGCTTGCTTACAGCCTCCAATTTACGACCTACACCTGGAAATTAAACATTTGCGATCGTACTCTGAAGCAAGAGTGTTTCGGTAAATAATATTTTTATCTTATGGGCACTGGTGTGGTGCGTTCATATCTATCTGAATGAGTGCTGGATCCCCAGGAAGTGGAGTTAAAGACATGCGTGGGTGCTGGGAGTTGAACCAGGGTCGTCTGGAAGAGCAGACAGTGCTCTTAACCACTGAGCCATCTCTCCAACCTGAAGCAATAGTTTTCATAGATTGCTGATAATAAGGGAAATGAGTCCTACAGCAAAAACAAACAACAAGTTGTTTGTATCTGAAGCCCTGATTTCTCCCTTGCCCTCCGCCCTCAATCGCTGTGTACCAGTTATCCAGCAGGCATGCCAGATTTAACAAGGTTAGAATGAATCTCCTAATTTGGCCCCTTAGACCGTGCTCCTGTCTTCCTCTCCATTGCCAGCATTTCTCAATAAATGACACCTTATGACATCCAGCCTTTCTCAATAAATGACATCCAAACTCAGAACCCAGAATGCAGCCTGGGCCTGCTTTATCTCACCGAGGGGACCTGAGCGAGTCTGGGCTTCTCTGTCCTCATCCCCAGCTCAGCACCACCTGCTTGCCTCTCCACTTCACCCTCACTTGTGTAAAGCTGGCCTAACCCTCTTCCTAGAACACGCAGTTCTCCCATAACTGGCCATCCAGCTAATGCCCGAGCTGGGTCCAATGTCCATAATAACAACAGCAAAATAGGAATTATAAAGTCTACATCTGATATTCAAGAGCCTTTTGCAACTGCTATCCAAACCCGGTGCTCACTGCACTCAGTTAATAACTATATCTGCTTATCTCGAACCTTAGGCACAGGCACTGGCTGCCTCGGCCTTAATCTTTACAGTCGTCCACCCAGAGCATTTTCTCTCCAAACACAGCCGCCCCGCCCCACCTCCTGCTCCAAGGTCTCCTCCTCCAAGACAACCTCCCAGACCACTACACGTCCACCATAGCCCCGTGCTCCTCTATGGTTCCGTCCTCCACCTGCTTGTATTTCTCCAGCATCCTTGCTACTTACATGATGCCCTGTTATCTGTTGGATGGTGGGCCCGCCCTGCTCAACATAAGCTCCAGAAGGACTAGAGAAGATGCTGTCTTCCTGGCACTTCAGTCATAACTACAAAAGAATTTGTTGAAGGAATGTATATATCGTACACGGTAGCATCTTAAGGAAATTAGCTGTGGGTGTTTCCACTGGTCCTCAATGAATCAAATGGATGAAGGGGAAAATATGAAAAAGACCGTTTCCCAAGTGCTCTTCGCTGGTGTCTCAGAGCTCAACCATGCCTGCTAGCCCTTAGAATTCTAGGAATTCAGAATTGGGATCCTTGACCGTTTCTGGTTTAATGCACCTCATCCTAACGACGACCAGCCCGGAGACGTTAGACGGGCCCTAAGTGCAGAGCAGAACTGAGCTTTCCACCAGGCATAGTTGGGTGCTCAGGCCACCATATCTCACTTCTGTACTTCTTTAGATGGGTTAGGATTAGTGCACATGAGCAAATACGATGAAACCACAAAACTTCAATCTCTCCTTGCTCTGTTGGCGATAATGTTTGTTCTATATGGTATATGCATGGCAGTAATAAATGGCGAACTCTCGCAGAAATGGGCACATTAGATAAGACAGGCTAACTAACAACTCTGTCATATTTTGTTGTCCTGTTAGCATACCTAAAATATGTATGTATTAAGTATAAGAGTTTCCACCAAATTTTGTCCTAATGGCAACCATTTTATTTTATTTTATTTTATTTTTACATTTTTTTCGTTTATATCTCAAATGATATCCCACTTCTCAGTCACCCCCTCCACCAACCCATCCCATCATATCCTGCTTCCTGGTTACCCCTCCACCAACCCCCATCCCACATCCGCCCTCCCTCCTCCCCTTTGCCTGTATGAGGGTGCTCCCCCACCCATCCACCCTCTCCCACCCCACCACTCCAGCATCTCCCTATACGGGGCATCAGCCTTCTCTGGGACCAGGGGCCTCCCCTCCCATTGCTGTCAGGCAAGGGCATCCTCTACTACATTTGTATCTGGAGCCATGGGTCCCTCTAGGTGCACTCCTTGGTTGGTGGTCTAAACATTGGGAGAACTGGGTGGTGAGGCCAGCCTGTTTTAAGTTGACATCTTCTTTACTATTAATACTTTTTTAAAATTCATTTAGCGACTGCCTGCATGGCTGTTTACTGACATTTCTGCTCTCTGTAAGTTGCCAGAGGGAAGCCTGGAGTAAGAGGCAAGGTGGGATCAGAAAGCCATGAGTTTGATTCCTGCCTCCACTAACTAACTAAATGACCTTGAATGTGATTCCTAAACTTGCTTAATATCATTCTACAATCTATAAAAATGTCAAGGATACAGACGTACATTTACCATCTTTACTCTTTCAGATTAAGAAGTCGTTATGCTGCCAAGCACACTAAGGCAGGCGAGGGGCTTAATGTGTATTATCTCATTTAATCCTGATATAAGCCTTAGGAGAAATGAGAGTCTATTCCTTATTCCCAGGACTCTAAGACTCCACAAGATTAATAGACCTGAGGCCACACAGCTAGCAAAGGGCAGAACTAGGAACTCCACATTGATAGCCTCTGGGCCTCCTTGGAGAACAATTATGGGGAAGTAATGAAATAGAATCTGTATACTAAGCTCACCTCACAGGCTAATATATCAGAGGTACTCAATAAATGCTGCCCATTTCCTTTGCTTTCCTTACCTCTGACTAAATAAATTACCTTGGTCAATGTGCTAACTTTCCTGAACCATAACACTTTTTTTTTTTTTTTAGTACAAGAGCTGTACATATGTGCTTGCTCTAGATCATACTGGATACATGCACACCCTCAGGTTTACATACACCTCCATCCAAAGACAATCACCACTGAGATGGAAGCATGCATAGGTACAATCTCTCAATAACAAATCAACTATTTTATATACATTTTATTATACATTCCCTAGAAGGACCTCATGACATAGAGACTTCTGAATAGTTTATGAACAAGTTGAGCCACAGAGATGTTCAGGAACTATACCCAGGAAATGCAGATAACAAGAGGCACATCCGGGCTTCGAACCCAGAGAGGAGCCACAGCCCTTGCTCCTTCCTCCTTACCCCCCACACTTCCTAGAAAGGAAACGCCATATTATGTTCCATTCCTCCATTCTTATTAGAAAACCGCATTTTCGAATTTTGATATCATAAAAATAGTTGTGTGATGCTAATTATTGCAACATCCAAATCCCCTAGTTACAGCGACTTAAAGTAGAAGTTAATGTTCTCCTTGTTTAGTGAAGCGATAAAGGCTTTTTCTGCCCTACACATTTATTTAGGCTCACAAAAGCGGCTGCACCCCGCTTCTCAGAACATCCTCCATCACAACATGAAGCTGATGAATAGGAAAGGAGGAAGCTGTGTGTGTGTGTGTGTGTGTGTGTGTGTGTGTGTGTGTGTGTGTGTGTGTGTGTGTGTGTGTGCACATGTGCGTGCGCGTGTGTGTGTGTGTGTGTGTGTGCGTGCGCATGTATGCATGTGTGTGCACGTGTGTATGTGTGTGTGCAAGTGTGTGCATGTGTGTGCGCGCGCGCACGTGTGTGTGCTTGTGTGTGCATGTGTATGCGTGTGTGTGTGTGTGTGCGCGCGCGCGCGCGCGTGCGCACGTGTGTGCATGCGCGAGTGTGGTGTGCGCGCGCGCGCGCGCGCGTGTGTGTGTGTGTGTGCACACGCGTGCACACACACACACGTGAACGAGCTTCCCACACCCTACACATGGCAAACATCATGCCCACTCACTTCCTATCACCTAAAAGTGATCGCATCATCCCATTCAGGAGGGTTGAAGGTAAAGAAAGCCCCTGAGTGGACGCCCTCTTGGCAGGCATAGCTTTCTATATTGGAAGAGAGAAAGTTACCCGTTGCAAAGACAATCCTGATCAACAGTGGTCTGAATAAGCACACAGAGTAGCCAAACCAAAAATATGGGAAAATGGACAGAGTCGTTCAGGGTAACTCCAAGTAATGTGAATCTGTGAAACATGCACACATATACAATTGGTAATGATTTATAATGCACAGGGTTATATGTGGAATCTTAGAACAGTCTAGCTATATTTATAACATACTAAGCACTACATTTAATCTACTACTATTTTTGTTAGAATTAATATTTTATTTTACTAGCAAAGAGAAAGAAACAATTGTTTTCCAACACCATTTCATGAGAATCAGAGTCATCATTTTTTGTGTACTCTGACATCAATCAAAATTCAGACAGAGTGTGTTATCATAATTCTGTCTAGGAAAAAAATTGTCTTTAAAAGAATGCTGCGGGGGACATCCTCTTGGAGTCAGCAGGAGGGAGAATGGGATGAGGAACAAGTAGAGGGCAGACCAGGAGTGGGATGACGACTGGACTGTAAAAAAAAGATTAAAAAATAATAATAAAATAAATAAAATAAAAAATAAAAAAAGGAATCCTGCAACTGGTCATGCCTAAAAACATAATACAAGGAACATCATGCTTATTGAGCAGGTGACAGTTGTATATTCAGGAATATATATATTATCCATATATTCATATATATATATGTATATATATACATATATATATATGAGTAACAGTTAATGAAAAAGGATGCCATGTGCCATGAATTTGAAAAGAGATGAAAGAGGGATCTTTGAGAGGGTTTGGAGACAGGAACATGAATGGGAACATTATATAATTATATAATGATCTCAAAAAATAAAAGGAACTATTTTTAAAATAAAAATAGATCTATAGATACACTGTCATTTTCATAGCAAAACGAAAAGTGAGCCAAAACTTTATTAATTGATAGATAAAATAAGTTCATTTTTTTCTACATACTCATGGTATTTAGATTATATATATATATATATATACATATATATAATGTATATATAATATATATTTCACTAAAGTCACTCAAATTTGGGTTTATTTGTTTATTGGCCCTTTAAAAAAAATAAAATGCAAAGAATTTTAAGTTCAAGGAAGAAATGCATGATGTTATGAGAAGTTTTCTAAGAATTTCTGAAGATCATCTAAGAATCTAGAAAGATTTTGAAAGCCCGGCATCTTCAGTGTGTGTAGGGCTCCAGCCATGACTGTCCTGTCCTTTACCTCTGAAACGTCTCTCTTCTTACAGTTTCTAGTGTTGACATGTCCAGCCAAGCTCTTCTCAGTCCTTATAACTCAGCTCTTCCCATTGAGCTAAATCCTAACAGATGCATCATGGAGGGCCAAGCGTGTCACGTACAGACCTGTAACTGCCCTTGCGGTTGCTTTGCATGTGAATCTGCCTTATAATAAGAGCTTGCAGCAACTAATGTCCTTTAGACTCCATCTATAACGATCCATTCATATTGATCTTGCTGACTACACAATACGGGACTAAGTTAGAAGAATCTGATAAACTCCAGTGTGTCTTGAATATCGCTATGGATTTTACTGTGTTCAGATCGTTGCCCGTTTCCCCAAATCTCAAAAAAAGAAAAACCACCGATAAATCTTTCTAAATGACTCAGTACCTCATGAGTCTCCTCCACTCAGTGAGTGTCACGCTGTGAGCGTCCTCCATAATACACTATTAGTCTACATTTTATGTCTTCTGGCTGCTTCATTTCCCAAGGTGTTCAGATCTGTTTCCTTGGGAAGAAGTAAGCATTAGACCTACAGGTTTTCCTTACTCATGCAGTCTTGAGCACTTTATTTATTAACTTTTCTATTTCTTTCTCTAGCCCCGTTTTTATTTTTTGCTTGATACGTCATAAAAACAGCTTCTGTTCTTAGAATCATTTCGTCTCTCTGTTCCACTTTTATCTTCCCTCAATGCTTTATGTGACAATTTATTTTTACTTAATTATACACCTGATTTTCATAATCTTTCACTTCTCTTTCCCCTACCACCACCCTGCCCTGACTTTCTCAGCCAAAGACTGATAAACTGTATGTAGCTCTTAACCACACAGCTTCAACTGTCTACACTACTTACAGAAGTTGAGTCTTGGTTATTGACTGCTATAGTCTTCATTGTCTCAATTTGTTCATAGAGTGGTTCAAATGATTAAATACAGTAACACACACACACACACACACACACACACACACACACAAATCAGGGTTCCTTAACCTCAACACTATTGACATTTCGGGGTAAGTCATTCTTTGTTCATTGGACCACATTAGGTATTGAAGGATGTTTAGCAGAAAATATTGCTTCTTATGCCCAAAAATGTCACTCTCAATTGGTGACAACATGACACTTAAAACATATTTCTATGCTCATAGCTAAAGAGATATCTCAATGGGTAGAGTGCTTATTGCTATTTCTGACAGCCTGACTGTGATTCTCCAAAACCCACATAATAAATAGTACAGGACTGACTGCTACAAGTTTTCTTTTGGCCTCTACATGTACAACAGGTAAGCGTGGAAGAAAGACGATCACACATTGTCCTCTGCCATTAACACGTGTGCTGTGGTGAGTCCTCCCAATAAATGATAAATAAAGCAATGTTTTAAAGAAACAAATGAAACTTCACTAATTTGTAGGTTTGTACATGGGATGTGTTCTATCCAGGCTGCCTTGTCTGGCCTCAGTAGGAGAGGAAGCACCAAGACTCAGAGACTTGAAGTGCCATGGTGGGAGGATTCACAGGAGGCCCCAGCTTGTTCGGAGAAGAAGAGGAGAGGGGGTGGGGGAAGAATTGTGACAGGGGGTTACTAGGAGGGGCCAGTGAGTCGGATAAAGTAAATAAGTAAAAAATAAGTAACTTTAAAAAAAATATTGCTTCTAACCACTAGATATCAATAGCAACTTTCGCCCTGTCTGTGACAATCAAATCTTTAAAAACCTACAAATGACTCCTGGCAGGCAAACAATTTAATTTTGACCCTCTGTTTCTGCTGAATATATAAATTAACACACAAATAAATCCGAGTACTTTCTAATAACTCTATGTCCAGTGACTCACTCAGCTGCAGGAGCTGCCTGTTGGTTTTACTTATACTGAAATGGGGTATCTTCACAAACTGCAAAGCTCCAATGTTTCAATATATATCTTTATATTTGCAACAGAGTATCTTATATTTATGTTTAATTGCTTCATACATTGAAACAATGAATCTTGATCATCTGTATCCTCAAACCAGGTTCACCCTACCCGGATCTCCCAGTCCTTCAGTCCTACTCTCCCTAGGCACCTCCATGCATCCTCCTGTCCCTTTGTCCTCTCCTCTTCCTGCAGTTGCTAAATAACTAATTCCAGTTAGTTCTTCTTGCTAATCAATCTGGGGCTGGTAACCATAGCTGCAGAACCGTTGTGAATACAGTAACCATGCCCGGTCTAGAACACAGCAGTTCACAGCTCTTCCCCGTAGCTTCTGGCTCATGTATTTTTTTTTCTATCCCATCTTTTGTGCTGTTCTCTGACCCATTGTTGTTGTTATAGGTGTTTCATTTGGGGGCTGAGTACTGAGAGTCGCATATTCCAACACTCTGACCAATTATGAATGTCTGAATTAAAATACTGACTCAAAAGGAGAATCTTCCCTAGAAACAGGTGGGGAAACCACCAACCTGTGAATATAAACATAAATATTTAGACGATTGTATAATATGTCATTTGCTAAAACAGAAGTGGTAAGTTCGTCTTTACGATCGTATAACCTTCCAAGCCTTTGACTAAGTTTACCATACCAGACATAAATTCCTTCCGGTAGAGCAGATCCAATCTACGAGCAGTTGACTACTACACACCCTTTGTGCTACTGTTTTGCTAGTGGCACATGCCTGGAAAGTTAGTATCTTAGTATCAAGAAACAGTCGGCCATAGGAAACTACTAATGGCCCTTTTCTCCCAGTGACCCACATAACACAGCCCAGCAATGTGAAATCAGTCATTAGTAAAGAAGTTTCTGGGTCAGTTCCAATTTGACTTCTCCATGTCCCAACACCGAAGTATACCATGTCTTCAGCAATAGTGTCTTAACACCCAGCTATGACGAGCGGCCAAGAGTAATAGCAAGATCTTGTGCTGTTTTGGGGACCTTCAGGTATTCCCTAAACAATAACTTGCAAGCTAAGGATAAAGCCTCTAGGTTTTCATCCAACCCAATTCTTCTGCAGATCCATCATCCATCTGTGCAAAGTATTTGTGTTCAACTCCCATTGGCTTTTTTTTAATTATATATTTTAATTAGCCTACAAAGTAGTAAAGTTTCACTTGGGTGGTTTTTTTATTGCTTTATTTATTATTTATTGGGAGGGCTCGCCGCAGCACTGTATTAATGTCAGAAAACAACTTATGGTAGTCAGTTCTTCCACTCTGTGGATTGTGGAGATCAAATTCAAGTCATCAGACTTGGCAGTAGGTATCTTTACTTGCTGAGCAGACTCACCAGCCCTGCACTGTAATTCTTAATGAGTTTTTCCTTAATTTTTAAAGTTTTCCTATAAGTTTCACACTGCATGTACTGCTAAAAGTACTTAGATTTTTAATTATTACTATTAATCACTTTATTTCTTTACATTACAAATGATATCCCCTTCCCAGTTTCCCCTCCACAAGCTCCCATCCCATCGCCCCTCTCCCCTCCCCTTTGCCTCTATGAGGGTGCTTCTCTCTCCACTCACCCACTCCTGCCTCACTGCTCCAGGGAGACCCCTACTGTAAGGCATCAAATCTCCACTGGACCAAATGCCTTCGATCCCACTGATGTCAGACAAGGCCATCCTCTGCTACATATACAGCTGGAGCCATGGGTCCCTCCATGTGTACTCTTTGGTTTGTGGTTTAGTCTCTCTTCTATAGTATCCTAGGAAATTCCATAGGTGCTGCTGATTAAAAGAGAAAGAAAAAGAAAGTGTGTACTAAGAGAGAGAGAGGGAGAGAGAGAGAGAGAGAGAGAGAAAGAGAGAGAGAGAGAGAGAGAAGGAAGGAAGGAAGGAAGGAAGGAAGGAAAGAAGGAAGGAAGGAAGGAAGGAAGGAAAAAGTGTTCTGTGTCATTTGACTGCTCATTTTACTGAACTCTAGTTTCCTCTTCTGATCAGAATTACAATGAGGGAATTAAATCTAATCTGCAGTTACCTTTGCATATTTCGTGACTTTAGACATTTAGATTGTGAATCACTGTGTGACTAATTTTAAATATTCTTCAAACTAACAGTGTTCCTTTTACTTTCTTCAGCTTTTCTGTAATATGCTAACTTCAAAGCATACTTTTTGAGGTCTTAGTCTAACAGATTGACAAATTGATTTAAAAAAAACTCTAACAACACAATATATTTATTCAACACTTCATATCTTCATCTAGGAAATGAAATCCATAGAATTTCTAATTAATAAGTTTCATGACAATCAAGATAAGTTTATGGGGCAGGAGAAAGGGCTTAGTGGCTAAGAGTACTTTCTGCTCTTGAAGAAAACCCAGGCTCAGTTCCCAGAATCCACATGGTGGCTCAAAAACATCTGTTATTCCAGTTCCAAGGTTCCTCCTGTCCTCTTGTGGCCTTTGTGGACAACAAGCATACACGTGGAACCCAGTGACACCTGCAAGCAAAACTTTCAGAAATAAGTTTGAGGTCTAGAGAGATCATGCAGCAGTTAAGATAACATGCTGCTTCACTGAGAACCAGGAATAGTTCCCATCAGCCAAGGTGGGTGGTTCACCACTGCCTGTAATCCAACTCCTGGGTCTCAAATACCTGCTAACCTCTATGGGCATCTGTACTCACATGCACATACCCACACGGAGACATAGACACACAGATACACACACACACACACACACACACACACACACACACATTTAAAAGTATTTTTAAAAGATACAATGTAAAAATTATAGAAATGATACACATGATAGATATTTTTGTTTGTTGGATATTCCGTATCATTATTAGCCATTTACATCTTCCAGTGGTTTGAGTACTTTAGTACATAAATTAGTGTGTACTTGGTAATATGCAAGAATACGATAAAATAAAAGCAAAGTTATCCACTAAGCTCATAAAAACGGTGTCTCTTTTAAGTCACAGTTATCACAGTAAGTCTCTCCAAAAGGTAAAAACCATGTTTTTAGTGTGCATATAACTTTTTTCATTGTTTTTTTTAATTCTAAATTATATATTTGTGTATATAAAACCCCAACACTGTGGAAATGTAGAGTTTGGAAATTAAGAACCCCCTGTATCTAGGATCACCTGATTGCCTACCCCATCCAGCTAATCAGTGATGATAACCTATGCAGGTTTTAATTCGCTTTTCTAGCCTACACTAACTTATGTGTATGCTTGCTAAAGTGAGATTATATTGCACATTTGCAGATGGATTCTACTCACTTCAAGTATGTCTTTGGTGCCTGCAGCAACACGTTTGGTACCTTCTCAGCAGCAGACAAGGATACATTTGAGGCCTCCTGGTGCCTCATCACAAGGTAGAGTCTAGGGCTGACCAGAAACATCCTCTGGCTTGTCCTTGTGCTACCAATCACTGATCCTTCCTCTCAGACCAAGGACCTAAGAGAGGCACCAGCGGAGTGACTCGGGCATGCTGTGTCAGTTTACACAAGGAGGTCCCACACTTGGGAAGGAAAATCTGACTGAAGAAGGTACATTTATACATCTGTTATTCCCGAGAATCAGAGAAACATGTCAAATGCCACACCCTACACTCTCGGAGCAGAATTCAGCCTCCGAGTGTGGGAGCCCACTCACACACAGCCTCCTTGAAGCAGGAAGGAAGGAAAGGAGATTTGACTTGAGCATATTGAGAAGTGAACCCTAACATTGCCAAAGGGTGCCAGTTTTTTGTCTCTTTGTCTTTAAGACCTCAACCCTCTTCCTACCATGTATAAATTTAGTTTTGAGTGATTATGCCCTCTTTGTCTTTCCTATTTTACAATTTCTCTTTTCTGATTGTTGTCTTTTCTCTTCTACAAAAAAAAAAAAAAAAAAAAAAAAGCTGATATTTTTTGAACCAAATGCCAATACATGAAACATTAAGTATCCATTTCCACACAGAGTACATGGTGCATGATTGCACACTGTATTGTCACAGACATATTTGATTTGTGTACGAAACTGTCTCTGAACTGACAGACCAGTTAAAAGAACACACTGAGAGCCTAGAGCTTTCAGGTTACTGGAGACTTCTGTCAAGCGGTAGGCACAACTGCGGACTCTGCAACAGAAGAGAATAGTTGGATCAGAGAGAATGCGATATTGTTTGGCAAAACTAGCAAGAGTCATTATTATACCAAGCAAGGCCATTTCATCAGGGCATAGACTGATTCCTCTGTTCCCTTAACCAGGGAGCCAGAACCACCACGGTGTTAGGGGCTGAGTTGGGAGCTTCTTACTGCAGAGGAGGGAAGTAATGAAAGCAAAGATAATTCACACGGTCTTACCCATGGCCTCAGACACATAGGCAGCAGAGGATGGCCTTGTTGGACATCAAAGGGAGGAGAGGCCCCTGGTTCTGGAAAGGCTTGATGTGGCAGTGTAGGGGAATGCCAGGACAGGGAAGAGGGGAGGTGTTGATTGGGAAACAGGGGGAAGGGAGATGGCTTATGGGACTTTCAGGGAGGGGGAACCAGGAAAGGGGAAATCATTTGAAATGTAAATAGAGAATATATTTAATAAAAAATAAATTAAAAGCCGGGCAGTGGTGGTGCCCACCTTTAATCCCAGCACTTGGGAGGCAGAGGCAGGCGGATTTCTGAGTTCGAGGGCAGTCTGGTCTACAGAGTGAGTTCCAGGACAGCCAGGGCTATACAGAGAAACCCTGTCTGGAAAAAAATAAAATAAAAAATAAAAAAAATAAAAATAAATTAAAAAGAAAGAAAAGAAAAAAAGAAAGAAAAGAAAAGACAGGAAAGGAAAGGAAAGGAAAGGAAAAGAAAAAAGAAAAGAAAAGAGAAGAGAAGAAAAGAGAAGAGAAGAAAAGAAAAGAAAAGAAAAGAAAAGAAAAGAAAAGAAAAGAAAAGAAAAGAAAAGAAAAGAAAAGAAAAGAACTTCATAGTCCTGCAGCTTCCCAAGACTGAATTCTCTGGAGGCCGCTGTCAATGTGCTGAAGCTTATGTGATTCAAAACTGTACAGATAAAAATGCAGAATGGTCCAGGGACCAGAGCTAAAGTGACAGGTAAGTCATGTTCTGGGCCGTTTAGCTCTGCAGTCAATGGACTCCCTGCTACGTTCTGGAAGGTGAAACTGAGAACGGGAGTCCTGTTTACTCAAAGAGACACACACGAACGCTTCAGAAATAGTTTGGAGAAATAAAATGCATTAGTTGTGTGACTTACGGCCGTCTCACCCTGTTTCTTTCAGATACCATTGTCCTCATCGCTTCCATAGCAGTTGTCTCTGCGAAAACTCAGGGTAATATCTTCGCCACATCAGCGCTCAGAAGTCTCCGGTTCCTACAGATCCTGCGTATGGTGCGCATGGACAGAAGGGGAGGGACCTGGAAGTTACTGGGCTCCGTGGTTTATGCTCACAGCAAGGTAAGAATGTGCTCTCTGCACCGCACTGGAGAATTTCTGAGATGTTCCGTTGATTGCAATAATGTTTAATAAACTTGCCACAGATGGTGGCTCACGCCATTTGAAGCCCTGATTCGTAATGCATTGCTTTAAAGCCTTCGGATGCTTCCTAGAAGTAGGAACATGATTGAACCTACTATAGAGTTCATGTTTCCTTTTCCAAAAAATATTGTCACCTCTAAAATGTTTCATTGCTTTTATACCTAGGAATTAATCACAGCCTGGTACATCGGATTTCTGGTTCTTATTTTTTCATCTTTCCTTGTTTATCTGGTGGAAAAAGATGCCAATAAGGAGTTTTCAACATATGCAGATGCTCTCTGGTGGGGCACGGTAAGTATAAAAATCTGTTTTTATCTATTAGCTATTAATGGAATGTCTCCACTAAATAGAACATAGTGGTTTTCAGTAAATAGTCTCAACAAAAATATTAACTTCCAAAAGGGATGAATGTGGAAATGTACAGTATCTGTAAGTGATCTGAGGAGTTTCTGTGCCTTTGGGGGCAAACAAAATTAAGCTTACACATAAATTGTCATTTATGGCTTTTGAGTGCTCAGCCCGTTTCCTAAGTAAAACTCACCATTTTGAAAATATGAAATGTTAACAGGATTATTTGTTTTAACTTTATAAGTTTAATAGACAATTAATGACATGATTTACCACTCCAGGGAGAAAAAAAAGAGAGAGTTTTTAATTGTCAAAAGAAAGAAAAGGAGGAGCTTGTGGTGGTATAGGCCTGCAATCCCAGAAGTCTGAACACTGAGGCAGAAGGGTTACAAGTTTGAAGTCAGTCTGGGCTGCATAACAAAACACTTTCGAAAAAATAACAGACACTCAAAAATGAGAAAGCAGCTGAGTCAAAGAGAGAGAAATCAAATGCACCAATCAACCAAGAAGAGAATGCTGGGAACATCTGAGCTGGAAGATCAGAGATCATGGATACCTTATTATAATATTCCCCACTCAAAATCCCACTTTTCCTTTATACTGTCACAAATATTTTTCAAAGAAAGTAAAAGCAAAAAAAAAATGACAGTTGTCATACGAATAGAAAATAACTGGGCATGGTGGCACATACCTTTAATCCCGGCACTAGGGAGCAGAGACAAGCAGATCTCTGTGAGTTCAAAGCCAGCCTGGTCTATAGAGCAAGTTCCAGGACTGCCAGGGCTACACAGAGAAACTCTGTCTCAGAGAAAGGCAAGGTGTCTTTGTGTAGGGTTGAGGCCGCATGGGCTTTTCCCCATCCACTTTGTCCTGTCCATTGCTGATGTCCTTGTTCAGCTCAGATTTGGACAGTCGTGTTAATGACAATTTACGGGTGTAGTTTCTGATATTACTAGGAGACACAACCTCACAGAATCCTCTGGTTCTGACACTCTCATTGCCACCTCTTCTGCAATGCAGAATCTTGGAAGCAAGAGTGTCTTGTAGATGTATCCACTGGGACCAGGCTCTACAGTTCTTCATTTTGATTGGTTGTAGTTTTCTGTAGTAGACACTGTTGCAAAGAAGAGAAGTTACTTTGATGAGTGGTGAAGACTCTACTAATCTGTGGGTATATATAATTAAGTTTATGTTGTTGTTAGGGACTAGGTTGGTTTACTAAATTATTAGCTATAGATTCTCCAACAATGACCATGGCTTCATTAGCACTGCATAGTTAGCTAGGTTTCCAGTACCAGAAATGATTTTTTCCTCTTGTTTCACAGAATGTCAGTCCAATTAGAGAGCTGATGCTTACTCCTAGGGTATGTGTGCTACTTCTGTACCAACAGAGTTACTGTGGCACGCTGTTCTGTAGATGTGCTTACCAGGCGTCACAGTTGGGTAGGACAATTGGACGCTCCCTTTTTGTGGAAGCTTCTATGGTACCCTCTAAAACCAAGAGATCTAGTCATCAGGGAGGGGGCATTTAAGGATATTCCAGCTCAGGATTTACAGTGTTCATGGTGTCTTCAGCCACTGGGACTTAACTTCCACCCCTGGGGAGGAAACCAAGGGCACCATTGATAGACTGTATGCTTTGGGAGTCTCTTAGATGAAACAACTAAAGGGACATCCTTCTCATGACTGTATTGAGATGCTTGTTTATTTGATCTTTGGCACTTGGAGAGAAGATGCTCATCCCAGAGGAGAAAAGTTCACTAAAACTACATGTGTATGTTTACATATGAAATTAGATGTATTATGGGATTTTTTTGTAGGTAAATAACTAACGTGATTCCTTGTGGCTTTTTCAGAATTCTAATTGGTATTTTCACACATCTCCCTCCTTCTCAATTCACCTCCCTTCTTTCTGCCTCCCGAAAAAAATCTCTCTGTTTTCTTATTTTCTCCCTCAGATCATTTGTATCCTGCTATTCTCCTTCACTCTCCTTCCATTTCTTCCATCTCCTCTTCTCTTCTCCTCCTCCCTCAAGAACCCTGTTCCTATTTGTGTAAAATATTTCCACTCGTTTTATTCTGCGGAGGAAGATTCACTTATAAATCACTCTTGAGTGCTAGCCGGCTTTCTTGCCAATCTCTGAACATGTCACCATCTTAACCCATGACTGAGGCACTGCTGGGTTCATGTTTGCCTTTTGAGGAGCACAGACTTGAGCTGGTGTTGTCTGAGAAGCCACCGCTCGTCCGAAGCTCATTTATGTGGCTGGAACTCCAGTGAGAGACAGTGAAACTTTGTCAGGACTAAATCGAGTAGAACTTGAAATATTTTTGATTGTATGGTAGTCAATAAATAAATAAATAAATAAATAAATAAATAAATGGAGATATGTTCCCCTAAATTTTAGGCCTTTAAAAACATGGAGTACATGTCTTCAAGAATGTGCTGTTGGTGGGAGAGTAGTCGATTATATTAAAAAAAAAAAAAAAACAGGTTATACAATGAAAGGAAAAAAATCTTTGCTGACTGTACATCAGTCAAGAAATCGGTATCTAAAATAAATTAACTATAAAATTCAACACAGAATTCCGTCCGGTCAGCAAATGGGATAATGAACTTGACAGACATTGCTCCAAGGAGCTAAAGCAAATAGCCAGCAGATGCTTGAAAAAAAATAGATCCGAACCTTAACCATGGAGGAAATGTAAATTGAAATTGTTGGGGGATTTTTTTCTTCTACCTCAGACAGAATGGCTTTTGTCAAGGAAAGATGACAGTAAATGCTAGTGAAGCTAGGGTAAAAGAAGAACTCTGTTGGTGGGAATGTGTCCTGAATAGCCACTGTGGGAATCACTGTGGAATTTCTTCAACAAAATAAACTCTTTCACTATGGGGTATATTCTCAGGGGACTCTAAGTCAGCACGTCAGGAGACACAAGCACACGCATGTTTACTGGAGCATTGGACATAGTACTAGGCAACAGAGCCAGACTAGATGTTCATGTTTTCTCTAAGATGAAGAGTCTAGAGATAAATAAGTGTGTGTGAATTTATGTGCACACATTCACATGCACCCGTAGCCCCATAAAAGTAGGTAGACAATTGTGAAGGTTTTTTTGTTTTTGTTTTTGTTTTTGTTTTTGTTTTTTGTTTTTTTTTTTTTGTTTGTTTGTTTTTTTTTGCTGCTGCTGCAAAGGAAAATGCAGCCGTGACATCTGTAGAAAAGTAGATGCAAATGGAGACCATCACTGTCGCAGTGAAATAATCCAGATGCAGAAAAACTAATAGTGCATGCCTTCTCTAATATGGAAAGTCTAGACATAGATGTGTGTGCGTGCACATGCACATACACGCACACTCATTTGTATGTATGTCCATACATATAAATGTATACACACACACACACACACACACATTGCACCCTTCGCCCCAGGAAACAGATAGGGTATCATGGGAGAGGAGAAAGAGGTTGATGCGTTTGATAGGGAGAAGTGAGGGTAATGAAATACATGCAACATAGGAACAAAAAGATGGATCTTTGTAAGGAGAAATATAATCAGAAAAAAAGCAACAGAGCTGGGGTGCCAGGGGAATTTTGGAGAGGGGTGAAGCAGATCAGAATAATATAATGACATGCAAGCCTGAGAACAAACTATCATAGCATGCATGCATGAGAACTGCTATATAATAAGAGGAAGAAAACGTCATAATGAAACTCATTACTTTATATGTTAACTCACAATGTCAATTTAGAAAAAAAAATAGTTTCATTTCCAACTCTTTCTCCCTACACACAAGAAACATGGGGCAATTTGAAAGGAGAAGGATGGAGATTGGAAAGAGACCTGACATTCTTGAAATACCTCTAACAAGCAGAAAGTAAATGAAATCTTGTTACTCCTGGTGGAATACAGTGTAACCTGAGAGAGTGGGGTGGATTTTCATGGGATCTAGGGAAGTTAATCCATACCCCAGCCTGTTTGCAGCAGTCTGAATTCAAGTGTAGTGTTGGCTTCTCTTGGATAATTCAAATACATTTCAATTGATGGAGATATTCAGGGGTACCTTTTCCTCCTTTGAGATGCATTGTTGGAGAATTAAGCCTGGCAGCTTTTTAATCTCTCTTTTCATTCTTCCTCTTTTTCTTCTTATTACCAATACAGATAGCGGTGTTGTGTGTTAAACTGTGGTGGGAAACTTAATATACCCTTGCTTAGTCACCAGCTAGCTTCTCTGCAGAGCGAAGTACAAAGCAGGCTTTCAAAGGTCATCTCTTGTGATTTGCAGGGAGAAGCAGCATATTTTCAATGATTTCCTCTTCAAGAAGACTGTTTTGACTGCTGTTTAACCTGTACTCTACAGGTTTCTGAATGGCCTAATTATGTTTCCATTTAAAAATAAAA
Organism: Apodemus agrarius; assembly: GCA_964023405.1. Taxonomy (NCBI): domain Eukaryota; kingdom Metazoa; phylum Chordata; class Mammalia; order Rodentia; family Muridae; genus Apodemus; species Apodemus agrarius. Next base: position 23,158,005 of record OZ030014.1, read on the forward strand.
AAAAACCACTAGGCTTGATATCAAAGTAAAAATAAGTAAATAAAAAGATCTTTCAGCACGCCAAGCTTCTAGGAATGAAAATAAGGGCTTGTGACTCTAGAGCAGTTTTGTTTATACTGGCTGACTCATTAATGGAGTTGTCTGAAGCTTTAAAAAAACATGAAAAGCAGATAAGAGGGGTTATTATTTCTATTCATTACAAAAACAGCATATACTAGATCTGAGTGCTAAGTAAATTTAGATTATTGTACCGCTTATAATATGTCACTGAAGACCTTTGTGGAAAGTTTGTTTACATCATTTTTAATTGGAATTGCACATGTTATATATGACAGGGTCCTCCATAACTCTGAAGTATCTAGATTAAATGGAGGAAATGAGACCACCCTAGACTAGAGTATTTATTAGTTCTAGGCTTTAAGAAAAGGGAGATTCTCCTTAGTAAGAGTCCCAAGTATCAACATTTGATACCAAAATTCAATTTGTGTTCCATCTACAAATATAGCGCCCCAGTAAATTCCAAGTTTTGAAAGTAAAGGTCCTTGCTTTACGATAGGGAGAGCTGTCTCCAGCATCAATATTTAGGGAGATACAGGATCGTGGTCAGCAGTGATCAATGCCAAAGTACAGTTTTGACACCTGAAACACGATTCTATGCTGAGGAACAAAGGAATGTGCCCTCCTCACTGTATGGGATAAAAGAGACTCAAAATCTGGTACCAAGACCACAGCAAGTTCACAGACATAGATGGTGGTAGCTGTTTGGAGTGTGGACATTAACGTTAAATAAAAGCGTCTGCCAAAGCAAGAGAACAAAGGAGAACCATATTCTTCACTGCAGACACACAGTGTAAGCAGAGAGGAGCTTGAGAATTGGAAGTTGCCATGAAGATTCTGGCCACTACAATGGTAACTGGGATCAGGGGGTTATCATGGAAGGAAGTGGAGGAGGTAAGCAAGCTAACTCCATATGCTGCTTGCTCTGGAGTTCAAGGTCTGGGTGCTACCCAGAAGTCCATGTGTTATTATTTCTTTAATCATCCTAGCACTATTTTCTTCTTGTCCAGTCACCTCATACTTATTCAGAAATAATTTAAGAGTAGGTTTTCTACAGTTATTTTCTGTTATCTCCCTCTTTCGTGTTATTTTTAACCTTCTGAAATACTTTAGATCTATTCTGAAGTAATTTAAAATCTAGTTTTCCTGACCACATAGATATTTTTCTAATAACGACCTGCTCTAGAAGACCACCATTTTTTTATTTACTGCTCTCTCTCGTAATAAAGCTAGTGCAATTTTTTAATGTGTATATTAGCAGAGAGAAAGACTCTCACAGCAGATAAGATGACATCTGAATACAGATTCCATCTGAAACCATGTCCTTGAAGAGATTATTTCAGACATACAGAAGAATTTATATCAGCCAAGTAAAGTCTCAGAACTCATGCCAAAAAACTTACGAACTTTCACAAAGCAAGTTGCTTAGATGGCTTATATATGCAATACAGGGTACTGCATGCAATGTGTTTCACATCCCAAATCTGTGTGTAAAATACATGGGGAATAAACAAGGATACCATTGTCCTTGATAGCACCAGTCGCCCTTCAAAGAATCAGGCCTCCTTACTTTGGATTCACCAGTAAAAGTGTTTTCTGCATTACGGTACAAAGCATCATTTTCTAAATTAGTACCTGTACATGTAGTTAAGGTAAATGATTGTTTTTTACTGTCAATGCTTTACCTAAAGCTTTATTTAGCCTAAGAGAATCAATGTAGCAGCTTCTAATGATTCAGGAGCACTCTCAGCTACCAAACACCCACACACCCCAGCCACCTACCCCAAACCCTGTTAGAAGCACCTTTGAATTTCGCATTTACCTTAACAGCATGCGTTTATGAAGTGCACAGCTCTCCAGGCTCTTTAGGAAATTCTTCATTAAGAATCCTGATCCTGACGGGCAGTGGTGGCACACGCCTTTAATCCCAGCACTTGGGAGGCAGAGGCAGGCGGATTTCTGAGTTCGAGGCTAGCCTGGTCTACAGAGTGAGTTCCAGAATAGCCAGAGCTACACAGAGAAACCCTGTCTTGAAAAAAACAAAAAGAAAAAGAAAAAAGAAAAAAAGAATCCTGATCCTTTAATAATGTTACTGGTACCTGTGTCTACACATTTGTTTTTGATAGCACTATTCTATAAGCATTGACATATGCTATTTTAAAAAGAGAAGAAATACGCTTAAGAGACATGAGTTCTAGACACGACATTGTGATCTGCTGAAGCATTAGTGTTGGTTTCGCCTCAGGTGTACGTGAGTAGGCGTGTGTACCGGAATGGGAACAAGCGTCCATGTGGAAGATAGAGGAGAACACCAGGGGCTCTGCTCTTCTGCCCACCATTTCATTTCTTTGTCATAGATAGGATCTCTCACTGAAGCTAGAGATAGGCTAGTGGTCAGATAGTCACGGTCATCCCCCTGTCTCTGACTTCTACAGTGATGGGGCTACATGAGTGTATGTCTGCACTCTGCTATTCACATCAGTTCTGTGGGTTTGAGCTCAGGTCTTTGTGCTTATGTGTCAGTCTCTCTTACCCTCTGGGCCATCTCTCTAGCCCATGGCTATTGGCATTAAGCAACTGTTCCCCATATTACAATAGAGATAGTCATATTGACAAAATATAGCTATGCTATGCGCATGGAATGAGATTGGGACATGGAGATGGTCTATCTCTATCAAACACTAGGAAAATATCAGCCGTTACTATTATTATATATTTGACCTCAAGCCTGAAAAAACACCATGAACAATAGTATCCCAACGAACCTGCCATAGAAGAATCCAGATTCTATGATGCAATCAAGTAGGCTTCATCCCAGGGATGCAAGGATGGTTCAGTATTTGAAAAGTCCATCAATGCAATCCACTATATAAACAAAGTCAAAGAAAAAAAGCCACATGATCATCTCATTAGATGCAAAAAAAAGTCTTTGACAAAAGCCAATATCCTTTCATAAAAGGATATTGGAGAATCCAATTATCTTGGAGATAGATAAAAGTCTTGGAGAGATCAGGAATTCAGCCTACATTCTTATAGAATCCAAGGCCACAAGACCAGGAGGGGCACCACCTACAATAGACCAGACTTTCCCCCTTAAGAAAATGTTCTACAGGTTCACCTGCATCCCAATCTTATACATATATTTTCTCAACTGAGGCTCCCTCCACTCTAATAACTCTAGTTTGTGTCAAATTAATGTAAAACTAGCCAGCACACAAATAGTGTGCGGTAGAGACAGATGGATGGTTTTTGAAAATAGAATATAATGTTTTCTGGAAGCTCAAAAAACAAAATACTAAAATATTATTACTATAAAGCAAAGTTTGAACACACAACTCTGTTGAAGGTGAAATCCTACAAATCTAGGGACTCTGTATTTCATGGATCATTCCATGAAACTTGAGTTCACGCTAAACATGCACACACACACACACACACACACACACACACACACATGTAACTTGGAAGAAATAAGTGATTTAGAGCACTTGTTCTTACCGAGGACCTGGGTTTAATTCACAGAATCTATATGGTAACTCATAACCTTCTGTAAATCCAGTTCCAGGAAATCTGATATCTTCTTCTGCCATCTATAGACACTAGGCACACATGTACTGTATATACATACATACATACATACATACATGCATAAAATAAATCTTTTTAAAAACATAATTTACAAAACATCAAAATTTGATGCATTATGGGTGAGGTTTATATATAAAAATATGCAAATAAAAATATGAAGTAGAATCCCAATTCTTCACAAAGAATGTTATGAAATGAGTGTACCTCTATGTGTTTTAGAGAGCAATAAAATATATACATTTTATACATTGTATATATATTATATAGATATAGATATATATATATAATTTAGTTTTAAGATGATGTGCTATTATAAAACTTCTAAGTAGAAAACTAGCTGTCATAGAACTTTCAATTAAGAAGCCTTCTTTGAAACTGAGAAGAGAGCTCAGAGAAAGAGTCTTTGCCCCTATGAGAAAGTCTCTGTATTTGTTCCCCAGATAAGGGAGAAAAGAAGGCCATTGGGTCATGTGTATTATCATGCATTAATATAGTATTCTAAAATGATCTTCCATACAGAAAGTAGCAGAACTCTATCATAAGACTTGCTTTTCACTGATTATACTGCTCTGAACTCATTCCTTTACATTTGGTATGCAAAGCAAAGCTCTAATATATTATGATTCACTTTTAACATGGGATGAAATAGAAAAGAATGAAATGCTTTGACTCAGGAATTATCCACAATGTCTTAGTACAAGCAGAACCCATTAAGTAACCACACTTTAATGCTCTGTGTCATCCTGGACCCACCCAGTTATCCCTGTCATCCACACCCACCCAGCCCCTGTGCGTCTATGAAGCATCCTCCTGACTCACCAGAGACATTGGATCTGATTCCAGCTCCATTACCACTGTGCTCAACTCTTATGTCCTAATGTCCTATGCATATAAAGAGCTAACAAGGAATTACATAACTCAGGGGTCGGAGGGGGTATCTGCAGGGGAGGAACTATATCACTTACCTAATGTTGGATTCCTGTTCTGGAGAGACTGGTATTGAAAAGAGGTGTTTTATTTATTGTTTCTGCACCTACCTCTTTATAGTAGCATTCTACCACTAAATTTAGTTTCTCCAAAAATCAATGCTCTTTAGAAGTCTAAGTATCTCAAATCACTGCATTAATTGTACAGTATAATTAATAGTCACCATTTGCCTTATGACTGAGAGTTGCTGAGCTACTCTGTGTGTGACAGTGATTGCAATATGGAAAATATGCAGCGCAATAAACAAGCCATCTTACCCTACTAGACCATCAGAATACTGCTGGGATCTTAGAGACATATGAAGTATTTTCCAGAAAAGAAGTCAATTGTCCCCACCACCCAGTTCAACTCTGAAGTCCAATTGCAACTTCTTCACAGCCTCTGACAATCAACCTATGCAGCCACTCTAGGATCTCCAAAAGAAGCTCTAGGATTCTCCCTAAATATACTGAGAGCTGGTGTCTGTCATTTCTATGACACTGAACCTACACGAGATGAATCATTTCTGTAACAGACAAAAATGGGAGGTCTCTAGAAGGCAGGAATGTTTAACGGTTTATCATAAGCCTAGAATATTAAGCATCAAGAGGGCTTCTGTCTCTTGGCACCTGCATAAAGGGTGGGTGGTCTACCACTAGCATGGCATTTCAGTAGCCAAGAAGTATACTACTTACAGTTAACTTGTCTGTAACTGAACAACCTGGAGGGAGGAAGGATTTGAGTCATGGTTTTGGGACATTCGTCCTATGGTCACATGACCCAATGGTCTTGAAGAGAACATCATGGCAATGGGAGTACAAGGCAGAGCAGATCTGCTTATTTCATGGCCAAACAGGGAGTACAGCAATTTAGTCCATCACAAACCCAAAGTAGAGCAAGAAAAAGTCTCTGTTGTCAACTTTCCCCTCTCATCTTTCGTGGTCCAAGAGAATGATGCCATCCACACTCAGGATGGCTCTCCCCAACCCTCAGGTGCCCTTTACAAAACAATCTCATAGATACACCCAGTGGTATGCCACACGCAGTCTCCTAGGTGTTTCCAAGTCTACTTGAGTTGGCAACAGAGATTAGTTGTCCACATAGTACAGTTGCGCTGTTCCAGAAAAATCCTGTTGATACTTAGAGGACAGATACACTTGAAAATCTAGGAATTCAGTAAATACCAATGCTGGTCTATATACTTTTAGTTTTAGGGAATGTATCAAGCCTTGTCTTAGAATATTGGTAGCTACATCAACTAGAGAAGTTACTATGACTTCCCGGAGAAAACTGATCTCATTATTGTAAAGTGCACCTTAGAAACGTCATAGTTTTATTTCCTATCTTTACTGGAATATCTTGTGTGAAAAGGTATGTTTCATTGGGATATTGTCATACATACATATAAAGTTATTTGATCACATTTACCCCCATTTATTCCTTCTGCTGCCTCTCTACTCTTTCTTCCCTGGAATCTCCCCTTCTGCTTTCATAAGACTGTTATTTCGCATAGCACTACCTTCCTGTTCACAGTATGACACCCATTATTTCATTTACAGCCACAGAAGGGAAAGGATGTGCTCTTGACAAAGATACAAATGAAACTGTCACCAAATCTTTCCCTGATACACAGGAAATGAACTGTCCACCCTGTTTCATCTTGGGCTTGCCCAAGCCTAGAAGCAATAGGACCTTAAGCATCCAACCAAGAAATCCCTGCGTTTCTTTGAATTGAGAGAGGAATAATTTGTTGAGAAATGAGAATCAGTTACTAGTTCTACCAGGTTCTCTGGATGTGGTCATTTTAGAAGTCCAAATCACAGGGCAGTTAGATGAATCAACTCTTCATTAAAATCCAAGGGAAGTTGAGCCAATTTTCCTGAATCTACATTATTCTTTCTCTATGTCATTACCATTCCTGGGAGAGAAAAAAATTATCATTATAAAACACAGTATAGTCACTTTGCTGTGTCCCATTCTATAGATTTAGATGCAGTGCGTTGAATTCTACCCTCTAAGAACCTGGACTATAACTTTGTGTTATAGAAACACAAAGCAACCATGAAATGTCACATTTTCCCCCATAGCAAAGCCAGGAAATGTTCCTTCAGTGGGTTATTATTAATAAATCATTGCAAAAAGATTAAGTGATTTGGCAGAAAAACAACAGTTGCTTAAAATACAATAAAATTAAAACAAACTTTGGCTTTGGCAGTATCGAGAAATATATTTGAGAGTCTCATACTGGTGTTATTGGAGTTAGACTCATTGGCTGTGAGCTGTCAGCACACTTTCCTCTCTGCAGCCCTGGATGAGCTCTTCCACCCACAGGCCTCTTGCTGGCTTGCACCTGATGCCCTCCCACACTTCCACTGTCCCGAGCATTGTCCCCTCCCCTAGGCCTCTGGTTCCCCTCAAAAGTCTTCAACTTCTTCAGGTGATTAGTGACATTGTCAATGCCTTCCCAGCTCCCATCCCCATTCATGCTGTGCCTACATTATCTCCCACAGGAGAGTTTGTTCATCAGGCCAGAGCTAACACCTGCAAGAAGTGTTCTTCATTCCTTTTCCTCTGCCTCCTTGGATTCCTGCCCCATCATAAAGCCATTATCCTTTCGTTCTTCCGTTTCATCCTTCCTAAACCATGTGCAAGCCCATCCTCAGAAGCCTCCCTTCAAACTAGAAGCTTATAGGAGTTTCTTTCCTATATTTCTCAATCAATTTCTTGCCAATAATCTTGAAAGTGTCTTTTAATTATTTTCTGAATACTGGGTTTTCCATTATTGGTAGCAAGCACCATGCTAGATGTTGGAAAGATAACAAAATACAGGTCATCTTTATTCCATTTGGTATGGATCCAGTACTTGTTATGAATTCTGTCAAATTACCAGCACTTGTTACAAGTGTCATAATAGCAAGAAACACAGATGGTCTTGGTGTGTCTCTGTAATCCCATCACTTTGGACATAAAGGCAGAAAGATTGCAAATTTGAAGATAGCCAGATAGCTATGGAACAAGACCCTGTCACAGAATGGAGGAAAGAAGAATATAAAGTAAAAAGAAGGAAATAAAGAATTAAGGAAGGAAAGAAGGAAGGGAGGAAGGAAGGAAGGAAGAGAGAGAGAGAGAAAGAAAGAGAGAGGGAGGGAGGGAAAGAGAGAGAAAGAGAGAGAGAGAGAGAGAGAGAGAGAGAGAGAAGAAGGAGGAAGGAAGGAAGGCAGACAGACAGTAAGCAGCTGTCGATAAATACAGTAACAAGAGACTATTATAGGCAAGATAGATTCCTCCATGAAAGAATATTTGAGAGATCTAAAAGTCAGTAAGGAGCCCTGAGAAGATTTGGTAAAGAAGAATTTCACTGATGGGACAACATGATCAAAAGGCTACCTGGGCTTGCCTAAGTCAAGATTTAACTTTTCAGAGGCGCTGGAAAGCTGTGATGGCTAAAGTACCCCAAGCAGATGTGAGGTTATGATCCTTTCCAGAGAGAAGAATCATGCAAACCCTGTGGTTCAGGAAATAAAATAGAAAACCATTGAACTATTTTTTTTCTTAGAAGGGAGTGAAAAACTGCCATTCCTTTAGGTCTATAGAGAAAGAACCAGAGGAAAGGGCAAATGTAAGCAGGAAGGAACTAGTATAGCAGCTTGGCCTTCCAGGTGGCCATGGTGACAGAAGGTAGGATTTGTAACATCTCACACAGAATCAATGGGATTTGCTGATAGGTCCAACCAAGAGAGAGATAACAAGGAATAATTGGGATGAGCCTTAGGCTTCTGAAATGAGCAACTGGATGGATAATGCGGTGCATGAGTACAATAAGAGGAAGTATACCAGGGGTTTCACAGGGAACATTGCAGAAGAGGGGGCATGGATAGATTGTAAGAGGAAGAGAGACAAGGAGTGTGCTGTGAGATTGTGTAACCTATGAATGTCGGGGGTCTACACCCATAAACTCTCACCAACATGACTGCCTAAACATAAGCTGAACAAGGGCAAGAATAGATAGCCAAATTGGGAGGAGAAGCCCAGGATGTGTCAATCCTATAGAAAGAACTACAGGCAACTAAGGAATGCTGAGTCAGGAGAAATAGTCTTCCGCAGGGAAGAGCACACAATTGGTTATCCAGTACCAAATGCGGTCAGCCCTAGAAACATAAACACAAGTAACTTTATACAGACTGATCAAGTACTTAGAAGTGTGTGTGTGTGTGTGTGTGTGTGTGTGCGCGCGCGCGCGCGCGCGCGCACGCATGCATACTCATGAACATATAAACATATGTATGTAGTAATAATTAATATAAAATGACTATATATTTCAAGAAAAGCAAGGAGAGGTTTGTAGGAGAGTTTGGAGGGAGAAAGGGAAGGGGAAATTATGTTATCCTATTATAATCTCAAAACTAAAAGAAAAAATTTTGAAAAGGAAAACACCTGTGGTATTTGTCTCTCCGTGCCCAGTTTATCTCAGATAACTTCATTATATCCAGAAAATTGTTGGAGTGATGATTCAAGAGGTAAGAGAATGTATTGCTCTTCCAGAGGAAGAATATCCGTATCAGGTGATTCAGAACCACTCATGACTTCAGCCTGGAAGGGAACCATAGCCTCTAGCCTATGTTGGGACTGCACTCACTAGCATATATCTAAACACGTATGCGCGCGCGCGCGCGCACACACACACACACACACACACACACACACCTAATTGAAATAGAATCCTTTTTTTATTATTTAAAAATTAGGAATGCATGCCAGGCCAATGAAATGGTTCAGCCAGTAAAACCACTTGCCACCAAGCATGACAATGTAAGTTTGACTCCAGGGTCCCATGTGAGGAAAGGAGAAAACCAACTTCTGCAAGTTATCCTCTGACCTCTACTTGCATGTGATACCCATGCCTACCCATCTGCCCACACACATTTAAAAATAAATATTTTTACATTTATTACTTTTTTAAAACAAAAGTTAGTATAGGAAGTCCTTTCCAGAACAATTAGGCAAGAAAAGAAATAAGAGGCATTCAGATCAGATAGGAAGAATTAAAAGACTTATTGTTTGCTGATGACCATCTTTTAGCTGAAAAACTACAGATTATTCACATTCATACACACACACACACACACACACACACACACACGTATGCCTCTCTTGCTGTTTTAGTTGGTTGCCTATATCATGCCTACCTTACCGTCATAATTATCTCAGGACAAGAACTATATCCCTTTCGTTTTGTTCCACTGCAAATCATAAAATGTAGCCTGAACACTCAAAGCTGTAAGAAAACAATAAGCAGTCCTATTGAAGAAATCACCGTTTGGGGTACTAGCTTAAAAACCCAGGTGCATATCTCTTCCATATCAGGGACGACGATTTTCTTACCCGAATAACTTGCCTTTGAAGACGCATGGGCAAGCTGGAGGCTGTATTACGAGGGAGAACAAAATATGCAGGTTATTCCTTCCCTTAAACAAAGAGAAGTTCTGTTATGCGTCATGGAAAATTAAAGCTCAGGGAGAGAATGTGCCAAGGAGACTGCTTGCATCATGATTTAGTGGAGATACTGTTTTGTCTCCAGCTCCTAGGTCCTAACTTCCTTCTGGAGTACTGAAGCTGGCTGTTCTGTTGACTTTGTTTCTAGATTACACTGACAACCATTGGCTATGGAGACAAAACACCCCTAACTTGGCTGGGAAGACTGCTCTCTGCCGGCTTCGCACTCCTTGGCATCTCTTTCTTTGCACTTCCTGCTGTGAGTATCTTCTCGACAATAATGCCTGCCGCTTCAACTGGGTCCTCGAGATAGACTGGAGGGAGCCCTCACGCACTGGAGGAACAAATCTATTTCATTGACCAATACTATTATGCTAATCAATGTTGACTTTTTCCAAGGATGTCCAGATAGATGGTGCGGAAAACATGATCTTGAGTCTCTGATCCCGGCTAGATCCGTATAAACAAATAATTCAGATTGTTTTCATCAACGTGCCACTAATCCATCTTAAATGTTTATAAAGATTTAAAGATAGCTTCATTTAAACTAATTACTGCAATTTGGCTTATAATGTGCGCAAATGGAAAGATAGATGTGCCCAGGAGCTCTTTCCTCTTTCCAAACACTTGAATGAGAAGCATCTGACCTTAAGTGTTGTAAATGTGTCAGATGATTTATACAAGTGTCAAAGACATTGATTTTTTTTTTCTTAATGAGCAGCTTCTGCATTTTGTCAGAATGAAGAACACATTTATCTCCCTCTGGGCTCCTGATTAGTTTCTCTTCAAAGGACGAGACTTGACTTTCTGGTAAATTTAGCCTCTGGTTTCTTTAAAGGCAGTTGGCCGTGGTGTTCCCATTGGCCTCTTCCCCTGAGGTGGAGCTGGGCATCAGGGAGCCAGCAGTCAGAAGTGAGGGTCAGCCACAACAGGTGTGCCTGAGAAAAACAGGCTCCTCCTTGTTCCAGGCAGCAGGCACGCCTCGTGCGACCTCTGTCAAACTGAAACCCAAGAGCACATGCCAGAGAAAGCTGAGCGCACCGAGGTCAGACAGGGATTTTCAGGGCCACAGACATTAGATCACAGAGCTTGTCCTTTGACAGTAAATGACCTCCGAGGGCACTCCTGCCCTTCCCACGGTCAGGTCCCAACTTCCCGCTGGCCAGCAGGTTCAGGCCCATACCACTCTAAACCGTGGCAGGAGACGGCGGAGACTGTGCACATACTTGGGTAGTATGCCTCGATTCGACTTACGTTTCTCACTAACGGGCCAACAGTATTAGTGTGCTAGGACCACTTTGACCAGGTACCATAGACTTGGGTGCGTCAACAATAGAAATTAGTCTCATGACTCTTGGAGCCTAGATATTGAGATCCAGGAATTACCAGAGCAAGCCCCATCTAAGAGCGCTAAGAGGGAGAGTACTGTCTGAGCCTCATCCTTGAGGTACTGAGGGAGAGCCATCCCTTTATATGTCCTGGCAACATCTATATCCAAATTTATTTATCTTATAAGGACATCATTTGCATGATTAGGGCCCCATCTAATGACCTCTAATGACCTCATTCTAACTTAATTACCCCTGGCAAGGACCCTCCCTGTATTCAAATAACTCGCATTCTGAAGTACAGGCAGCGGCATATGAATTTGTGGAGACACAATTCATATCAGTGAACTTTTTTTTCTTAGTATATTCCTTCATTAAAGTAGTGGAGGAAGACTTATGATAAGGACTGCTTGAGTCCAGATAATGAAGAATGTGATCATGTAAATCAAGTGATTACTATGAGGAAAACTAGAAAAACTACCCCTAATTTATAAGGTTATAAAAATACATGTTTTCAGATCCAAAATGGTAATATACAACAGACAGAGGAATCTCCCATATCTGAAGTAAATTCTTTTTGTGTTGTTTTGTTTTAAGACAGGGGTTCTCTGTGTAGTCCTGGCTGTCTTGATCAGACTACAGAGCCACCACATCCAGCCCAAAGTCAGCTTTTGTGGCTGTCCCAGCAACCCAGAAAAGAACAGAGAAAGACTCAATCATCCGATTCACTATAGAAAAATATACCTTTGGAAATAGTAAAATTCAGTCTTGGGTTTTTCCCTTTCCCCTCCCCCTCCCCATCACAAAATACCTGCTGTTTTATGTTTATATTTACCCTGAGGTCACCGAGATAAATGAACTGCTAAAATAGACAGTAGAGGCCAGCAGAAAAGGCACTCACTGTTCAGGAAGAGACGTTGAAAACCTAGCAGCAAATGCAGGAAATGAAATTCTGCAATAAGCAAACAGATAATTCTTCAAATTATGTGACGACTCAGGGTCAGTTAGAGGCAGGGTCAGGATCTCCCCACAGTACAAGGATCCTATAATGAAACTCTGAACCATTACAGGAAGGTTAAACCATGTTGTTGTGTTAGGTTATAGGTCTGAGACTAAGTAGTCGTTTGTGGAAATGTTTCCAGTAACGCAGTTGCTGTTTTATATACAAATTAAATTAACCTTTGTTAAAAATCCCTAAAATGTGCTGGGGCTGAGCACACCATTTCCTAACAGTGCCGAGGGAAGCGGCCTCTCCTGGGCATCCTTTTCCTGTGAGCTCACTCTAGGTGCTGAGCTGTCCTTCTGCCCTCTGCACCTGCCAGCCAGCAGCAACGCTGCCTGATGGAAATGAATAAGCATTTTGCCGGGAGAGTATCTTAGGATTACTCTCGCTGTGCTGGAACACCATGACCAAAAGCACCTTGTGGGGCAAAGGGTTGATTTCACTCACAGTTCTAGGTGAGAGCCCATCCTCAAACACAGTGGAGGCAGGAACTTAGGCAAGGCAGGAACCTAGAGGTAGGAGCGGAGGCAGGGGCGTGGAGGGATGCTGCCCACTTGCTTGCTCCCACTGGCTTGCTCACTCTGCTTTCTTTTTTTTTTTATTCCATATTTTCTTTAATTACATTTCAAATGTTATCCCCTTTCCTGTTTTCCTCTGAAAACACCCTATCCCATCTATCTCATCCTCCATGCCCTGCTCACCAACACACCCACTCCCGCTTCCCTGTCCTGGCATTCCCCTACACTGGGGCATCGAGCCTTCTCAGGACCAAGGGCCTCTCCTCTCTTTGATGTCCAACAAAGCCATCCTCTGCTACCGTATGCAGCTTAGCCAAGAGATAGCACCACCTATAATGCACGGAGACCTCCCCATCAATAACTAATTAAGAAAATGCCATACAAGCTTCCCTACAACCCCATATTATGGAAGCATAATTAACATAGGTTCCCTCCTCTCTGATGACTTTAGCTTGTGTCAAGTTGACAACAAAACAAAACAAAACAAAACAAAAAACTCTTCAGCACAGTTGACTTCTTGCCACCTTGCCACACAAACAAATCTCTGCTGAACCATATTGCCTTTCTTGTTCATCCCAAAGATTACACATTAATATTGGTATCACAATATAAAATATTTTCAAACCTAAAAGTTCCACAATTATGCCTCTTAAAACACACACACACACACACACACACACACACACACACACACGCCGGTGGTGGTGGCACACGCCTTTAATCCCAGCACTTGGGAGGCAGAGGCAGGCGGATTTCTGAGTTCAAAGCCAGCCTTGTCTACACAGTGAGTTCCAGGACAGCTGGAGCTACACAGAGAAACCCTGTCTCGAAAAAAGCCAATAAATAAATAAATAAACAAACAAACAAACACACAAAGCCCAAAGTCTTTGCTAAAATCCAAAGTCTCTCAACTGAAGGATCTGATAAAATCAAAAATAAATTAAATACTTCCTTACTTCTTAGAGGAAAAGAACCAGGTCATAGTGGCAATCTGAACAAAGCTAAACCAAACTCCCACTATGTAAATAACTCAATAACCAGTGTCTGGGATCCATGATCTTCGGAACTTCTCCAGAGGACATGGGTCACTTCTCTAACTCCGCCCTCTGAAGCACATACAGCTTGTCTTCTAGGCTCCCACAGGCTTCTCTCAACATCTACTGCTGTTCCTGGTGTTTATCCCATAATCCTGGCCGGCTCCACACTGCTGAGGTCCCTTGCCACACCTTCACCTGGGCTGCACTTTCACCAATCTGTAGCCTTTCTTGGGCTCCCCTTAGATACTCCACCCTTGCCACACAGTACCGAGCCTCAGCAGCTCTCCTTGACCCCTTCAGACTTTCAAAACCAGGACTACCTCAGCTGCCAGCAGGAGGTATAATCTTGGCTGCCTCTGGGACACAGCTTCTGTGTGTTCACTCTGAGGAAACACTTCCCAGAAGACTTCGCCTCAGTAATACTGGTTTCTTCTTAATCACAGTTGATTCTACGGCTCCAGCTAACCAGAAACCACAGATTTTTATACAAAAAGCCCTGTAGAGTCTTTGCTTCCCTCTGAAAATTTACCTCCATCATCTTCTGCATCGCTCTCAACATTCTAAACTTTTAAGCTTCTATCAAGCCTACTGAGCTCTTAATGAACACTCAGTGGCTTTTCTAGCCCAGAGTTTCAAAGTCCTTGCACAATCCCAGAACAGTCCTGTCACAGCCATACCTCACTATTCAGGTACCAACTGATGCTTTAGTCACTGTTCTATTGTTACGAAAAGACACTATGGCCAAGGCAACTCTTATAAAAGAAAACATTTAATGGGACATTTGCTTATAGTTTCAGGGAGTCAGTCCACTATCATCATTGTGGCAGAGGACATCGAGGCAAGTGTGTCACTGGATCGGTAGCCATGGGCTGTTTAATGCACAAAGCCCATCCCAGTGACACACTTCCTCCACCAAGGCCACGCCTCCTAATCCTTCTGAAATAGTGTCACTCCCTAATGACTAAAGCATTCAAATACACAAACCCATGGGGACCATTCTTATTCAAATCAACACAGAAAGGTGAAGAGGATTGTGAGCCTACAACCCAGGAAACTCAGTGGCCATGGTGTCCTATCTTACCTTGACAGTAGAAGAACTCTGTTGCACCCCACAGGATCAACAAGCCACTTATTCCAAAACCCAGTGTAGGCTACCTCCTCCAGCTCCCCCTCCCCCGCCCCCAGGCCCTAGGCCACTGAGCTCCTGCAGGCTGACCAGACTTCCCTACAGCAGCCTCACAAACCAGTCTTGCTCACTCCTCCTGCTGGATCCCCTAGCTGTAAGTTGCTTTTATTATGAAGAAATTGGGATTCAGAGAGATTGAATCCCTTTAGATATCCAAATGGCATAAGTTCAAGGCAACCAAGTAGTTGTGTTTGATTTCAAATATCAACTATTCCACAAACACATATTAGCTACTATCTGCAATCATTAAAAATATTAGCAAATGTAATAGATTACAAAATAATATAAACAAGTATTAAAAGTCAGCATATGGGTGGTTGCAACGTTGAGGATAAAAACTGGGCTCCTTGAAGTTGAATGGGAAGGAAGGAGTAAACACTTAAAATTTTTGTCAAGGTTATTTCTTCCCACTTGGCATTTATGTACCATTTATTGGCCTAGAATCAACTCTTAAAACCTAAAATTTTAATTTCTGTCAGCCTAGAAAATTAATGAAAATCGATTTGAAGGAATTTGCTTCTATTACCAGGATTGGAAGAGATGGCAAACATATTAAAAGATGGAGCCATGTTTCATCTGTGTTTATAGCATCACAGACATCTGTGTAGAGATGCTGACTGTATGTGAATAGAGGGGGGTGGGGGTTGGGGGGAATTGAAATAGGGAGCAGATCTGCTTAATAACGGCTATATCGTGCAGTCTGGCACAAGGGACATGTAGTAAACAGTTGCCAGCTACTAAAATATGCTTCAAAGTAATACCATGTGATTTTTAGTGTCATTTTCTATTGTTTAGTAGATATTAAATTATTCTGTGTAGGGTCTCTGTTTAATTTCAAAAGGAGATTAACTCTGAAGACCATTATTCATATATTTAGTGCTCAAAATGATGGTCATTGCTTTTAGTCCAATGTTCATTTTAAAAGTCTGAATTATGATCAGAGCAAGTAATATATAAATAAAACTCAAAAAAGATTATATATATATATATATATATATATATATATATATATAATAAAGCTATTGTGTGTTCTCTTCTGCATGTTTATACTTAAGTTAGGAGAAGAATCACCTGCTTTCCCCCCCCCAAATAGTCTCATTTAACAAACAAACAAACAAACAAACAATCAAAAAACCAGTTTCAAATGACTAGAGCTGATCTCGATTTGGAAGTGGAGAGAGAACATTTGTGATTCCAAGTGGAGAAATATTATTTAAATCTACCAACCAGAGCATGCAAAGCAGCTTTTATAAAGCTTAGCTTATGTAATCACAACCTGTATGAGGTGGAGATACTGGACAGTACAAGACCTACACTGAAAGAGAAAAAAACAAAGCCAATGATGTAACTGTGCATTTCAGAGCACAGTCATTATCCTAATTCATAGTAGAGGAGAGCAGAGCATACTAGTAGCAGATAGTATTATCTTACAATTCTGTATTTTAAACATGACTGCACTACCTATCACCTGGTTATTTACTGTCACCAATGTGCTCAGAATTGTGAAGTCTCAAGATAAGATGGAAGGTCAAGGGCTATCTAGGGCCCAAAAATATCTTAGCCAAGTTGTCGCATGGCTGAGACTTAATACCTTCTATGGATGAAATAAACTAAAATATTTTTTTAAGCCCACCACTTCTCCAAGAGGCATCTCACCTTTCAGATAATGACAGTTGGGTATTTCTTGCCTGCAGAAGATACTGACTTAGTGCTGAGATGATACCCAACTCTAACCTAAGGGTTAGACTCCTTGAAGTTTAATAAAAGACAAATAATTTATAGCTAGCAAGTGAACTCCACAGACTTGAAAGCACTGGAGCTCCCAGCATCATACTAATGAGGTCAAGAACACAGGCAAAGCCCAGAGACTGGATTGAGCAAACTCTGAATGTGAACTCAAGGTTGAGACAAAAGGCATCTTGATTTCACAGGCGCCAGCCCCGAACAAACTAAAAGGAGAGGTAAGCCTCGAAGATCCAGATTGCTTGCGGTTTAAGATGATGAGCAAAAAGAACTCAAACTAGCAGCAGCAACAAAGCACCTAGGACTAGAGAGGGCTCTGCAGTTGAGTGTATATGCCCACTCCTGTAGAAGAGAGCCTGGGCTCCATTCCTAGCACCCACATTGTAAGCATTCAACACCCCTATCTCCAGTTCCCAGGGATCTGACGCTTGCTTCCTGAGGAATCCTCTTTCCTGGTGCACATTCCTCCATATACATATGCACATAATTTAAACTAAAATAAACCTTTAAAAGAAAATATACATAAAAATGGCATAAACGTTGGAGGGTGTAGTAAGCTTTCTAACCCCACATTCCAAATAGGCAAGCCAAAACCAGGTCAGATAAAGCATGCTGAAAGGGCCCGGTTAAAAGTGAGGGGAACGGAGACGGGTTTGTCAGGGAGTCATGCTCTTGGTTTTGTTGTTGTTTTAGGAGGGTTATTTGTTTGTTTGTTTGTTTGTTGTTTTGTTTTCATACCATTTCAGGCCAAATCTCCAACTGCAAACCTGATAGCCTCTCTTTAATGGCTACAGCTAGAATAGATCTAAACCCACCCACTCCCCCCAATTTTTCCCACGTTTGGTTCCTGATGGATGATGCCCAATCCCAGAGTCTCATCAGTGTTAAAAGTTAAACCCGATGTCTACAAGAGCAAGATGTTACATCTCCCACAACCAAAACCCAGCCCAGTCCAAAGCAGAGTCCATGCTCCTAAGTTCTACCGCTTAAGACCACTCGCTCGAACTTAATGATCATTTTTATCCCTAAGTGTGATGCTTCTTCTGATACCTGAAATTAATTAATGATAATTCCCAGTTGATTTACTACAGACCAAAAGGCATTCTCTTTGGGCAGTATTAATCAATAGCTCTCCATTACCTGACAGTATTATATCAAAGATTAATAGTGGGGTTTTTTTTAAATAAGCAATACATTGATTATCAATGGATTACATACTGGTTTTGTCTTTTTTTTTTTTTTTTCAATTCATTGTAGAGGTGTTTAAGACATTTGTTCTTTTAAAATGCTGCTATTTTGTATTTTGTTCCAGGGCATTCTTGGCTCAGGTTTTGCTTTAAAAGTGCAGGAACAACACCGCCAGAAGCATTTTGAGAAAAGAAGGAACCCGGCGGCCAACCTCATCCAGGTACATGTCAGTGTGTAGGCAGAGAGCAAATCTGCCTGCAGAACTGCTTCTTGGGTCATTTTCTAATCATTGTGCTTCACTGCATCCTAGAGCTATTTACTATTTGGCCGTTTAAAAAAAAAAAAAGTCAAACTTTAATGAACTGTCTTGAGTTTGGGCAGGTGTTGTCCCTTTCCCAAATAACAACAACAAAGAGTGTTTTCTGGATAATGGTCTATGCATTATTGAGTCATTAACCAGCACCACCAACACTGTGTAGAGGTCACCAGTCCTGTCACTCCTGGAAGGACATCATGCATTTTATGAATCACTGTATGAAGCCTAATTGGTCATTAAGTGACGGAGCAGAGTGCAGTATCTTTCCTGGTACCCTGTGACTTTCGCTAGCCTGTTATATATTACTGTCGTGAAGAGCATATAGGTATAGAATGTTGAGGCTTAATGTCTGTAGAATTGCTTTTAATCCTATGCAGGGAGATGGCCTGGCATGCATTAATGTTTGAAAATATTAGATAATAAGCATATTGTTTGAAACTAGTGTGTAATACATGGGTTTTGTGTTAGCATTTCTTTTTTTTTTTTTCAACAACTCAGGATTTGTGTTAACATTTTTCTAAAACATTTCTCTTTTTGCCATTCTCTTTTGTTTGTTTTGTTTTGTTTGCTTGCTTGTGGTTTTGCTTTGTTTTGGTGGTTGTTGGTTGTTGGGGGGTTGTTCTGTTTTGGGTTTGGTTTTGGTTTAGCTTTTCACTAGTGGTGCTGTAGAGAGTATGGCTGTCTCACATGTCTTTGGGGAATAGAACTTGTTTAAGAATCACAATGTATAGCGGGGCGTGGTGGCACACACCTTTAATCCCAGCTCTTGGGAGGCAGAGGCAGGCAGATTTCTGAGTTCGAGGCCAGCTTGGTCTACAGAGTGAGTTACAGGACAGCCAGGACTACACAGAGAAACCCTGTCTCGAAAAACAAAACAAAAAACAAAAAAACAAAAGCCAGGGGTCGGGGTGGGGGGGGTGGGGGGGGGGGGGGGGGGGGGGGGGGGGGGGGGTGGGGGGGGGGGGGGGGGGGGGGGGGGGGTGGGGGGGTGGGGGTGGGGGGGTGGGGGGTGGGGGGGTAGGGGGTGGGGGGGTGGGGGATGGGGGGTGGGGGGTGGGGGGTGGAGGTGGGGGTGGGGGTGCACGCCTGTAATCCTAGCACTTGGAAGGCAGAGGCAGGTGGATTTCTGAGTTCGAGGCCAGCCAACCTTGTCTACAGAGTGAGTTCCAGGACAGCCAGGACCACACAGAGAAACCCTGTCTCAAAAAACCAAACGGAAAAAAAAAAAAAAAAAAAAAGAAAAAGAAAAAAAAGAGAACACCGTGTGTGTTAAAAAAAAAAAAGAATCACAAGGTATTTCTTTTCTACACCAATGATATGAAGTTATTATTGTACAGCACAATGGGGGGTTGAGGATTTAGCTCAGTAGTAGAGTACTCGCCTAGCAAGCCCAAGGCCCTGAGTTCGATCCTCAGTTCTGGGGGAAAAAAAAAAAACAAAACCATCCTTCAAAATGAACCTGTAATGGCATCTACTGCTTAAAATTTATGTACTATTACTTTGCCGGGCATGGTGGCGCACGCCTGTAATCCCAGCACTCAGGAGGCAGAGGCAGGAGGATTTCTTGAGTTTGAGGCCAGCCTGGTCTACAGAGTGAATTCCTTCCAGGACAGCCAGGGCTCCACAGAGAAACCCTGTCTCAAAAACAGACAAAAACAAAAACAAAAACAAAAACAAACCAGCACAATGGTCCTACAACCTAAGGCTATCTCTCTGCATGACAAGTACTTGAACCTTCAGGGTTTGAACCTAGGGATGCTGGGATGCATATATGAGACCCTAGGGGAGCTGTTTCCATGGGGACGTAGCAAGCACATGGCTTTAATTTAGATCTCAGATTGGCGTGACTAAACTACTCAGTTGCAACCACTGTGAACTGTTCCATTAGCTTTTGCCTCTGTCTCTGTCATGCAGTACATACAACAGAAATGTAGCTAGAAAGGAAACTGTGTGGCTTAATTATATCCTGAAGGAAATCTGTATCTAAAGACTAAATAAGAGCCCTAATTTTAAACATGTTGTTTTACAGCTGTTTACAAGCCAGGGACCATTGGACATGAATTCCAAGGCAAAAACCATTGACAGTCACTATTTTTGCAAGGGTTTAAAAAATAAAAAAAAGGCCAGTTGGCATTGGTACACGCCTTTAATCCAAGGACACAGGGGCAGGCAGATCTCTGAGTTCAAGGCCAGCTTGGGACAGACATTATTTTTGCAAGGGTTTAAAAAATAAAAAAAGGACAGTTGGTATTGGTACATACCTTTAATCCAAGAACACAGGGGCAGGCAGATCTCTATGAGTTCAAGGCCAGCTTGGTCTACATATCTAGTTCCAGAATAGCCAGGGCTAAACAGAGACACCCTGTCTCAAAAAACAAAACACACACACACACACAAAAAAAAAACAAAAACAAAACAAAAGGTAAATAAATGAGGCTTAGAAATATGGCTGAGCAGTGAAGATTGCTGGTTGATACTCCAGAGGACCCTGGTTCAATTCCCAGCACCCCCATGATGGTTATTGTCTATCTGTAATTCTGACTTCCTCTGGCCTCTGCAGGCACTAGGCTCACACATGATCCACAGATATACATGCAAACAAAACACCCATACATATGAAAATAAATTAAAAAAAAAACTGTTCTTCAAAGATCACAAATGAATAAGTAAAATTGCTTTCTTGTAGGAAAAGTCCCTAAGTTAATAGAAGCTTAAGTTCTTTCACCAGGAACTGGGAATGGAGTTCAATGATAAGTGTTTGTGTTGCCTGTATAAGGCCCTGGGTTGGATCTCCAGGATTTAAAAGTCTGAAACCAAACCATAGTCCAAATCATGATAGAAGCACACAGGATAGGCACCCAGGATACTCATCACTGCCTCCATGTGCACTCCATACTGAAGTGCATGTGCTTTTCTGATACCTACAGAGTTTTTGTTTTGTTTTCGTTTGTAATAGGGCAACAAGCCCTATTAATGTATAAAACCAATAAAACATCTCCCAGGGGGCTGGAGAGATGGCTCAGCGCTTAAGAGCACTGACTGCTCTTGCAAAGGTACTGAGTTTAATTTCCAACAACCACATAGTGGCTCACAACCAACTGTAATGGGATCTGATGCCTTCTTCCAGCGTGTGTCTGAAGACAGCTGCAGTGTATGCATATAAATAAAAAAATAAATAAATCTTTTTTTTAAAAAAAAATCTCCCAGATATTATGTCTCCTAGATTGTGAGCTGTTCTATTGAAAAGCAAAGCCTTGCAAAAGTCTCCTGTGCACACCAACTGTGACAATCCAGAACCGTGCTGCCAGTACAGTAACCATTAGCTCCACGTCACCATTTAAAACTAAGTGAATTAGAGATTAAAAACAGACGTCTATGGTGAGACTAACACATATCAAGTGTTCAGTACCTCTGAGTGGCTGGGAGCAGCCATGGTGCATAGGACATATCTCCAAGAGTCACAGCAGGGACTTGTCCCATCAGTTGCATCCTTATCAGCTACTGACTCGTGAGGAACGGTTTCCAACTGAACTTCAAGACAAATTGTTTTCCCTGCAGCAAATCCTTAGAGAAGTGGAACTTACATGTCTATTGCCAAAGCAAGGCAACCCATAGGAGGTATGGATGTCAACGCTACAGTGTAGCCCGGGGGCCTTGATCTCCATTTTATGCAACTTGAGTATGTAACATATTTTGTGGTTAGGAAGTGAGCTTGTAAAAATGAAAGTAATGATAAAGGGAAAACATTAATTTTACTTAAAACTCCACATTGTTTGAGTACAAACTATAAGACTTAAAATGTTTAAGAATACCTTAAATTCTATGGTTTGGTTTCTGGAATCAAAAATAAAATTCGCTAACTTAGGAAGTGGCTGACTGCTCATTCTAATAAAATGTATTTATCTGAGCCGCACAAGAGTAACGTAATGTTTATTTGATCATTGCATCCCCCTTATGTAGTCTTTGAACAGAATCCGGGGGTTTAGTTAGATATGGTAGAAATCTATTTTTTAATTGAGATATGAATTTTTTAGATTTATTTATTATCATATGTAAGAGCATTGTAGCTGTCTTTAGATACACCAGAAGAGGGTGTCAGGTTTCATTACGGATGGTTTCTGGGATTTGAGCTCTGGACCTTCAGGAGAACAGTCAGTGCTCTTACCTGCTGAGCCTTCTTCTCTCCGACCCCGAGATATGAAATTTTGAAAGCTAGAGCAGGTTGAAAAGCAAGCTTCATTAGCTCGTCCTTTTTCTTACCCCATAAGCCCGGCTAAATATACAAAGCATAAAGACCAAAGACAAGATCATTTGTCTTGTCTGAACCACACTCTCGCCACCACAGCGAGTGAGATGTCCAAATTGACTTGTCATTTGGTTGTGAAAGAACTAAATTAACCCAGCATCTCAGGGATTTAGAGGGGAAAAAAAAAGTTTAAAATCCTAGAAGCTCGAAGCAAATTTAGCTCTGTCAATATCTTTTCGGGATTCATTTAAATTAACTTTTCAAGTGGAGCAGTCTGGGAAAAGAAATCAGCTCTCAGTAACATTCTGAATACCTGTCCAAATGTCACAACTTTTATTAATAATGCCTAAGACTCGAGGAGTCTTTTTTAGTTTGCAGAGTGCTTGCAACACATTATTCCACTTGATCGTCAAGACGGCCTAGTCGGAGCTAGGTCTAGAGCCTGGCTTTTTGAGTCCAAATCCAATTTTGGAAATTTTCATACGTGTATACAAAGTACCTTGATCAGATCCACCCCCAACTTCCTTCATTCTATGCACCCTGGCCCCAACCAACACATCTCCCTTTCAACTTGCTTTTCTACAACCCACTGAGTCAAATTAGTGATGTCCTATGTGCCTGAGCATTGGGTCATCCAGGGGAATCGTGGCTCCACCCAACCCAAAGAAAATGGATATGATCATCTGCTAGAATTTTTTAGTGGTTTGATCTTCTACATATAATCATAGCTGCTGTGAGGTCATTGGTGCAGTGTTTATGTTGTGTCCGGAGGACATCATTACACAGCCTCTTCCCAGTCTTCTAGTTGAGATACTTGTGTTAGCTGGCATCTAATCCTTTCTGTCCCTACTACTTCAATACTCCCTGAGCCTTGGGGCCAATCACAGATAGGACTCAAACTTAACAACAAATTGGGAAAAGATCTTCACCAACCCTACATCCAACAGAGGGCTAATATTCAATATATACAAGGAACTTAAGAAGTTAAACTCTAGAGAACCAAATAACCCTATTAAAAGATGGGGTACAGAGCTAAACAAAGAATTTTCACCTAAAGAACTTTGAATGGCTGAGAAGCACCTTAAGAAATGTTCAACATCATTAGTCATCAGGGAAATGCAAATCAAAACAACCCTGAGATGTCACCTCACACCAGTCAGAATGGCTAAGATCAAAAACTCAGAAAACAGCAGGTGCTGGTGAGGATGTGGAGAAAGAGGAACACTCCTCCACTGCTGGTGGGATTGCAAGCTGGTACAACCACTCTGGAAATCAGTTTGGTGGTTCCTCAGAAAACTTGGCATAATACTACCAGAGGACCCTGTTAAAAGCAGGGATTCGTAAAGGTAAAAAGGAAAACTAGCATATGATCTAGTGACCCACCCATGAGTATATAACAGAAGGTACCTAGATCAACACACCACAGAGATGTTTGCACACATCCATGTTTGTTGCAGCACTATTTACAATAACCAAGATACAAATCTAATCTAGTATCCATCAACAGATGAATGAATAAGAAAAGTATGATATATGTACATATATATGTATATGTATATATATGTACATGAAAATCAAAATTATATCATTTGAAAGAAAAGGGATGAGGCTAGAAATCAACTAAACACAACAAGCTATTCTGCAAGCAGAGCCTATATTTAAACAAATGAATTGATAAATATATGTATATCATGAATGTAAAGAAATAAAAAGGACAATTAGAGAAAAGAGGGGAGTCATGGGATGGGTGAGAGGGAACAAAGGAGCATCCTGGAAAGCTGAACATGAGACAAACACTTGATATGCACACATAAAGATGTCATAACACAAAGTGCTATTTAGTACATCCATTCCTGATATAGAAATTACACACGAATTGGAGAGCATCAAAGGAGAAGAGATTGCTCACTTTCAGGACTGATATTTTAAAACATGCACAATGAAAATGTAAGTTCAGTGTTAGTCTACCTCTGGACAGTCAGCTGAAATTTTCTGGACTATTTTTAGAAAGAGTCAAAGGAGTTATACTTGTACTGGTCTAAACAAAACAAGCTGAATCCTCCCCACACAGAGAGCTCTGTAGGCTTTGTACTTTCAACTCTAGACTAAAGTTCAAATTTGTTTGCCTGCCTACGCTACCACAATCACCCAATAAATAGTAAGTTTGGTTTTATTTGCACTCCATTAACTTGTCCTTCACAGCTACATATGCTGTGTGGTTAATTTGGATCCACGGGATCCCTAGAAGGGACTATTTTATTTTATACTCTGTGATTTGGACTTTAAATACAGGAACATCGGGTACCAGGGTATATGAATGGGGACTTGAATTTCAATTGGTAGAAGCAATTAGTGTAAGTCAAGGGCAGGAGGAAATTACTGAGAACACAGGATTATGTGGAAACACACATATAAGTAACATATACAGACTGCAGGCTCTACTTAGGAAATATATGTATTGTTCTTCCTATGGGGTTGCAATCCTCTTCAGCTCCTTCAGTCCTTCCCCTAACTCTTCCACTGGGTTCCCCCATGTTCAGTCCAATGGTTGGCTGTGAGCATTCACATCTGTATGGTCAAGTGCTAGTAGAACCTCTCAGGGGACAGTCTTACCAGGCTCCTGTGAGCAAATGCTTCTTGGCATCAACAATAGTGTTGGGGTTTGATGTCTGCAGATGCAGGTGGAGGGGGGGAAGGATGGAAGGTTGGTGAAGGGGAAACTGGAAAGGGGACTATCATTTGAAATTTAGACAAAATGATTAATAAGGGAGGATATATATGTATACACATATACATCATATATATACACATATATACATAATGCATGTATATACATATATATGTACATATATACATATAATACATACCCATATTTTCATTTATGTATATACATACATATATACATATACATATTTATGTGTATATACATATACATATATGCATACATATATGTATACATATATTTGTGTAACAACATTAAATGAAAGAGGAGGCCATGGATTTCAAAGAAATAAAGGAAGGGTATGTGAAAGGTATGGATAGAGGAGAGGAGAGGAAGGAAGGGAAAGGAAAGGAAGGGAAGGGAAAGGAAAGGAAAGGAAAGGAAAGGAAAGGAAAGGAAAGGAAAGGAAAGGAAAGGAAAGGAAAGGAAAGGAAAGGAAAGGAAAGGAAAGAGGAAAGAGGAAAGGAAAGGAGGAAATGCTCTAATTGTCATCCCTAAAAATAAAGTCATACTAAAACAAACACGGCAATAGTACAACTGACACTCTCTACCTCCATGTTAATCATTAACTATCTGGAACATATATCCCCTGGCCTTTCTCTGTGTCTCACTTACAAGGCATCTTTTACAAGAGAAGATGGGACCAAGAGCTCAGACATTAAGCTCAATTTGATAGAAAAAGATCAAGAAACTAAGTCGTATTGTGAAAGCAAGGCTTCAATTTTCCATTCTCCCAGTGGTTCATGACATTTAACAGGCACGATCTGACCCCCCACCCCGTCCGTTTTGGTGTATTGTTCTTGTGGGGTTTTTTTTCCCATTAATGTTGAATGGACTCAGAGTGCCCATTGTATCTAATTGTACAAAAGTCTTACTTTCAGATCTGATCTCATAGATGCACCATGGCTCTATGGAAACTGTTTGATTAGCATAGCCAATTGTACTTTTGCACCAGCTGTGGATCCCTGGGCCTCACTAAAACAGAAACGGCCTTAGAAAGTCCACCCTGTAACCTCAGTACCTAGGAGGCTGGTGCTGGCAATCACCACACATACATACAGCTTGCAGTATAATGGTGAGACTTTGTCCCCAACAACCAAAATTGCTAATAATAGCAAGATGTCTGTGTTTTATTGGTTATTTTAGTCACTCTAAAAACTTTATGTCAACAACCCCAAACACTAAAATCTCAGGACAGTCAGATGGCAATTGCCTGACTGTCTATAAGACGTCAAGGTGCTTAGCACAAATTTCCACAGATGTATTGGGTAAATCAACACAAATCGTGTGGGTAAGCATTCAGGTAAAGAATCCTGCTTGAAAAAAAAATGTAAGAAACAAAGAAAAGGAAACGTAATCCCTCAGGTTTTACTGTGTCTCTTTCTAATTTTTCATCTCACTTCCTGAATATTTCACTGACGTATAATGTGCAGGTAGAAACCAGTCCATTTCCTAAGAGAACTGAGCAGTCTCGATTAACCAACACGCAGGAAAACAAAACACGACTTCTTGGATACCCTCTCTCCATCACCCTCCCACCAGGGGAAACTGCTATGCTACATTTTGACAGAATAGAGTATTTTCTCATTTTCCCAACTTTACAGAAAGTGCTCCTCTGTGTCCTGTTGATAACACATGTCATTAGTCATAGGAAGCCCCTCCAAATGGTAAAGCACAGTTACAGTGAGCTCTTGCTGTGTAGACACATCCACATTGTACCTCGTGACCTTACTACAAGGCTTCTACTGACACCACGATTGATAGATGTGCAGGAATTTCCAGCTGTAGATAAATAGCCCAAATATATTACATACCTTTTGGTAAACATATCCAAGCATACCTATTGTGGATGTTCCCTGAGGATGACTATCCGCATCGTGATGTTTCCATACATTTAAATTCAGTACTATCACCTGGCAGTTTTTCAAAGTCATTATTGCAAATTTTTTGTTGTTGTTGTTGTTGTTGTTCAACCCAATGAAATTCTTAGAAAATAGAATGTAATTAGATCGCTTCTTTTCTTCACTGTGTTTCAAAATGATGGTTCCACAGTAGGAATGTGGCCCCATTTAAAATGAGTTTGCCACAGAAGACAGAAAGCTCTAAGCAATGCATCACGACCTGGGGTTCCTCTAAAGAAATTGGAGCAAACACTCAGCCTTTTATTTGGAGTTAATTGCAGGCTTGATGCAAAATAAATAAATTTACCACACCCAGCATAGGAAAGGAAGTGCAGGTGATTTCTCAATGCACAGACCAGAAGTTCTTCTAAGTATTCAAGCAGTCGGGGGGGGGGGGGGGATCTCCATTGGATGTTGTAGGTTCTTACCTAGATTCCATCAACTGAAAAGACTATTTCAACCTTCCTCAACCTTGACTGAAGCCCTTTACCTGACACTCCTTGTCTCGTCTACAAAACGTGCCTCTGAAATCACACCTTGGTTATAAGGATCACACCATTTTTATATGCCAGGAATGATTATGTAATGTAGACAATCCTATGGTTTACATCAAAGGTATATAAACATTTTCTTGGATGGTAGTAATATTAACTCCTTACGTACTTTTGCAGTTATAATCTGAGAGAATATCCCTCTCCCCCTCCCCCCATATCTTGTTTGAGACATTTTTTGGTGATCGCTACCACTTGTTACATTTTATTTTCTTTTTCACTTACTCACTTTCCAAGCCATGTGACCTCCCAGTCACCCACCCACCCACCCACCATCCTTCCTCCAGCCGCCATCCCCTTCTCCCCTGAGCAGGTTTAGCCTTAGAAGTGTTGCATAATTCAACTCACTGAATCCATTAATTAAATCACCACCACTTTCTAGAGGTTGGTGGTTTACTAGTTCGCTGGTTTTCATGGTGATTTCTTTACCCCGGTCCTGTCAAATAAGATATCCAAACAGCAGTCGCTGAAATGCACATTTGTGATCAGACAGTTGAACCGGTATCCAGAACATTAGTATGCATGTTACCAGTTAATCATCCCTGATTTTGTATCAGATAATACACCATTTTCCCTTCACTATTTCTAAATTTGTCTTGTCTTACTATTGCACACTTCTGTTTTAAAAAGGCGTTCTGACGTGGCAGAATATGTGTAACAACCCATCGAAAAATGCCAAAGTGCCCTGTGTGTCTGCTTCCTCCTCTGGACATGTATCAGGACTACACTTAAGGAGGAAAAGATTTGTAACCTATAGTAACCAAATAATTGTCCTTTTCTTTCCATTCTGTTTCCTGCTCTTCCTTGTGATCCTGTGTGCCGCACGGCAGTGCGTCTGGCGTAGTTATGCAGCTGATGAGAAATCTGTTTCCATTGCAACCTGGAAGCCACATCTGAAGGCCTTGCACACCTGCAGCCCTACCAAGTAGGTATCAGTCAGTGGGACAGCTGGTGCTGGAGTTGTCTTTTCTAGTTTGATGAACAAACCATATGTGTGCAGAAAAGTCTCACTCCGGGACTTGTTTTATTCTCTGTGTTGTTTTTAAAGATGTTTAAACTATTTAACAGCAACTCAACCATAAAACCACAAGGAATTGGCATCGTTCCTTAGCAACCAGAGGCCATAACCAAAGTCTTAAGGAATATGAGTTATATAGAGATATGGTAGTTTACTAATGTCTTGTCTTATGAAGCAACAGGTCTTCAAAAACAAAGATCACTTGACATATCATCTAATTTTACAAGGAGGTTGCTTGGAATCTCACAAACACACACTCACACATGTGCATGCTCACACACACATACATACATACATACATACATACATATACAAACATACACACACACATACATCATAGTTCTCACCTCTGGGAAATTTTCTGGATATGTGTAAAAAAGGAAGACTATTTGGAAAACTAATAGAGGGTCTCAATGACAGAAGGCACTGGTCTATCACATGTGATTATCTCCTTTCCCACTTAACTACAGTTTTGAATTAAAAGTCATTCCAAAGTCTGGAGAAACGTAATAATGAGTCAGTTTCTCTACGTGCCTCATGTAGAATGTTGTTCATATCCTACTCCTCTCCTCTTCCCTGTGTTAGGTGGGGGCAGAGGCAAAGATGATTGACTCAAACAACTGCCTCCATCCTGTTCCCTTGAGCCCATGAGCCACGCCTTCCCTCACTTCCCCCCACAGCCTTCTGTTCCAGCCTCACTTACTGAAACACATCAAGTCACTCCAAAGGACCCAGCAGTCAGTCACCGGTACCATGCGTGGAACCTGAGTGTCTTGACATGAATCACCTCTGAGATACTTCATTGTTCTTGTGGTTCATAATCATTGCAGTTATTATTGCTGTTCTTTGATAAATCAGTGAAATGGGACAGAAATTGTGTCCCTTTCCCAAGAATAATATCCACTACACACACACACACACACACACACACACACACACACACACAATCAGAACTATGCCCAAAATTTTAATACACTCTTAGACTCCCTGAAGCCAAGTTCAGAACCTTTGCCTTAGAAAGAAAACCTTCTTCAGTCAAGTTTCTGTTTGTGAGGTGAATAGCTTACAACAAGCTACAGAACTGTTTTACTTAAAATTAACTAGCTTTCTGAATGCATGCTGATGCAATGCAAAAGACTGGAACCTCTTTACATCTGCATGGTAGGTTTCTCCTCAGCGTTCAGTTTGCAGGGGGCTCTGAGCATCCTCTCATCCGTGTAGCCATTCTGCAAGTGCTCACTGAACACTTAGTGTGTGTGCACAAGGTTGTGTTTCCGAGACAAAGCAGGAGGCAATGAGGGAAAAACCAGACTAAGTTGATCTCGCGGCTCAGGAACTAGACGCTCAAAGATGCTGAGAATAGACAGTCCAAGCAAATACTGTGAAATGCACATAAGCTTTAAAGAGAAATGCAGACAGGAAAGCAACTGAAGGCCCATCGGGAGCTATGATGTTAAAGAGATTATCACTGTCAACTCTACCATCATCACCGCTTACAATAACATAATTCTGGCTAACTAACACCAGACCAGCGCTCTGGTTTCCCCCCACGATTCTGGGGTTGTGTTTAGTTGATCTCACTCCCCAAGCTCATATCAAAGAGTAGGCTGAAAGGTGGGTCTAAGAAACGACTCTGGGAAATGCAGAGAGAATTGGCACCCTGGGCCCTCTTCACACCTGCCAAGGTTATAAAGGAGAAGTTTCTTTCCCTTTCCAGGCCTTGGATTTCCTCTTATGCACACTGCACGTGAGAGCTCTCCGCCATTTCTCTTTCCAAAGCTTTGTTTTAATGAGCAGGGGATTTATAGAGGAAAGTATTTTTTTCTGATTTTTCTTCTCAAAATGGGTGGAGGTTATACAAAGGGTAAAGCCCGGGAAATATGGTATCTCAAAAGAACGATTCAGATATTTTAAGAAGTTGTAGGAAATTATCAAGCTGCAGAGATGGTATGGGGTACTTTGAGAAGTCACGATTTAGACGCTATCTAATAGAATGCCTTCCCATTTAAGCTGAAACACTGAGACACACAGGAAAGGAAGACACCTTGTCCGAAGCTCACAATTCATTTGCAGAGGTGCTCCCTGACACCACACCCTACCTAACGAGTGACTGTAGGAACGTCACCCAACAGTGTGCTGTAAAAGCTCGGATAGATTTTCTGTGCACTTTATTTACGGCAAGGAAATTCATTCTTCATATAAGAGAAAAAAAATCTACCCCAGTAAGTGACTGAAGAACAAAGTCACAGATGAATGCCTCCAGGGCTGGTTCCCAAAAGTCTGCCCAAGACACGGGCACTGCAGCCATATTGGAATCGGCAACACTCTAGGA
This sequence comes from Apodemus agrarius, assembly GCA_964023405.1. Taxonomy (NCBI): domain Eukaryota; kingdom Metazoa; phylum Chordata; class Mammalia; order Rodentia; family Muridae; genus Apodemus; species Apodemus agrarius. Next base: position 23,189,198 of record OZ030014.1, read on the forward strand.
GCCTGTGCCAAAGCTTCTTCAGCGAAAACCATAGTTTCTTAACCAAACAGTGTGTGGTACTCTGCCATGCGGGGGCAGTACTGGACTTGCCAAGTCATGTTATGCTCTCTCAGATCTGCCACAAAGAACATATGTTTGAAGGCTGTGCGCAGTTATCATAAATAGCATTGCTTCTATGGGCTGTACTTTAAAGGGGGTTACTTAGAGGGCCCTGATTACCCCATCTCCCGTCTGGGCCATTATCAGATGCTGTAAATGTACTCACTGGCTTACTATCATTTCTCTTCTGTCTGCACGCACCTGAAGGAAAGAACAAGGGGAGGCATCCAGCAGGTTTGTGATCTCTCTTCTGCTACATGTTTGTCTCTAAATCAGACGCCTAACCGGTGTTTTAAATGTGCCTCGTGAGTCGAATCGATCAACAAATGCAAGATGATTAAAAGTGACCTTTCACAAGATTGCCTGCACAGTTTACTGGGCTTTATCGATTCTTTTTTTTTTTTTTTCCCCATCCTTGGGAATAGAAGCATTTTTTTTTTCCCTAACCCACTCAGTGCCTTTTAACAATCTGTAAGGCCTGGAATGTTCAGGGGCAAAATAATCACCGTCTTTGATTATTCTTGTCTGCCACTATCCCAAACAGAAGTCCTTCCCAAGTAGTCAAATAGCGTTATCTAAAGGCCTAGTAAGAGAAAAGATATTGTTTATGAATGGGCAGTAGTCTAGGATAGACTTTCCTCTAGTAGAGTGCTTTTCCTGAGATAAATTTTTCTCTTATTTTTTTTTTTAAATTTGGCAAGAGGTACACTAAAGACAAGAGGCAAGTGTCACCTGTGTGAGATATCTCCAGTCCAGGGAGCAATAAAGTTCACTTGGGTTATGAGTTCCACAGAGAAGATCTCATCTTCAGGAAGAAGTTCTCTCCCACAATTTCCCCAGATGCCTCGTGGCTGCTCCTCCTAGAAAGACCCAGAGGGAATAGAAGACAAGAGTAATAAGTAAGAAGGACCAGGAAAGTTCTGGGAGGAGGAGCAAAGTCTGAAAGGCAAGGCTGTAGATCCCCCACGGTAAAATATACGTAGTAGCAGGCAGAAGCAACAAGAAACGGGAAATGTCTATATTTTTTCCCTGTCATTGCTATTGGCTTCAGTACAAAGAAAGCAAGGTGCTCTCACGCCCTGAGCTAGCTTCTACTGAGGGCCTATGAAGACATGAACTGTAAAATATTTATATAGTACTTGACTAGTTCTGAAACTCCCTCTGGAGTGACAAGACTGTGTTAGCCATTTCTGCATTAATACCTTTTTTAAAAAAAATTCCCAGACCAAGATGTCCACGCTGGCAGGTGCTCGGTACGGTATGAGACTCTGCCTCAGTTTCTCCCTCTGTGCAGATGAGCCAGTGCATTCAGAACCCTCTCTTACGTCAGAAGGAAAGACTTAAAGCAAAGGACGCTGGATGTCCATGAGTGGTGATTGCAGAAAGTATTAACTGCCCAATGATTTGTTCTTTTCAAAAGATACTTCTAACCAAAGAGAAATTTAGTCTTTGGGCCAAGCACCATCTTTGCATACACATCTAAGAGCTGAGTTTACTGTTTAATGATATTTAAAAAGCTTGGTCTCGGCATGATATATCTACAGTTTATCCTGAGGGTAATTTGTCTCCAGAGTCTGATAGTATGAGTTGCAGAACTAGTGGAGAGGGTCACCTTTCTTAGTTTCATCCTCCAAAATGAAATTTTGACAAGCCAAGATAATGTAGACATACTTGAATAAACATGGCCTCTTTAACAATCCTGAGACAGGGGTCACCTTGGGCCAGTAATAACAACAACAGAAGACAGATTTCCCAATGTTAGTATATCAGAAAAGTTATCATGTCTGTCTAAAGTGTTAAAATCTATTCAACAGACTTGTGACTGATGTTGCTAAAGTTAGTTCACATGTAGACCTGAATGTGTGCAGAACCACCCAACTAGGTTCATGACTTGATGAATGACGTGGTGAAATTCTTTGCCTCTCTGCTGGCAAAGAGAGCCACCACCTCAATTTCTCAAGCTTCTCTCTCTCTCTCTCTCTCTCTCTCTCTCTCTCTCTCTCTCTCTCTCTCTCATCCATTTATTTACTTACTCATTTTACATCCTGATCGCAGCCTCCTCCCCCTCTCCTCCCAGTCTCACACTCACAAGTCCCTCCCCCATTACTTCCTCTCCTTCTGAGAGAAGGGGACACCCTGCTTTGGTACCCACTTGCCCTGGGACATCAAGTCTAAGCAGGACTAAGCACATCCTCTCTCACTGAGAGGCCTGACCAGAACAGTCAATCCAGCTAGGTGACAGAGTCAGAGACAGTCTCTCCTCCTATTGTTAGAGGACCCCCTCCCCAATTATTTATCGCATCTGCCTTGTAAGGTGATGCCAGAAAATATGCTTAGTAAATTAGTCTTGATTGGGAGAATAAAATTTCCCTGACTCCAAGTACTTTCTGAAAGACACAACCAACGAGAAGAACAAGATGTGCTCAGCAGTTCTGAGCACCTTCTACTCTGGCAGAGCACACACATTCATTCCCAAGCGTCCGTGTCAGGGGGCTCGCCTCTGTAATTGCAGCTCCGATGGATCCTCTGCAGTCTTCTCTGCCCTCTTTAGTCAGGGCGCTAAGGCAGCTCACATACCCGCACGTGTGCACACACACACATATACATAGCCAAAAATAAATCATTAAAAACAAGACACTGCAAGAACCATAGGAGATAAGCTGGAAGCTTCTTTTTTTTCCTTTTAAATTGATACGTGCTACTAAAAAATGATGCGCATTGAAACTCTCTTTGTGTTATTGCCTTAGCTTCTCCCATGTGCTCCATAGACAAGAGAATTTATAATATTGCAATAATGAATGCAGAAAGACCATTGTAATGGCAATAACAAGAGCGCCATCACAAAATGTAATAAATCTGTCCTTACCGAAGCTAAGTATCCACAACAGAAAATGTGTTTATAATGAAGCTCTCCCTTGGAGAAGAGCAATTCCGGGTTAGGGATAATATTAATTAATGCTTGACCTCATTTCAAATGAATGAATTAATTGGTACTACCCAATTGCAGAGCCTTTTGCTGACGTTGCGGTCGACCATTTGGTTATTGATGTGGTTTAGATAAACAGAACAGACAAGTGTCAGCCCCGGGGGGAGCTGATTTTCTTTAATCCTTTGGATACCTCAGAGTCTGGGATCGCTCAGTCTTTCTGTTAAAAACCTCAGATGAGCTCACCACTGCAGGCATTACCTTTCCCACAGGCAGCTGGCCTCACCACTGAGAAAGAGCCCTGTCCACAGATGACCCCACAGAATGTAAATGGAGGGAGGTCAAACATACATCTCCCTTGATTAATTATGTCCACGGCTTTGGGGTGTTCTCATTAAAAAGAAAAGTTTGGCTTTCTCTGAAGCTGGATTATGCTTTAAACAAAGTTTATCACACTCTAGGCTAGGAAACGATGTGATTGATACATTTTTTTTTAATTTAAAACTACAAACTAAAAGATGGCAGTTTTTTATAGCTATAGCTACAGCTATATAGCTAGGATGATGATGAGAATAATGTTTCTTTGGGTATTTTGAATACAGGGTCTGGTACTTCCTTCACTTTAGCCCATAATCCCAACTTACTTAGCATTATTCTTCTGTTGCTCTTCTTTTACCCTGTCTTCCCATTGGCATAGTTTTAATCAGAAATACATGTTGATGTGTTTATTGATTCTATTCTAATTAAGTCTCCCTTAAGTAACATTTCCAGCCCACTTTTAATTAGGACAGTACTCCTCTGAATGGCGTCCATTGCCATTTTCAGAGAAGAGTCCATCTGGCCATCCCACCACAGTATTTTGACCTGGAATTCCTATCTTTCCTCCCTTCCTCCTTGACTAGATCATCAGAGAGTGGCCAGCAAGCCACTGTATTGATAGGAGAAGGTTTTATTTCTTCCTGCCTAAGTTTTTATCCTGACAAGAGCATATGGTACCCACTGAGACTGGGGGATTAACTGTGGATCTCACCGCCTCCTTCCCGTCTTCTTAGTGGACGATGGCTGACTGACTGTGTACCCACTTCAGTCACACGGCCTTATTTTCCATCTACCAAGCATCCCTAGCACCGCCTCCACCTTCTAAGACAGCCGACTCTCTAGGATTGCTTTAGTAAGCACCAGCGAGGCTGACTTAAGATGCGTGTCATATGTGTCAAGGCACAGGTCTATTATAACAAGGCACAGGACATTATAACTGTGGCCCATTAAGTGCTTTGTCCAAACCACTCCAGTGTGTTTCTAATCCAATTCTGTGGCTCCTCGGAAAGAACTCTAGACCGCTTGCAGAAGAGACGACTGTGTGTTCGTCCATTTCTTCTGCTTTTATTTTTTCCACTCCTTTTTTTTTCTTCCGTGTGTAGTGAATGATCTGCATGCATCATTAAGCTAAACTCAGTGAGACCAAACTTGGCTCTCTTCCCCACATAACCAGCTCTGGCCCTGACTGGCAAATATTGGATTGTTTAAAAAAAAAAAATCTTTCCATCTGTTTGATTTATTTATAGAAGGAAAGGATTTATTCTTTTATAAACAGCCAAGGACTTAATAAATAAGTGATTGTTTTCATCTTTACAAAGTACTAATCTAGAGTCCTTTCCCCTGTTTATTTTTGAACAGGTATTCAACCTGACAATTATTTACCTATATACTAACTGTAACTTCAGATCCACACAAATGAAGTGTGTGTGTGTGTGTGTGTGTGTGTGTGTGTGTGTGTTTAACTGTTGCATCGTTGATTTGTGGAAATAGTCATTCTTAAGTTTTCTGAAATTTTGGCTCCCCATTACTTACTATACTCATTGATATTCATTATGGAAGTTGATGAACTCTGTGCTACTTTCCCCATGTCATATGAAACAGATCCCGGCACAGACCCTCCTCGTCCGGAATGCTCATTTCCAATCTAATTGTTACAGCCTAACCTGGCTGTATCTCAGGCAGCACAAATGAACCGCGGGGTGCTCGCTGCTTATGTATTCTGTCTTCTCATAGCAAGTCAAACGGCTTGTCTTTAGAAAAAAAGAAAGCCTTCAGCACTATGCTGGTGGAGAAATGCTTAATAATACACTGCTCTATCTCCCTCGCTCCTAGTAAGTTCTGTAGTAATAAGCAGAAGTTCTTCAGAATGTACACCTCACGGAAGCAGAGGTACCCAGCATCCCAGCTGTTGACATGAGACTTGGGAATGGCCACTAACCTCAGGTGCATGACCGGGTTCCACCGCCGCGACACCTGGGCCCTGTTTATAGACTCACTCTCCTAGGGACTTCTTGAATGAGGGTCTCAGCGAGCTTGTAATTTTCCTTGCTGCCTGTTGCCTGCTTCGAGAACTCCTATCACTGGGACAAACTAAAATAAAATAAACCAAGAAACCAAAAAGCAGGCATAGCACTGGCAGTCAGCCTGTTGGCGCCTCCTGGTGGCTGCTCAACTGCTAAGCTGTTGCACGCGCTGGTTTGTTGATGGCTGGGTTGCCATATTGTGCCTGAGGCGATGGTTTGTAGGGTGCTTATCCCATGAAGGGCTAAAACACTAATTATGTATAACAATAGCGGCAGCATGGTAAGCCCCGGTGGATTACTGCGGAGTTAGGATGCCACAAGATTCCCTGGCAGGGAGCATCTAACAGTTGAGTGCATGCTGGGCCACCGCAGTGATTTGGACAGCTGTTTCTAGAGAAGGATGAATTCCCTGGTGGAGCAGTTCCACAGGCTCCCTTGGGCGCCGTGCTCAGCTGGGAACATGGGATTGCGTACTAAGAGGCCCCCAATCAATGACCACTGTGACCTTTTGGTTACTTTCTCCAGAGAGAGACTTACTTGTTCTCCTGGGGACCATCCTTGGCAAGTTTTCTAAAATATGCTGTGACAGAAAAATCTTCCTCAAAAGTCATGTTTTAAATGTCAACACACACACACACACACACACACACACACACACACAAGAAAGTAATGGAAACTTTTATGTACCAGTGAAGTGTCTATAATTTTAATTGCTGTGTGGTTTCGATAACAGCCACCTAATCCGTTTTCTAGACATCTAATCAAGACGCGCTTTGATTTCCAAAGGGGAGATGATGTAGAAAAACAATAAAAGAAAACTTTCCATTAGAGGGCACATGAACAGAACTTTTTCTTGGGAAAAACTCATTCTGTGTCAAGATACTGCTCTAAACTTTGATACTCTTCTGACCAAAAAAAAAAAAAAAAAAGAGAGAGAGAGAAAACATTACATTTTCTCTATTTTAGCATGTAGTTTATTGAATTTAATTTATGTTTTGGTTTGGTTTGGTCTAGTTTGCCTTTGGTCTTTAAGACGTCACCCTTTAGAACCCTGGTTGGCCTGGAATTTGTGAGCTAGCCTTGAACTTACAGATTTGTTTTTAATATTAGGCCGGGCGGTGGTGACGCATGCCTGTAATCCCAGCACTCTGGGAGGCAGAGGCAGGCGGATTTCTGAATTTGAGGGCAGCCTGGTGTATAGAGTGAGTTCAAGGACAGCCAGGGCTACACAGAGAAACCCTGTCTTGGGAAAAAAAATCCAAAAATCAAAAACAAAAAAATATATTAGACACTAGCAAATCTTTTTATAGTTTAGAAATGCTAAAAAGGAAGGGTTAGAGAGTTGGCCTGCCAATTAAGACCATTGGCTGTTCTTCCTCAATACCCAGGTTGGATTCCTAGTACCCATCTGGTGGCTCACGGCTATTTATAGCTCTATTTCCAGGGGACCTGGCGTCCTTTACTGGCCTCTGAGCACCAGCCATGCACAGGGTACACAGACAGACAGACAGACAGACATTCAAATAGACAGAATGCCCGTACAATGCAAGATAAAATAAAATAAATTTAAAAGACATCCAAAAAGGAAATGGTACCTAGAATGAACAAGTCAATGTTTAATGTGTGTAGATTTAAAGAATCTTTTATCAGTGTGTAGAGGTAATGACGTAATAATGATCCGTCACAGGGGTGATTCTTAAATATTTTGTCATCATAAATAAATCACGGGAAATCTCAAGCTGTTTCCTTTTAGAAATTTCTTAAGCTTTTTTTTTTTTAGAATTCCGGTTCTTTAAAGAATAAAAGAGAATCTATATTATTAATTTCTTTGTGATTATTTTTTTTTACCTGTTTCTTATTTGTTCAGTTGGGCTAGGGAAGAGAGATAGCTTTCCAGCATTTAAACTTAACCTTCTATGCAATTAGCATTAATTCCAGAAAGGTAAGAGGCAAGGTCGAACTCAGTGAGAGCACTGGGGTCCTCCCCTGGCTGTGTCTACTCGAGCCGGTCATTTATCGGCATGAAGGTGCAGAAGCGAACATATCTTCGCTGAACTACATCAGCAAAAATTTAAGTTATGGTCCAGACACATTGAAAAAAAATTTTTTTTAAAGATTGGAAATTTTTATATATAAAATCTTTTTAAGGGAAAGTAGACATTTTTTCACCCACCTCTTTGACAGGTTTCTCTTAGTAATTTCGGGGGATGGGGTGAGGTGGAGAACTTAGTGTGAATACAAAACACTGTGCTCTCTAGCTGTTTTCTGTTGCTGTTGTTTGACGTAACCTGCCATGTAATCATACGTTTGTCAAGATACACCCCTGTGACTGACGGGGCTGTTGGACAGAACTCTTGACCCCACGTGACCTCACCACAAGACTGCCCAGCCTGCATGTGCCTTCAGCTGGTGGTGCTGGAAGTGGCTGTGTCTGCATCTGGGGACAGGAGGTGTCAGCTGCATGGTCGACTCCTTTAGTGCTAAGCAGACTGTCGGACCACCATTGTTCGTGACTTGGTTTGCTTTCATGTACACAACTTCACCTCAGCCATGGTACCTCTTTAGAACCGCAGAGGTTAAGCGACTAGGCATGGGAAAGCAAATGTTACTATCTCTTGTTAGCTGCCAAACACACACCCACTAAACACATTTGCTGTTGGCATGCTGCAGCCGGGGACCATGGACACTGCGGTAAGTGGAAGAGTCTAAGGCCTTCACTCGGTCTCAGACAGTCCTTATCCATAAGCACGCTGCCTTCATCCCCACAAAGGCTGCAGCATGACTCACAAGAGCTGTGCTAAGCGACTCACCCTCAGATCCATTGCCCCATTATTTCTTCAGTCCCTGAAGAGCACTGGGCCCTTCGCGTTGATAACTGTCTGTTGCTTTCTAATGAATAGCGCAGTGCTTTATAAGCGAAACGAGAAAACCATGTTGGGGCCTGTAACACTCTCCACGGTTCATTTGATTCCTATAGTTAGATACATAAAAAGATAGCTATGTTACTCCTGTCATCACATGAGTCAGAGACCGAAGCATCCCTTGTCTCTGTCATTCCTACCTGTTCCTCCTCGCACATCACAAAAGACACACACCTTAACCATGAAAGGGGAAAGATTCATTTTGGGCTTTGCTGTTAATACATCCTTGATCATCCCAGGGTACCTTGACCGTACCTAGCATCAGAGAACAGAATGTTTAGACAAATTCGATTTTACCGGTAGCTGCCACGGCAAACCAATAGCTTGCTTCGTAGCAGCAAATTGGGTTAGTGGACATTGCATCCCTTTCTGTCAATCACCTCATTCATTACATGTCAAGGCTGCCCCCACCCACCAACCCCCATGTGGTTTCTTTTCCCAAGAATGAAGAACATCATGTCAAGTGTCACGTGTTTAATATCTGTGTGCCGTGCTGTCAATCGCTTTGAGATTGCATGAATTTGTGGATATCATGATCTTGCCTGGGGTAGACAATGCATGCTGAATGTAGGTACATATGTGATCACCGTTCCTGTGTATGTGTAGAGATGCTTAGGAATTCCAGAGAAAGATCTCCCAAACAAGCAAACAAACAAATAAGAGGAACTCAACAGAGGAGGGGAAAACTACAACCACCCAACAATTTTTTAAAGTGAATTCCAAACTCATCTTTGGTTATCTTCAGTGAAATTGGGTACAAAGTGCTCGACCTGATCATTTTCCTTCCTGCATAAATCCAAGAGGCATGCATGTACTTTTAAGAGTGAGACTGATCTCAAAAATGAATATAAACACCATGATTAAATGAAGTTCTTCTCTCTTTTTTCAATAAGGAGAAAAAAATCTATTTCTGGCTCCTACTTGCTGAACGTGCTCTTGCCTATTGATGTAAACGGCCTCAGAGTTTCATCCGAGCATTCGGCCCCTGCGGAATGAGAGAGGCTTGTGATGGAATAACTTTGGCTCTGTTTTCCACAGTCAGAAGCTGAGCTTTAAGGAGCGAGTGCGCATGGCCAGTCCAAGGGGCCAGAGCATTAAGAGCAGACAAGCGTCAGTCGGTGACAGGAGATCCCCGAGCACCGACATCACTGCTGAGGGCAGCCCCACCAAAGTCCAGAAGAGCTGGAGCTTCAACGACCGAACCCGCTTCAGGCCCTCACTACGCCTCAAGAGTTCCCAGCCAAAGCCAGTGATAGACGGTAAGTCTGGTGTTCGTTCGAGAAGATTTTTAGCTTGATAGGATGCTGTGCAATTAGGAAGTGAGTCATTCTCCATGGTACCATTGAAGGTACTAGGTAGCATCCCAGGGAAAGAAATTGTTTATTCTTACAGGAAATTTATTCTTTGCTCTGAGTGAATAGACAGAACGTGCGGTTGGTTTTGAGAAACAGCTTGGGCAGTTAATCTCTATCTCAGAGAAGGCAAATGTCTGGAAATATGGAACAAGATTAGGGTTTATCGTGTGCAAGACTCTGGCTTTCATGGCTGGTAGCACAGTTTAATGAAAGAAAACGAGAGAGACAAGGAAGAGAGGGAGAGAGGGACGGAGGAAGGGAGGGAGGAAAGGAAGGAGGGAGGGAAGGAAGAGAGGGAGAGAGGCGCCATTTTGTTAATTCTTCCCTCTTATCTACACTACATTTATCTCAAGATCACTTCATAGTGATCTCTTTGACGGTGTGTGTGTGTTGTGTGTGGCCAACCAAGCCCCAAACTAGAAAGACGAGCAGGCGCCTTGTGAATATCTTGAACTGTGAGACTGGTACCCTTCTAGGCACAAGGTACAATGAATGGTCTTCTCCTTTGTCCCACAAAGCATCTCCCACACACTCAGAGACTGCGGTTTGTCATGGAGTTCTCCTGGGCAAAGCTCTGCAGCCTTCTAAAGATGATTGGAACTCTCCCCCAAGAGGAATTAACCTATTTTTGTTACCACCTTACGTGACCAACGGTCCCCGGCCAACCTTTTATTGATCGACACATAATTTTCATGTTTACAAACTACTCTTTTGTTTTTCCTCATTTGAAAATTAGCGGAGCTTTCCTTTTAAGTGTGCCCTTCTCCCCTTGAGATCCCTCACACTGGGCAAAGAACCAGAATCGACTAGGATCCCCCACTAACACATCCAAACTGCAAAGGCCACCGGACCTCCTACTCCCGTTCCCAGCTCAACCTGTGTTTTCCCAGGCCCTCAAAGCTCCAGGGATAAAACAACAAGCAGAGGTCATGGCTGCAGTGGTCACAGGTCCCTGTGGTGAACCCTGGAACCTCAGACTGTCACTCCCTCCCAGCTTCCTCAGAGGTCTCCAGGGACCTCCCTTCCACTCTCGAGTGAACCACACAAGTCCTTCCTTCACACCTCTTCGCTCTCCGCGCCCCTCCCGGTGTCATGTTCTCCAAATAGACTCCTTGATGCTGACCTGATATGGCCCTACCTGGCAGAGATGATGGCTCCCATCTCGGAGGCAAAGACACGCTGATCCTGCTATGCTTTCCTTTCCCCTGTTGCTCCACTAAACCGGGACACGCCTTGTCCTCCGGTGTTGCATATGCCTCACCCAGGCACGTGCCGTATCCTGAGTCACTGCTAGCCCAGGTTTTCCGGGTCCTCTTGTTTCCATCCTCCCATCCCTAGGAGGAAATTCTCAGATAGCTTTGGGGCAGCTAAGTCTAGAGTGTCTGGTCACAGGCTTTCTGTTGAACTTGAAAAAGACTCACTAATAAAAACGGATGCATCCCTTCCGTAAGATGGTTTGGCCAATAGATAGCAAAGCCATAGCATATGCCAAACATTAGACACATTTACCTACCAGCACCATCTCCAGATGTATGAAACAGTATCAGATGTCGACAAGGATTCTTATGGATATGAAAGGGGAGTGGCCACGGACCAGATAGCATGATGTATGCCTGTAATATGACTACTTAGGCAGCTGAGGCAGAAGATCATGGACTCGAGGGCAGTCTGATCTATACAGCGAGGCCCTATCATAACTCCAGCTGATATGTACATTTACATGTATATTATGTACTATGTAAAAAGCGTGTGTTTGTACTGGCTGGTTTTGTGTGTCAACTTGACACAGGCTGGAGTGATCACAGAGAAAGGAGCTTCAGTTGGGAAAGTGCCTCCATGAGATCCAGCTGTAGGGCATTTTCTCAATTAGTGATCAAGTGGGGGGGGTACCTTGTGGGTGGTGCCATCCCTGGGCTGGTATTCTTGGGTTCTATAAGAGAGCAGCCTGAGCAAGCCAGGGGAAGCAAGCCAGTAAGGAACATCCCTCCATGGCCTCTGCATCAGCTCCTGCTTCCTGACCTGCTTGAGTTCCAGTCCTGACCTCCTTTAGTGATGAACAGCAAAATGGAAGTGTAAGCTGAATAAACCCTTTCCTCCCCAACTTGCTTCACGGTCATGATGTTTGTGCAGGAATAGAAACGCTGACGAAGACAGTGTTCATATGAAAAACTCTGGAAAGTGTATGAGATCATAAAAACATTGCTTCTGTGTTTTCTTCACCCGTATTTCTCAGTACCTTTTATAATGAACATGCAACCCTTTCATAATAAGAAATCCAAGCAGGACATTTTGGTTGATAAAAAAGGATCCCTTCCACACACCGTCTCTCCCTTCCTCCTACTCTAACAGCCCTTGGTCTGTTGGGGACTGAGCTTCTCACTTCAGGAGGATTCTTTCAGAGAAGTGAGAGGGGTATGTGGTATCTGTGGGTGAACTCTTACTCAGTGCATACATGGATCTTCCAAGGATACTCAACAGCAGCAAATACAGCTTGTGTAAGTTCCTTGGGGTGTCATAATGAAGGACCACCCACTGGAGAATTTAAACAACAGAAATTATCTGTCTCACTATCCCGGGCGAAAAGTCTCAGCCGAAGGTCCTGGCAAAGGTGATTCCTACTAAGACCATCTTTCTTCCTGGTCCTTGTGTCTTCCTGCAATCTGTTTTGCTCTAGCTGTATGTGTACTTTCTTTGGTATGGAACATGAATCATATTGATTTAGACCTACCTTAACAACTTCATGTTTAAATGAATCACGTCTTTAAATACTCTGCCTCCAGACACAGTAGCATTTGGGGGAGGTGCTGGGTATACAGATTTCAACACATGAACTGGGAAAGGCTAACACAGTTCAGCACCTGGCAGAACTTCTGCTTATATAACAGGTTCCCTGGCTGACTGAGGGGTGTCCCTGTCTTCCACCTTGACCCTGCACTCACACTATACTGAATCTATAGTTATTATACATTGCTATGGACACTTATTCTGACAAATGTGAAATGTTAAACTTTCATTTGTCTCCTTGCTGTGAGGTCATCATGGTTGGCTGGGCACCTTTAATTATAAAATTTATAGAAACTAGATTTTGAGCCTGAGAGAAAGAAAATTCCAAAGATTTAGTAGAATTGCCCCTACCTGTCCTAGCATTTTCTGTTTCTCCAAAGGTATCTCAAAAATCAGATATTTTTTAAATAAATAAATAAAAAGTCCTTTACCAAATCACAGATTGGAAAGGTCTCATGTCGTACACTTGCTAGATCATTTCATACAAGTGCAATTCTGTTTGCTTAGGAAAAAAATTACTTTTCACTGGCAGAGCCCCTTCTCGATTGATTCTGAACTCCCCGAGTGAAGACAGGGCTGATTGCTGCCCTGTTGAAGTAGTTCCGAGGGCTCCTCACTGGCAGGAGATGGGAGCTCCTGAGTCCTCATTTAATCCAATAGCCGAGAGTCTTTACTTATGATTTAACTTGAAATTGGATCTTGGAAATTTTCAAGGACATTTTTTTTTACAGAAAAAAAAATAATAAAGTAGCTATCAAGTAAATGTGGCCCTTGATTACGGGTACATATTATCTTTGGTGTCTCTCCAGGTAAGGAGTATACCTAAAATCCACTTATTGCCCATAGAATATAATATGTAATAATGCTAGGGCTGACTCCCAATTATCCCAGGTCCGTTCATTTGTTCGCTTTGGGGGCCTTTTTCAGCTGCTCCCTTGCAGTTCATTACCCATTAGCATTCTCAAGGAGCCTGCATGAATAGAAGGAAGGAGAATGGGGATCCAGATATGCCTGTGACTTCATAACTAAGAGCTACATTTAAAAAAAATCAGCCTTCTTTGAATATCGGCTATAAACAAAAAACAAAATTTTCATGGTTAATCTCTTAAGTGTGAACATTCCCTGATGAATCGGCTGTAATGTGCAATGACTCATGTACAAGCTTATTAACTATCCACTTGGGTTTCTTTGTTACGGTCTTCATAAGATTAACATTAATACTTATGAAAGTCACTCCTGCTGGGCAGTGGTGGCGCACGCCTGTAATCCCAGCACTCTGGGAGACAGAGGCAGGCAGATTTCTGAGTTCGAGGACAGTCAGGTCTACAGAAGGAATTCCAGGACAGCTGGGGCTATACAGAGAAACCATGGCCGAGGGGGGGGGGGAAATCAATTCTAAGGATATTTACTATGTTATTGTAGTAAATATATTTTAACCAAGATGACTTGAATGGTATCTTTTAATCTATGCATTCCTATGATAACTGGCCAAAGTGTCCCCTGTTTAATAGTTTAGTAGCATTTGTGCCTCCATATAATTTTAGAGCTCAGGTAGCCGTAGGTATGATATCTTTATTATGAGAACATAAGATTACAACGATAGAAGTAACTTCTGTCAAATCTTCTGTGACATACATTGTTCGAACTGCTTTATCTCTACAAATGGGTAGCATCCCCTGTGTTATGAAGTGGCTAACATTATTGTCGTCGTTTCTTTAATGAGAAAATGGAGGCTTAAACACAAGTAACTAGCCTGAGATCTAACATGTATAAGACCCTAGCACTGTAGCACATGACCAGACTATCTAATGTCACAGTTTTCCTATATGGGCATAGCTAAGGTAGGCTCCAGGTAGAGGTGCTAGTTTTCCCTTGTACACCTTACATCCTTCTCTGTTTCAACTCTTAGCTGGCTCTTGCTTTCGTTCTTCTATTTTCCTCCAGTCCAGATCACCCATGCCACCAAGTCATGTTTCCTTGTCACCATGCCACCTTCTGTTCCTCAAAGTCCCAGCCGCTACAAACGCGAGCCAGCCGGCATGTTTCAACGTGCTCAGCATCACTTCTGCTTGGGGGCGGGGGGGGGCCCCCCCCGCGGAGAATACGGGGATGCTATCCTGCTATGCAATACTCGAGGACACTGCTGATGGCCAGGGAGGACACTGGACCATCACCAGATGTTTGTGAAAGACTGACACCCTCTAGATGCAGGGAATAAAAAAGGATGGCGTGAGTAGAGTCAAATGTTGAGTACCTTCTAAATGTTGCATCCTCTTGAGTATTGTCTCTGTTCCTGCCACAACTGATACCTCTCCTCTCCTCTCTTCTCTTCATGATCCTATCTCTCCTCAGCTAATGGACCAACATGTGTACATTTGGTTGTAGACACAAATAAAGCATATTAGAATACCTTTAAAAGGTAATGTGATTTATAGTATAATACCATTATAAAGGAGTTCAGAAGAAGATAATCATTACCTTTCTTTTTTTAAAAAAATGATTGTCTTATGTAAATTTGTTGCACAAAGTGATGCATTGTTCAGGAAATTCTCATTAACTGGTATGGTGGTACTCTGCGGTGATGCCAGCAGGGCAATCAGACTTTCAAGGCTAGCCTCAGCTATGCAATATGCTAGAGACCAGGCTGGACTACATGAGATCCAGAGAGATCCTACCTCAAAAGAAGGAGGAAGTGAAGGCGGGGTGACCTGGAGAAGAGGCTCAGTGATTAAAAGCACTTGCAGAAGACCCAGGTTCTGTTCCCAGTATCCACGGGGTGGCTCACAACCATCTCTAACTCTAGTTCTTCTTCAAGCTTCATGCACTGTATGTATACACATACACTTAGACACATACACATTAACTATTAATTGATTTGTTAATTAATTAGTCAATTAATTAACATTTTTGAGATAGAGCCTCACCATCTCATGGTCCAGCTTACCTGGAACTCATTATGTATACTCATATACCTTGAGTTCAGCTTGCCTTGAACTCAGAGAGATCCACCTGCCTCTCTTTGCTTTGTGCTGGGATCAAAGTCAAATGCCATAATACTCAGCTAAATAAATACTTCTTTAAAGCAAAGAAATTTTCATTCAAGTTCAGCATGCAATTTGTTTAACTTCTATACATTCCCTGTCACCTTCAACTGCCACTAATCTCCTTCGTTTTCCCAAATAGTTCTGCTTCTGGGTTCATAGATCTGTATCATTAAATCTACACTATGCATGTGAGAGAAAATATATGTTCTGTAAGGAGGCTGATCTACAGTACCTGTGCTTGCAGTTTCAAATGGATGGGTCTATAACATAGAAAACAAAAGACGGGGTCGGGGGAGAAAATCAAGCAGCAAGTAATAAATAGGAACAGCAGATAGTGATATGCTGGGCAGTGGTGGCGCACGCCTTTAATCCCAGCACTTGGGAGGCAGAGGTAAGCGGATTTCTGAGTTCGAGACCAGCCTGGTCTACAGAGTGAGTTCCAGGACAGCCGGGGCTATATAGATAGTAATATGTTTTCAAATCAAGTGTATAACACTGTACTGGCTGGTTTTGTATATCAACTTGGCACAGGCTGGAGTTATCACAGAGAATTCAGTTGAGGAAATGGCTCCATGAGATCCGGCTGTGGGGCATTTTCATGGTCCGTGCTTGATAAGCCTCAATTTTAAATGATGTCCTAGAATCTCACATGTTCTACCGACATTTTGTTTCTTTCACTAGTGCTGCACAAGTTTTCAGTATTCTACCCTGTTTCATCTACTCTGTTGAAGAGGCTTTCAACTCATGCTGATGAGTTGTTCGGCTTGTTAAGATATTTGCTCCAAAAGTTTTTGTTTAATTTTTTTTCAGTGTTTCTACCTCTTTATTCAATCCTTCTAATGAAAGAAAGTATCTTCTTCTTTCTTCAGCTGTTTATTTATGTGATCTTTGAATTAATTTAAGAGATTGTTCAAATCCTTTTTGATTAGATTGAGCATTATAACCATACCCTTTTAATTCTTTGGGATTTCATCTACTCTACCTCCATTGGAATCCATTGCAGTAGTACTGCTATGTTTTGTATAAGTTGTATTGCCTTGATTTTTTTTCATAGTTTTTGTGTTACTGCTAGGACTAAGTCCTTGTTTGGATTTGTTCTCTTAATATAATGTATTTTAATGATCTATGAAGCCGACATCCAGGGCTGACTTCCAAAAGCAAGTCCCCAGAGGCTCCGTAAAGGCGGTCTATTTAAGCTGCTGCTGAATCAACAGTCAAGTGTCATATGTCTGCCAGAACGCTTTCCTTTGGAAGTTCCCCTTCCTGTTTAACAGGAGCCTCTGCTGGCCGCACTTGCCTTTGCAGCCTGTGGGCTCTTTTAGCTGCTGCTGAGGGAGGCTCTCTATTGAGTTGTTCCACTTGTTGAGACATTTGCTCCAAAAGTTTTTGTTTAACTTTCCAGCGTTCCTATATCTTTATTCAATCTCTCTTTCACATCCTGTATCCTCTTCCTTACTTTTTCCAGCTGATTATTTATGCTCTCTTTGATGCTCCTAAGCATAAAGAGACGCATAGCTTCCTTTATCATCCCAAGTCTCCGGAGTTCATACACCCTCAAACAACAGCATCAAGAGTCATCTAGGCAGATCTTTCTCCATGCTCTCAAAACCTATAAAGCATTGAACTCTTCCCTTGAGGGATGAGACTGTGGGTGCCAAGTATTTAGATGGCATTTCAGAGTTCTCGGTCCCAGTGACAAGGAAATCCACAGCAAATAGATGAGTCAGAGATGAGTTTTTATTGATCCAAGATTTCAGATTCCACAGTTTTCTTCAGTAGTGGATCCTGCTCTTTTGGGGGTGGGGTGCGGCGGGCGCGGAGGCTACAACCCATGGCACACTTCAAAACCTTAGTTTCGAATCCTTTCTAGCCCTCACCATCCCTAGGACTTCTTCTGGTGGCTCTCACCCACCCTGAGGGTGAGTCACGACCTCTCATTTGACTCTGTTTGTAGATATGTTCATTTCTTCTTCAGGGTAGAAGCAAAATGGACAAAGGAGTTCTAAGCAATTTTCAGGATGTCTAAAGACAATAACAAATGACAACCTTATATCTGTATCTCTTCCAGAACGTGTTGTAAGTTATCCATTCAAATCTTGTTTTTTTTTTTGTTTGTTTGTTTGTTTTTTACGATGTTTAATATTCAGGAGAGTAGGACCATTATTGGTAGCCATGAGTTGGGACCTTGATTTGAGGTCAGACTTTCCTGACATATGATCAAGTTGGAAGGGAGACACCAGGATCCATTTGAAGCTTGGGGACTAAGGATTGGATATTGGAAAAGCAACATAGAACAATGTCTGTTTTAGCCAAGAAAATATTTATAACTTCAGGTGAGAAAAG
This sequence comes from Apodemus agrarius, assembly GCA_964023405.1. Lineage (NCBI taxonomy): Eukaryota > Metazoa > Chordata > Mammalia > Rodentia > Muridae > Apodemus > Apodemus agrarius. The sequence continues at coordinate 23,207,012 of OZ030014.1, forward strand.
TGATTTTATCCTCTGTATTCTGCCCATGTATATTTTGTTCATCTAAATGACTAGTCCTCTTAAGTTTTAGATATACCATACACACACACACACACACACACACACACACAATATGTACTTCCTTTTACATCACTTAACCTCTTCCTTCTTCCTCCCTTTCTTCTTCCCCATTTGGTCATTTGTTACTTTCATGATTTTGAGGGCCATATAAATATAGAGCCATACAAATATAAATGTATAAAAATATGAGCCAATAAAATCTATTTAAAAGCACTTGCATTAATCTAGAGGTTAATTTGCTTGAGACTGGGCAACTTAGCAGTGGACAAAACTGAAGAAAATGACAGTCTCTCCCCATGGCAGTCATTAATTGCCAGTAATTCCTCTGGAAGGGATGGGGACTTATTGGTGGTGGCCCTGTCCATGGTAGAATGTTGCAGGGCCCAGTCACGTGCAGAAACTGTGTAGCTAGGCATAGGTGCTCTGCGTTCATGATTTCAGTGGCCGTGTCAGATCTAGATGGTGGTTTTCCCAGCACTGCTCCATCCCCACCACCTGACTCTCAGGTTCTTTCCAGTCCCACCTCTGCAACATTCCCCGGGTCTTGGAGAAGATGATTCAGATGTCCCATTTATGTATGAACTCGTATCAGCCACCTATTCTCGGTATGTTGACCAGCTGTAAGTCTCTGGATTAACCTTTACACTGAGAGAGAAAGAGAAAGAGAGAGGGAGGGAGGGAGAAGGAGAGAGGGAGAGAGAGAGAGAGAGAGAGAGAGAGAGAGAGAGAGAGAGAGAGAATATCTCTGCCCAAGGTTAAAAGCTCTGGTCTAAGGTTATAAAAATAAATATTTAGAAGATATTTTTATAGAATGGCATTAATCAAAACAGCAGTAGTAGGTTCCAACACAATTTCTTTCAATCAGAAAGCAATTAGTTACCAACAACAACCCTTGCTGGTTTTGCCACCACAACCACCGCAAAAAAAAAAAAAAAAAAAAAATTGATGGCCCCTGTAAGCTTCCCGTGCCTGGCAACTGAAGATGAATTTTCTCTTCCAGCAGCCTACATAGCAGCTTCCAGCACTGGGAACACCAGCCAGCAGGATGGGAGCCTCCAGCTTGATTTCCCTGTCCTCTAACCAAAGTGTGCTGTGTCTTCAGCAGTAGGATCTCACTTACCGTCTGATTCTGGGAGGCAATTAAGAGCGATCATTGGCAATAGCCTGTAGTGTTTTGAGAGCTTCTGGGACATGTCTAGCCAACAGCTCATAAAGGGATGTCCTTAACTTGACATTGAGCTTTTAGTTTAAAAACTCATGAATTTTGGAAGCAACGTTTTTTTTCCACCCATGTAGTGTACTTTTGTTCAAAGCTCGTTTTTTTTCGTACTACTTTTGTAGTTAGCATATAAAGTAGGAGGCTTCCATATGGCCCCTTCATATATTCCTTGTTCTTGCTATCCCTCTGTTCCACTCCCACCCTTTCCCATTCTCTGGATCCATCTTTATTTACAGTTTTTCACACCTATTATTCTCCACCCTCTACTTTCATAGACCTCTCCTTTTACAGTCTTCCCCTCTGGACGCCTCCCCCATCCGTTGACTCCTTCCTTGCTCTCTCACTTCCACAAACAGTCCCTTAGCTTAAACACAGAAATCTAAACCTCTGAAGCTAGGACCCACATATGAGAGAGAATACAGTGTTGGTATTATCTTGGGCCAGAATGACCTCATTCAGTATCTTTTCCAATTCTATCAATTTGTCTTAGGGTTTTACTGCTGGGAACAGACCCCATGACCAAGGCAACTCTTAAAAGGACAATATTTATTGCAGCTGGCTTATAAGTTCAGAGGTTCAGTCCCTTTTCATCAAGGTGGAAGCATAACAGCATCCAGGTCAGGCATGTGCTAGAGGAGCTGAGAGTTCTGCATCTTCATCTGAAGGTCCCTAGGAGAAGACTGTCATCCTCAGGCAGCTAGGAGGAAGCTCTCAAAGCCCACACCCACAGTGACACACTTCCTACAACAAGGCCACACCTACTCCAACAAGGCTATACCCCCAAATAATGCCATTCCCTAGGCCAAGTGCATTCTGACCACCACACTATTCCTTTGCAAATTTTACAATGTCACTCTTCTTATACATGCATAAACTACCATTGTGTACATGTACTGAGTTTCCACTATCCATTCACCAGTTGATGGACATGCGAGCTAATTTTATTGTCTAACTCTCACAAATAGAGCAGCAGTGAAGAGTGGATGAAGACATCTCTGCCATGGAATGGTGCTTCCCTTGACTTTGGCTTTGGTTTAATGAAAGAGCCAGATATGGATGGGCATAATACTACCAGAGGACCCCGCTATACCACTCCTGGGCATATACTCAGAGGATTCCCCAGCATGCAATAACGACACATGCTTCACTATGTTCATAGCAGCCCTATTTATAATAGCCAGAAGCTGGAAAGAACCCAGATGTCCCTCAATGGAGGAATGGATACAGAAAATGTGGTATATTTATACTACTCAGCTATTAAAAACAATGAATTCATGAAATTCTTAGGCAAGTGGGTGGAACTGGAGAATGTCATCCTGAGTGAGGTGATCCAATCACAAAAGAACACACATGGTATTCACTCACTGATAAGCGGATATTAGCCCAGAAGCTTGGAATACCCAAGAAACAATTCACATATCAAATGATGCCCAAGAAGAAGGAAGAAGAGGTCCCTGGTCCTGGAAAGGCTCGGAGTAGCCAGTGTAAGGGAATACCAGGACAAGGAAGGGGTTGATTGGGGAACAGAGGTAGGGAAGAGGGCTTATGGGACTTTTGGGGAGGGGGGATCCTGGAAAGGGGAAATTATTTGAAACGTAAATGAAGAGTCTATTGAATAAAAATAAAATGAAATAAAAAATAAATAAAATAAAATAAAATAAAATAAAATAAAATAAAATAAAATAAAGATAGCCAGATGTGGAAGTGCAGAGGAGTTCACTTCTCTTATCTTCTGTTAGATCTTCTGCTTTCTATGAGACAGAAAACACAAACTATCCTAACTCCTTGAATTTGAAAGGGACAAAGTAGGCAAAGGAGAGACTAGAAAAAGCTAGAGGAGACATGAGTCCATACTTGTAATCTGTGTACTGTTGACAGAGATTCAGGAAGATACAGGGACCAGGATAAGACAGAGAGCAAGGTCCTAACTCAAAGCAGCAAAAATGAGCTAAATAAATAGGAAGAACTGCCACTGTGCACCCTCCTCATATGTAACCAGTGTATGTTTCCTATCTCCCCCAGCATTGGGAAGCTGACTCAGCTGACCTCCTCTCTGCCCCATAAGCAACCCTGGGGCACCCCACTCCCCAAGCTGCTTCTCTTTATAATTCTTCCTTTTGTCATTGCCGATTATGATTGGCTGGATTTTACCTAGAACAGCTGAAAGGTCAAAGGTATATCTCGCTTGTGAGCACTTACCTACCATGCACAGGACCTTACAGTAGAAACCCCAAACGCAGCAGCACCAATACCCAATGCAAAGGGCCAAAACCCTCAAATCCCTCTGAAAGGAGTTTATTCTCTTTATCTCTTCTTTAACCTTGGTCTGGGTCCGGGACTAAAAGCCTTCAACTAAAAGCCTTCTGCGAGATACTGATTTGACATCGCTGAGGATACTAATGAAAGGAAGCCTTCTTGACACAATGATTATGACAATTACTGCATCCTCAACCTGTATTCTCCTATATAGCTAGGAGAAATTTTTTTCTTCCAAGCAGTAGAAATCACACAATCTCATAGTTTTAGCTATGACTACTTCATGCATGTGGGCTTCAAGGTCACTCTGCTTTTTATACTAGTTTACCAGTAGTTTTGCGAGAAATATTAAAAGAAAGAAAGAAAGAGAGAGAGAGAGAGAGAGAGAGAGAGAGAGAGAGAGAGAGAGAGAGAGAGAAACCAGCACATTTCCGCCCTTGTGCTGACCTACACTGGTGGGCAATGGCCGACCTGTTTTTATCTCATGGAGACACTGACTCGGAACTCCACAATCTCTCCACGGCTCACTACCACACCAGCCCTGTGCTTCAAACCCCCCATGGCCTTTGTGGTGCACCTCAGGCAAATCCACGCTTTGCCACTGTATCTTTCTCTCCGAACCCAGACCAGTCACTACGTGAAGGAAAATGCAACACAAACAGTTCAGAAACAATGGTGACTCAATCTCTGGGAGTAACAACTAAAACCTAATCTTGGAAGCTTTCGGAGGGACCCATGGCTCCAGCCGCATATGTAGCAGAGGATGGCCTTTGGTTCCTTGAAGGCTCGATGCCCCAGTGTAGGGGAATGCCAGGACAGGGAAGCAGGAGTGGGTGAGTTGGTGAGCAGGGGAGGGGGAGGGGATGGGGGTTTTGGAGGGGAAACCAGGAAAGGGGATAACATTTGAAATGTAAATAAAGAAAATATCTAATAAAAAATTTTTTAAAAATCTGATTCCTCCCATGGAATCAGATTCCATCCTTGCAGATCCACCATGATACCAGGAAACTCTAGCAGCTACATCTACATGCTGTCCCTGTTCCAAAAAGGGCCTCACTCTTGTTTGCTCCCTTCCTCCGTCCAACCCGGACGTCCTGCCTACTCACCCAGTGATTGGCTCCTTTGTTCATCAGGGGATTGGTTCATAAGAACAGCACCAGGCCCATCCATAATACAGTAGCACTTTCTTTTGCTTGTGATTTCTCACTGAAATTTTGGTGTTTCCACAAAATGCCAACAACTACATTATAGGTTATGTTTTCCATGACTTTCCATAATGATGCCCCAACTTCATGCTGGCCTTAACTATATTCTACTGCAGATGATATTGCATGGCACTGTGTGAGATTAACAGATTATAGCTCTGCATTGTGATAAAATTATTTCTTGATATTTTAAAATATCTGTTAATATGTAGCTCTGTAGCCCAGGCTGGCTCTGAACTCAGAGATCTGCCTGCCTCGCTGATTAATGGCATAGACCACCATACCCAGCACTGAAATAATCATTTTTATGGAAACCTTCTAGTAGGACTTCTACATAGCTAGTTGTTATACATGTCTAGCTTATGATTCTGACTGGGGATTTTACACATGCCTGTACACTCTCTAACAAATGCTGGGAGTTGCATTAATAACAAAAACAAAAGGATTTGGTTAGAGTGACCAGATCCACATTTCTTTGTATTTCCTATTCAGCTTAACTGTTACTCTAACTATGAAGAAGTCTATAAAGAACAGTCAGGCTTCTAAGAGACAGTTTCAGTCCTTCACTGTTATTAATCAAAACTACTTCCTGGATACATTGTTTCAATTTTGTTCCTTGGGTGTCTTTTTTTTTCTCTTTCTCCTGTTCTTTATTCATGCACATTCCCTATTCTTCTTCTGTGTCCCCTGTATTGCTTTTGCCTCCTAAGATCTGGTCCACTGTGTCTGGCTCCAGACTCCAAGTAACAGCACCGTATTCCTGAGAAGGGTTGTATCTTACATAGTTTGCATATAATAACCATCACACCAAGAACTAGATAGCTTATAGGTGGTAAATATTTATTTCTCACTGTTCTGGAGGCTAAAAGACTAAATTCATCATGTTGCCATGGTGATGAGATCCTACTTCCCCATGACGGAAGGGCAAGCAACCTCCTAGGTCTGTTAGATAAAAACCTTAATTCCACTCACGAGGACTGTGCCCTGACGGTTTATTAACCTCCTAAAGACTTCACCTTTTCTTTAATTAAAATATAATTACATCATTGTGTCCCTTCCCTTTCCTCCCTCCAACCCTTCACATGCATTGCTTTGCTCTCTCAAATTCTTGGCCTCCAGTTCTTCAATTGTTTATATATGTGCTAGCACCTGGCAAGAGATGCTGTCATTTCAAGGCTGAAAATAAAAGAGATTCCAAGTTCATTCAAGTGTGTGCCACATTGTCCAATCCATCGGCTGAGTGTCTGTCCACAAGATAGAATATGCCTGTTGTCTTAGTTAGGGTTTTAGTGCTGTGAACAGACACCATGACCAAGGCAACTCTTATAAGGACAACATTTAATTGGGGCTGGATTACAGGTCCAGAGGTTCAGTCTATTATTATCAAGGTGGAAGCCTGGCAGTATCCAGGAAGGCATGGTGCAGGAGGAGCTGAGGGTTCTACATCTTCATCTGAAGGCTCCTGGAAAAGACTGGATTCCAGGCAACTTTGAAGAGGGTATTAAAGCCTACAACCACAGTGACAAACCTACTGCAATAAGGCCACCCCTCCTAAATAGTACAAGTCCCTGAGCCAAGCATATATAAACTATCATATCCAGTCAGAATCTACAGTGTTTTATAACTAACCTCAGGTGATAGATATCTCTCCTGCCATATGCTAATGATCACATAGGCCGAGAAAGAGAGAAACACCAGGAGGTGAAGGTTATTAGTAATTACATAAAAGACTAAACATCACTAATTTCTTGCAATCTATTTTGTCTCAAGCTACAGAATTCTACTTTTGTCTTTGTCATGAACCTTTAAATCTAGTTGTCTTTGACATTACAATATTTCCATTACCTACTTGTCTTTGAGAGTATTTGGGTTTGTGACATTTAGTATAATCAAGGGTCTCATCATACCCTTCCTCATATATACGTATATGTGTGTGTATATATATGTGTGTATTAAATTATACCTTGATTATATAGCTACATAATTATATTCAACACAACTTTTTCTCAAGTTTCAACATTGCTTTAATTCTGCACATATATATATTTAGGCACCCTAATATGTCTGATGCCATATCAAACTGATACCAATATTTACGTTCATGTCAACACAACTTTTCAAAAGTAAGAGTATCAAAAACTTTATCATACTATTAGTGAAACAGACAATAAACAAAATAAAATGTGGAAAGCAAGTCAGCTTGTCGCTTGCCAGCCAATGTTTCTGACATGCAGCCTAGCACGCTTTCTTGCAAAGCCCCTTTTCAACCCTATCCCGAGATGTCAGATATTCTTGGTCACATTAAAGAGCAAAACCAGAGACAAGAGATAAGAAGTACAACTTTTAGTTCAATATAATACAAGCCTAACCCCAGCTGTTTAAACATCCCATGCCAGTAGGATTGCACTCCACAATTGGACACATTCAAGCCAAGCTTGGAAGATCTGCAGCAGGGAACTTCTGGACCCTAAAGGAGATCAGTCGGACATCCCTTAAGAAATGCTCTAAGCCTGAGTTGCTAAAACTTTCTCTGCTATCCTGATGGGAAGTAACATCCTTGCCCATTAGCCATGCTGAGGAACAGAGGCAGGAAGAACGGACTGTCTAAAGGATGCTAGAGATAAATTCTCACTACCCGGGCTTCATGTTCCTTTGATACTTCCTTCCCCCACCACCCCACCCTCATCCCCACCTCTCACCAGTCACGCTGTTTCCAACTTTCCTCCAGGACTGGAGATATGGTTCTTCGTGTCCTGAGAGTTATCTGAACTGCCCCATGTATCACTGTGAAGAAGACATGTGTGCACACAGTAGGTCATCACAAAATTTAAATTAGCCCTTGCTGGGTAGATTCCAATCCAAGGAAGGTATCTGAGAGGTGCTGGTCAAGGCTAGCATTTTCCTGGGTTTTAGAGTGAGGGGCTGTGAAAACGGGTGACTTGAGTGTTACTGCCGCCCTTCCTCGGTTATTATAGATCTGATTTGCATGGGGATGAATAACAGCAGCATCTTCGCTCTCAGATACCTTACTTAAAAAATAAATAAATAACCCGTGTCACCCCTGAAATTTGCACAAAATAAGCACAAACTTAACCATTTACCCAAACCACAGAATTTAGCCCATATTTAGGAAAAGTACTTTTCAGCTCATGGGTTTTTTTTTTCTTCCTCTTTTTTTTTCATCTGTATATCTCAATTATTTTCTTCAAAGGCACACTTAGTCGCCCGCTGCACAAAAAGACACCAATATGACACAATTTTAAAATTATATTTAATAGTGTTCGTGGCGTGTTCTACTTGGTAAGGAAAGAGGAAAAAGGTTAGATAGAGTCCAGGCAGTCCGTTATCTGCCAAGGACGGCTGGCAGGGAAAAGACAAGCTACTTGGTCCCTGCTTTATGTGGTCTGTGGCACCCTGGTACTTTCTGACACTGCCCCCAAATTTCCTTTATTTCACTTTCGACATCCAGCCTTTGTAAATCTTTCTCCCCTCCAGAGCTCTCCTCCACTGCATGTACTGTGTCCAATCACTCAGTGTTCATAGACTGCAAAGATTATGAGACCTCAGGAGATCATTGTCCCCCAGTTACAAACTACCATTTGCACCCAAAACTCTTAAAACCCCACTCATGAGAAAGTTACATAACAACTGATATGCCACACCACTCTGTTGGACTTGTTGACTTCTCACGGCCATGATTATTTAAAACTTGTTTTTCCCTCTTTTCGTTTGGGTTGAAAAAAAAAATGTCCTCAGTGAGATCTCCTTACTTCTGCACCCATGGTTTATCTTGCACAAGTACCCTCTCTCAGATTAGTGATTAAAAACAGCAGCCATTTATTTAACCTGTGATTCTGTTAGGCGGTGCTTGGGATCTTGGCTAGATTCCTGCATAGTCTGCGATGATCCTGCTAGGTCGGCTGGAGGCTGAGAGGAAGCCTCCAGGCTGAGGTTACTCCCCTCTGACCCCCAGGCTCCCTCACTTTCCACTAGGTGGGCTGGGTCAAGTGGTAGCAAGAGGTTCTTAAGAAGATTCCGATTAAGTGATCACTGTGTGTATGTCCATGTTTAGAGTTTGCCAGTATATCTGATATGAGAGAATACTATAGATTTTCGATCTGTAGTTTGCTCCACCATTATAAAGCCCAACATCTTTTATTAAGGTTGGGAATTCCTAAATATGGTTCAAAGGAAACAAATCACATCCCTTTAGAGATGGAATGAAATAAGGTCTTCTGAGTCATCTCGCCTTTAATTCAGACATGTTCCAGGATGTTTACATATAAAAGGATAATGCCTCTCCTAATCTGACCTTGATTGGTTATACGGCTCTGTGAGGAGGGTACCTGAGTTCATGCTATCCAGTGTGGAGCTGTGACTGTCCCTGAGATCTTTCATAAGCTATAAGATGTATGCTTTTGATTTTAATTGGAAAGACTTATAGAAAAGAGGATGGTAAAGGTAGGTTCTGAGAATTTTTTATGAAAATTTAATTAATTACATACAAGGACTAGGATCATGACTTTGGAGCCAAATAAAACTTTCCTTAATCCTAGCACCCAACTAAATTAAATAAAATGAGACAATTGACCAGCTCACTCTGTGTTCATATTCTCCTGCTCTCCCTCCCTCTCTCCCTTCCTCTCTCCCTCCCTCCTTTCCCTTCTCTCCTCCCCATCTTTCTTTCTTGCTCCAAGGATCCCGGTATAGGTATCATACAAGTTTAACCAGGTCATATGAACACTAATAAAATATAATATATGAAAAATTATTGATCAATGCCAAGCAGAGTATAGGTCCTCAAAAAATTGAATAGTCATTACTTAATAATTGCCTAATACCAATTTCTGCATTGATGTTGAAGAATTGAAGTTTTAGTATTATTAATCTGAACGTCTTCCTTTTTCCTTCTTCCATTACTTGATGAAGTTCCTGTCAGGGAAAATGGAAGGTTTAAGGTCCTTACACTGAATAATTCATAGAAAGACAGACAGGACGGCGTTGTCCTTATTATATCACATGCCATGACTACAACTCAGGAAGCACTGACTTTATTGAAGATGACGTAGGGAATTGCTCTGGGAGAGAGACAATAAATAGCCTTACAACACAATGCATAGCACATAATGGCTACTTAGAAATATTTATTTGCTGGTGGAGGATCCGGCTCAGTTAGTAGAACACTTACCTAGCAGGCATGAGCCACAGGTTCGATTCCCTGGTACTGTACAAACCAGGTGTGGTGTTGCACGCTTGTAACCTTAGCACTCAGGAAGTAGAGGCAGGAGAGTCAAAAGTTCAAGGTCATCCTTCGATAGGTATGGAGTCCAAGCTGAGCCTAAGCTACAGGCGATGTCCCAAAAATAATAACTCAGTAAATATGATCAAAAAGAAAATATTTAGTTTAAATGAGTGAATAGTCAACAGATTATGAACTGATTAAGTATTACTTTAGAATCCAATTAACCAAACCTATTGATTAAAAACTGCCTTTGGGGACCAGAGACAAATGCAACACACCCTAAAACAAAGGCTGTGTTATTAAAACTGTCACGGCTGGGTCACTGAGTGCTAAATAGGAATCTTCTTAATAGAACTCCTGGCTTGGTGTACGTTTCAATAGTAGGGCTGGAGAGATGGCTCAGCAGTTAAGAGCACTGACTGCTTTTCCAAAGTTCCCAAGTTCAAATCCCAGCAACCACGTGGTGGCTCACAACCATGCGTAACAAGCTCTGACCCCCTCTTCTGGGGTGTCTGAAGACGGCTACCGTGTGCTTACATATAAGTTTCAATAGTTTTTGCTTTATTTTTAAGATTTATATTTGTTGGTTTGGGCATGCATGCACGTGCAGTTCATACCTGAAGAGGCCTAAAAAGGACATTGGATGCCCTGAAGCTAAGGTTACAGGTAGGTTAAGGTACCCAGTGTGGGTGAAGGAACCCAAACTCTGGGCCTTTGGAAGAGCAAGAAGCACTCTTAACTTTGATCTGTTTGGCCATCTCTCCAGTCTCTGAAATGATGTTTAAAGATGTGCAAAAAAGCATAAATAAAAAATACAGTACAATTTTAAAGAAAAAATACTTTTTTCCTGTTTTTTCCCTTTTCCCTTATTGGCAGTGGCCAAGCTACAAACATGCCGTGCTCAGCAGGTTTAGAGATACAGACTATATTAATTGTTTTTGAAAACTCTCTAGTGCTTCATATCATCACTCAAAGCAAAAAGACTCCCTTAATTAAGTGTCAAGAACTATTCCGTGAATTTTTGCCAGCATTTCTGCTAGCCAGTAAAGTTAATTGACAATCTTTAATAGAGGATCTTAGAGAAACTCGTATCATAATTAACATAATTTAAGGTGCTGAGGAGGCATGAATTATTCACCAATGGCATCTTTGATCTTTAGAAGAAAGTGCTCAAATGCAGCATCTTACATAATAGGTCCGTGTACATTAGTACTTACACTCATTAGTGTAAATCAGTAATTCTGAATGTTGCTAATTAGCCAGCCTGAGAACAAACACAACGAGAAATAGCATCACTACTAATCGATGAAATGCAAATCAGAACCACTGTCAGGTAGCACCTCTCTCCTGTCGGCATGGCTGTTATCAAAAGTACAAAAGATAGCAAGTATCAGTCCATTACTAGAAAGTAAGGAAAAGCAAAGAACGCTGTGGCGGGAACGTAACTTATCACAGCCACTGTGGAAAACAGTAAGAAAGTTACTTTAAAAATTAAAAATAGAGGATGGGGAGATGGTCCGGCAGTTAGGAGCACCCGCTGTCCTTGCAGAGGACCCAGGTCCAGGTTGTAGCATCCATGCAGCTGCTCCAGGCTGTCTGTTAGTACAGTTCTAAAGCATCTGATGCCCTTTGGCACAGGTACCAGACATACAGGTGGCGCATGCGCAAACAAGTGGGCACGCATTCTAACACAATTATTTAATTAAATTAATTAATAAGTTAATTAATTAAAATTTCTAACTAAAAATAGAAGGCTGGGAAATGAAGTCAGTATATGGAAAGTTGGCTGATTCCTCTGTTTATTGCAACATATGGATACCTAAGGATCCAGCCATGGGAAAAATTGGACATTGTGTGATCTAGTCACAGAATGCTATTATACTTGTGGGTTTGTTTTTAAAGATTTATTTATTTTACATATGTGAGTACAGTGTTGCTATCTTCAGACACACTGAAGAGGGCATCGGATCCCATTCCAGAGGGTTGTGAGCCACCCACGTGGTTGCTGAGAATTGAACTCAGGACCTCTGGGAGAACAACCAGTGATCTTAACCGCTGAGTCACCTCTCCAGCCCTCTTCTTGTGTTTTAAATGACAAAGATTCTTTCCAGGTTTTGTAGCAAAATGTGCTGAAATAGGTTTTAGGCAATTTGATTTTCAGGGACACACAGAAGATGGAGTAAGAGAGCCAGCAACAACGTCCAGAGCTAAGGAAATCCCTAAATGTCCCGACTTTAGAGGAAAGGGACCTCTAAACTTAGAGGCGGGAGGGTCTTCAAGCTTAGTGGATTAGTGAAGGCACTAGACAGGACGCAGGCAGTGATTTTGGAAGGCAATCTTAGCATACAATCCTAGGTTAGTGCCATTCCGTAGTAGGAGATTGGAGGCTAAGGAACGGATAGGATGAAAGGCGTGGCCACTCCTGTCTACAGAGTTATCGCCAGCACTCTAACAATTTGGCAATTAGCCAGACTTGACCATCCAACAGTATGGATATATTGCCCAAAATACTATGTTGTGAGCAATGAATCAGTGGCACAGTGTTACCTCTCAAATTCTTAGAAATAGGCAAAAGAAAACAGTAAGGTAAAGAAAAAGTCAAATAATATGAGGAAATATGATGGAGTTCTTTCTTACCTCTCTACCCTACCCACAGGTTTCTTAATGATATTTACATATCTCTGTTTTCCCAATCAGTCTGAGAGTTATTTTCCTCTTGCCAATGACAATTTAGCTGTTTTTGCTCTTTGTTCCCTTCTAGAGACACTCCCATGCTTCTAATACAAATTACAATCATTTTAATGTATCAAAATTTAGCATGTCCTTTTTTCTTTAAAAAAAAACGATCTTTCTCCTCTTTTACATTTATTTATTTATTTTCTGTGAGTATACCATCGCTGTCTTCAGACACAGCAGAAGAGGGCATTGGATCCCATTACAGATGGTTGTGAGCCACCATGTAGTTGCTGGGAATTGAGCTCAGGACCTTTGGAAGAGCAGTCTTAGCTGCTGATCCATCTCTCCAGCCCCTAACATGTTCTTTATATTAGTATCTTGGGCTTATTTTCACCAGAGAGTACTTACTTAGCCAAACCCCTACACAATGGCTATACCGTGTGCTGTCGTTGCTACAACAGCGTTTTTGTTTCATCTGCAGCTGCTATGTTTAAAATATTCTGACACATGAAATGTAGGGTAGGCAGGGGTTTATTTCAGCTCAGGGTTTCAGATTAAAGTCCACCCATCATTGCCATGAAGAAGTAGAGACTTATGACATCTAATCCTATCCATGCAGGAGCGCAGAGTAAGAAAGGACTGTGAGGCCAAGTGTAGTGCAGATTATATTGAGTCTTTCTCAACAAGTTCCCATTTGTTCTTGCATCTAGAAGAGCCTAGTGCTGCCAAGTCCTAACAGCCTGAGTTCTCTGAAGTGTAAATCTTGGCCCCTCCATTTATCCAGTTGCTGGCTGAGCCAGAGTTTTCTTTCTGGTGTCAGCAATTTAGTTACCCAGCTTGTCCATCTGCTTCCCACCTCCAAAGTTATGTTTCTGCTGCCTTTTCTCAAATTCTCTCTTTTTATAGTTCATCTTTTTAAATTATCTCATCACTGTGTCTTTGCGAGTTCTCAGAGAGAAAGGACTAGATATGTATATTCATTCTGTCACCTTGTCTTACTAATGTGTGTGCATGCATAGCTCTCTCTCTCTCTCTCTCTCTCTCTCTCTCTCTCTCTCTCTCTCTCTCTCTCTGTCCTTCTCTCTCTCTCCATATATGTGTGTGTGTATACATACACACACACACAAACACTCCATATATATGGAGTGTTTGTGTGGGGGTGTGTGCACTTGCATGTGCATGGACATGCTTGAGTGTGTGCTTGCATGTGTTTGTGCTTGTTAGATCACAATATAATATACATTTCTTCTTATGGATAGAAGTCAAAGAATCTGAAAAGTACTATAAAACAAGTTAAAAAAAGTAAGCCTAGCCAGCTACTAATCATATTTTTCCTTAATATAAAAATCCCTCTGTAGATTTGAAAGGGGCATTCACAGAAAATTCTAGATTTATTTCTTTGAGGAAAGGAAGGTAAACTGTATTTGCTCTTACGTTTGAATGTGTTGCTTTGTTTTTTTGTCTTGGGTACTGGGCTGTTTATGCTGAGTTCTAAGTGTTTCATTCTTAGTAAGAAGTTTATAACACTAAAATATAAAATAGACCACACATACACTAAGTAATACCAACTCCGTGAATCTGTGGTTTTCATAAAATAGACCACACATACACTAAGTAATACCAACTCCGTGAATCTGTGGTTTTCAATTGTGCTTACATTTGCCAGGTATGCTTTACAGTTATTCTTTCAAAACTCAAAATTTATTTGATTTTGAAAGTAGCATATTCTGTATATAAGAATACTTTGACTTATTTTCAAATAAAATAATTTGCCTTCTTTTTCAGATTTTTTTTCCATAGTGGACTTATTTTATCCTATAGTCTTTAGATTTTATGGATATATATTCACAGTTGCAGCCAATGCTGTCTCACCACTGTCTGACTCTAGAAACTCAATGAGACAGTTTCCTAACTCTGCTCAGAAGCTATTTGCTCCATAGTAGGGTTTGGGATTTTACTTAATCATGAATGTAAATAAATAGATGGAATGTAAGTAGTTAGTTAGCTGGGCGGTGGTGGATGCCTTTAATCCCACCCAGCACTTGGGAGGTAGAAGCAGGCAGATCTGTGAGTTCAAAACCAGCCTGGTCTACAGAGTGAGTTCCAGGGCTACACAGAGAAACCCTGTCTAGAAAAACCAAAAGAAAAAAATAAGTAGTTGATTAGTTAGTTAGTTAGTTAGTTAGTTAGTTAGTTAGTTAGTTAGAAAGATAATAGATAGATAGATAGATAGATACATACATACATACATACATACATACATACGAGACATAGAGACATACATACATACATAGATGGATGGATAGATACATAGATAAAACATAGATACATAGATAAATACATAGATAGATACATAAATGGTTGGATAGACAGACGACAGACAGGCAGACAGATAAGCACAATAGATGATGAAACCATAAGAATAATATCAAGAAATCAGCTACATGGATAAGAAGGCCTGATATCATGGAGTTTACTATGCATTAAATAAAATGGTTTCTAAACAATCAAACATAATATGACGAAGTAATCATTACAGTAAGGGTGTAATTACAGTGGTAAAGCATTTACCTGATACATGCTAGGTCCTTGGTTCAGAAACTACACAATACAAGGACAAACACCCAGCAAGAAATATGTATAACCAATAAGGGAAGAAAGGGTTAATCCATTCCTTGGACCCCCAGTGTATTCCCTAAAGGTAACAGACAACTGAAAATAAAAATAACTGCTAGAGTCACTGATAAGTGGATATTAGCCCAGAAGCTCTGAATACCCAAGAGACAACTCACATATCAAATCATTCCCAAGAAGAAGGAAGGAGAGGGCCCTGGTCCTAGAAAGGCTTGATGCAGCAAAGTAGGGTATTACCAGGACAGAGAAGTGGGAAGGGGTTGATTGGAGAATGGGCGGAGAGAAGAGAACTTATGGGACTTATGGGGGGGCACTGGGAAAGAGGAAATCATTTGGAATGTAAACAAAGAATATAGAAAATAAAAATAAATAAATAAATAAGTAAATAAGTAGATAAATAATTGAATTAATTAATTAATTAATTAAAAATAACTGCTAGAATGCAAAATAGAATTACAGTTTTCCAAGCGTCACAAGTTGCATGAGTGGTGAACCTTCAACAGTTTCTTCTGCTTAGTCTGAGGTTCACCTCATTTGAGCATTCCCTGCTCCTGTTGGTACTCTATGCACTTTACAATCCTCCCGCTGAATATATTAAGCATGCAGAAATTGCCAACCAAAAAGAAAGGGGAAAAAAAAAAGAGATGATGGATTGGGTGTGTGGATAGCACACCTTGGAGAGTATCCAGGTGATGTCTATACAGCACCTGGCAGAACTGGGTCATCTGGTATACCTAGAACATAGGATGGAAAGACCATAAAACAAAAAGGCAAAGCCAGAGCTCTCAGAATAAATTTCTCTTACATGGCAAACCAGAGATGTTTAATTTCAGTCTGTTAAGAAATTGACTTTGACAGAAAGCATCAGCTGATGCAGAAGAAATGTGATTAAAGCAGAATATGCCAAATTTTAATAAGATTTGCCTCAAAGGTTTTGGACCAAATTTTTTTCTTATACTTTATGATTTAATTTCGAATGCAGGGAAGAAAGATGAAGAGATGTTATTCTCTAACAGGTAATGTGCTAACACTGGACTGGGCAAAGGTGTTCTGGTGATTCAGGGCACAATCTATTGAATCTGGTTACTATTAAGGCATTATAACCTAAAGATTACAGGGAAATAGTTAAAACTAGTGCTGAGATGAAGATTGTCCCTACATGAAATTCCACGGGCCATGAGAGAAACTCTTGGTACAAAGCACAAGGACAGTATCAATGATTTGGGAACTTACCCTGTCGTATCTTATGTATACCTTCTGTTCTACAAAATGTTGAAGAAGTATATGGAATTGCGAAGTATTAGAGTTAGTATTTATCCATGCCTACAGTACATGACAATGAACTTGGAGGATTATTACAAATAAGGGATAGCTAATTTGGTATAACTACTGGAAGACAAGATAAGGCCAGATGAACTCCCTCTTACACAGGTATGCTCATATTATAACATGATCAGTGGGCATACTAGGTCAGTCCCTATCAAGTTGGATATTTTTGGCACATCTACAGAAACCAAAGCTGGAACTGCTTCCTAATTAGATGTTGATATTGCTTCCCCCTTTCCTATACAACCAAGAAATTATAAATAAGATAAGAAAATTTATTCTTCTGGATGGGACATAAACATTAAAAGCAAGTCTTACATAAAATCTACCTGTTGCCATGAAAAATTATAGTTCACTTACTGGAGGCTGGAGATGAACTTCAAATCCATTTAAATGGGACCTATAACTAAAGCTGGAGCATGTGTGTTTCTAGTTCTCTAAGGATTGCCATGATGCCCGTGGCACTCCTGAGGTGGAGGAGGTAAGTGTTCTTAAATAATTCTCTGTGACCTACAAATTCAAGACTGAAGACATTGCTGTGGATTTGAGGCCAGCAGTTGTTGCAGCCTGGGGTGGACAGCTGTGGCTGGGATAGACTGGCGTACTCTGACACACACTTCCCACGACCGTCATGACTGCCGGGTCATCTGTCGCTCCTGCTGCTCGGGGATCTGTGTTTTGGGTTGCTCTTCAGTGTTTACTAACAGTGTAATCTCTGTTGTTCAAAATCTAGAATAATTATTTTCAGAGTAGTTCTGCTGAATTATTATCATTTCTCCATTTCTCCCTTCCTTCCTTCCTTTCTTTTTTCTTCTTTCTTTATTGGGTAGCAAGAACAATTGCTACAACTTGACACACAAAAAAATGTTTTACAACATCCAGTTCTGTCTCTTTTTTTGCAAGAAAAGTTTGTGGAGGCTGGAGATATTGCTCAGTACCTTCTTAGCACACAGAAAACCCTGGGTTCCATCCCCAGCACTACATGACTTTAGCTCATGCCTTTAATCCTAGTACTCATTAGGTAGATAAAAGCCAGAGATAAGAAAGTTAAGGTCATATTCAGCTACAACAGCAAGTTCAAAGACATAGGGGAATCTATGAAACATAGTCTAAGGAAGGAAAATAAAGAAAATGGGAGAGAAAGAGGGAGGAAGATACAAAGATAGGTGTCCTGCAAACTGTAGTACTGTAAGTTCTGTTTAAATTGTGAGGTGTATATTTTTTGCTAAGACAATTGGACAATTTGCCCTGGGGGGAAATCATAAAGCCTCTAATTTGTACAGAGCACAGAACTTAGTCTGTCTCCAAATTACTCAACACAATGAACATTTAATTTAATATTTCGAAATATTTCCATAAGCCAATGTTTTAAAAAAAATTAGTCCTCAAAAGAAATCTGTTGTGAGACTTGGCATAGTGGCACATGCCTGGGAGGCAGAGGCAGGGGAATCTCTTTTAAGGCCAACCTGGTCTGCAAAGTAAGTTCCAGAACAGCCAGTATGTTATACAGAGACACCCTGTCTCAAAGGGAAAAGGAAAGAAAGAGAAGGGAGGGAGGAAGGATGGAAGGAAGGAAGGAAGGAAAGAAGGAAGGAAGGAAGGAAGGAAGAAGGGAGGGAGAGAGGGAGGGAGGGAAAGAGGGAAGAAGGAAGGAAGGAAGAAGGGAGGGAGGGAGGGAAGAAGGAAGGAAGAAAGGAAGAAGGAAGGAAGGAAGGAAGGAAGGAAGGAAGGAAGGAAGGAAGGAAAACAAGAAAGATTTGTTTTGAAACTTGATGGGTATCATTTACTTTCAGACATTTATTCACATTTCCATCACATTTATTCTGGTATTTATTTGTATGGAGGGCATTGCACAGATGCCATGGCATGTGTGTAAAGGTCAGAGGGCAACCTGTAAGAGTCATTCTCTCAAGCCGGGCGTGGTGGTGCACGCCTGTAATCCTAGTACTTGGGAGGCAGAGGCAGGCGGATTTCTGAGTTCGAGGCCAGCCTGGTCTACAGAGTGAGTTCCAGGACAGCCAAGACTACACAGAGAAACCCTGTCTCGAAAAAACAAAACAAAACAAAGAGTCATTCTCTCTTTCTACCATGTGGGTCCCAGGAATCAAACTCAGGTCATCAGGCTTGGCCACAAGCACCTTAACCCACTGGCCTACCTCACCAACCCATGACATATCTTTTCAGGCATTAACTCAAACATACACCTTTCCTTTCTTAGTTTTTTGTTTTTTAAGAATTCTGTATATGTATATCTTTTTTTTTTTATCAAACTCACCCCATTCTTTCTCTTCCGGTTATATTTTTTTTACTATACTATTATTTCTAAGGCTAATGGATGAATTTTTCAACATTATCCCCTTCCCATATATCTACAAAATTATCTTTTACCATCCAAATGAACCCAAACTGTGCTCTAATTTTGATCATGCCCTAACTTCTTTTTGAAACAACAAAGAGGTGCCATCTCGACAGTTAGGCTTGACATCGTGATATAGTGTATATTTTCACAAAGCACTGATTTATTTAAATTGGGTGTACTTTTATTCTTTTGCATACCATTAGGAGTTGATTTCAAAAAATAGTCTAGGAAAAAAATGTAAGCCGGACGGTGATAGCATATGACTTTAATACCAGCACTCCGGAAGCAGATGTAGGTGAATCTCTGAGTTCAAGGACAGCAAGGGCTACACGGAGAAACCTGTCTCAAGAAAAAGAGAGAAAGAAAGAAAGAAAGAAAGAAAGAAAGAAAGAAAGAAAGAAAGAAAGAAAGAAAGAAGGGAGGGAGGGAGGGAGGGAGGGAGGGAGGGAGGGAGAGAGAGAGAGAGAGAGAGAGAGAGAGAGAGAGAGAGAGAGAGAGAGAGGGAAAAAGAGGTATAAAGCTTCATGTGATGATACTGATTTCATCTTATTCCAGTGTGTACATAAATACAAAATCATATCATGCAGGCTATGGTGTGCATGGCTAAAGCCCAGCATCCTGGAGGTTGGAGCAGGAAGATCAAGAATTCAGATGTAGGCACGCACCATAACAAGATGCCGACTGAATAATGGAGGCCAAAAAGCATCATGTTGTACCTCCCTAAGGCATACCAATATTATGTGGTCAGTCAAAGAATAAAATTGATAAAAGATACGTTTTAACAAGCGTGGGTTAACGTTATTATGGGAGAAAGGTAGAGTTAAAATAAGTACTTGAAAAGAGATAAGTCTAGACCAAAAATTATATTATCTGTTTCCTGGGTTGGCTAGTTTGTTTGTGCCTGAGGGAAACAGCCAATCTGTTGGTAGCTTAGCAGCAGCTAGCACAGGGCTGAAAGGGGGCCACGCCAAGGACGTTGAGAAATGGGATTGTGTTACTGCTTCGGGGCCCAATGTGTCACTCTAGACTCAGCTCAGATCAAAGAAATTGTCCTTGGCTTAGCACATGCCTAACGTGAACCTTCTAAATTTAGGAAGAGGCTTAAGGTGGTATGAGATGCCGGAGGGTGGCAGAGCCACCTTATCCTGTGTAATAAGCAGCGCAGGAAGGAACCGTTGGAGAATATACCGTGACTCATGACAGAAGGTAACAAATCGGCCGTCACTACCATTAATGGTGGCTATTTCGATGTGCGTTCCCTGAGGCCCAATGACAGATGACTTTTGTGCGTTTCCTTTTTATAAGTGTGCTGGGGTCTCTCCCACTCCTACTGTAAGAAATGTACCGCAATCCTGGCCGCTTTGACGTTTTGGATCTTTGAAAAAAAAAATCTCAAAAGTGGCACCTGTGCATGAAGAAGTCAGAGGACGGCCACAGGGGTCAGCCCTGCATTTCGTGTGAGACAGTCTCTTGTCCTTGGACCTCACCACTCTCCACCACTGAACTATACACCCACCCCACGTCGTCTCTATTAAGGACTTTCTTTGTCCATTTGTATGAATACCACGAATAGTTATCGTAAGTGTGATAGACGTATAAATGGTGTTTGTATTTTGCAGGTTTTCCAAATCAAGCAGTTCGGGTACTCTGACACTGTGTGTGCCAGGACATCTGGCATGGTAGCTTCTAGGAATTCCCCTGTCTCTACCTCCCACCTCTCAGTGGGAGCACTGGGCTTTATGTGAATTCTTGAGAGTTATACTCACCCCCCACAACTGTGTTGCATCTTCCCTGGCCTAATTTTAAGTTTTTTGGGTTTTTTTTTATATTTTTTTTATTTTCTATATTCTTTGTTTACATTCCAAAAGCTTTCCCCTTTCCCAGTTCCCCCCTCACCATATGTCCCATAAGTCCTCTTCCCTCTGCCCATTCCCCAATCACCCCCCAACACCATTTCTCTGTTCTGATACTCTCCTACAAAACTGGATCCAGTCTTTTCAGGACCAGGGTCCTCTCCTTCTTCTTCTTGGGAATCTTTTGATTTGCTAATTGTGCCTTGAGTATTCAGAGCTTCTGGGCTTATTAATATCCACTTATCAGTGATTGCATTCCATGTGTATTCTTTTGAGATTGGGTTAGCTCACTTAGGATGATATTTCCAGATCCAACCATTTGCCTACAAATTGCATGAATTCATTATTTTTAACTGCTGAGTAGTATTCCATTGTATAAATATACCACATTTTCTGTATCCATTCCTCCTTTGAGGGACATCTGGGCTCCTTCCAACTTATGGCTATTATAAATAAGGCTGCTATGAACATAGTGGAGCACGTGTCTTTATTGTATGCAGGGGATTCCACTGGGTATATGCCCAGGAGTGGTATGACAGGGTCCTCTGGAAGTGTCATGCCCAATTTTAACTTTTAATAGCCATAAAAATTTGCTCCAACTTATGTTTTTAATATTAATGCTCAAGGATCCTAAACCCATCTAATTTTGTCATTGCTAGCTACTTGTATAAATAACATAGATAAAAGTCTATATTATTAATTTGTGGATTTTTATTTGTAGTACCTGAATATTTTTAGCACTTTTTAAAGTTAGTATTATTACTTGTTTCTTTTAGATAGATAGATAGATAGATAGATAGATAGATAGATAGATATAGAGAGATAGATTAGATGATGTATATAGATGATATAGATGATATATAGATAGAGATAGATATATAGATAAATTATTTGAAGGCTGGAGAATCAAACTCAGAACCTTGTGCTTTCTAGCCACACTCTGCAACTGAACTATATCTCCTGTCCAAATCACCTGTTGAATAATTTATTTGCCCATTTATATGGGTATCACAATTAACTGTCCTAAGCATAGTGGACACATAAATATTGCTTATATTTGCAGGCATTCCAATTTAAACATTGTTGGTATTATTATGATTTAGTTACTATGGGCACTTATTTTCTGTCTTCATGATCAAAACTGTGACTCTCTCTGTTATAATTTCTCTACTTCCCCAAACCTGCTGACACAATTCTTCTGCTACAGAAAGAAAATAAATGTGTTTGGCTAGGTTTCTGACAATTTTATCTGATGCTGTTCTCTACATCTGAAGATGTAAATTTCCTGTGTTGCAGTTTCCTGTGTTTTCGGCAGTTGCTTCTTTACTAGATTGATTATGAACCCTTTAGGAGTCAGGCTGGGCAGCACTGGGGACAGGAGATGGTAACTAGACTTCCATTGAAGGCTGACACCTTCAGGCTGAGTTACATACCAATTAGTGTTTCGTGGTAGCTCAAAGCCTTCTCATCACCAATTCATCTGAGGATTTGCTTTCTAAATGTGGGCATTTCCTGTTGTCTTGTGAAGTACTTATATTGTCTCAAATTGCAACTCTGAAAAACATACAGGGAGAGAGAGAGAGAGAGAGAGAGAGAGAGAGAGAGAGAGAGAGAGAGAGAGAGAATCATTAAAAACACCCTCTTCAGCAGCTGTGGCTCAGAAAGTCCCTGTCATTAGCCCAGCTATGGTCAGTGCTTCTTGCCGCCGCCACCGGCTGCACTTGGATTTCTCTACAATCTGAAAAAAACGATTGTGTTTTCTCTGATGCCTGTGTCTGGTGGCAGTATGGATGTACTGGATTAGCATCGGGGCCTCCAGCATACAGGCACCATTTCTGCTGTTTGGCTTCTACCTTCAGTTCCAGTGTTGATCTTAGGGCAGCCTTGGAATTGGCTACTATTTTTTTTCCTATTCCCATGTTCTAAAATGCAGCCAGGACTAAAACCAACTCTACCACTTGGAAATTGCCAGGAGGGACTGAATCTTAAAAGGCAGCTTACTAAGAGAAAGAACTAGAAATTACCTGTCCTTTCATAAACATCTGCATCTTGGTATTAGAGTGTTCCATGAGAGGGGGGAAAATATTTTAGCTATGTTTCCAGAATTCCTTCAGTTGCATTTTATACTTCTTTTTCTGTGCCAGGGATGAACAGCACAAGGCAGGAAGCTTGTCCAAAGTGAGAAGGCATTTGGGGCACCGCCTTTCATTGACGCTTGGACACTATGGTTGGGCTTTTTCAGATATGTTTGAGAATCCCATGGACTCATGTTCTCAAATGACCTACCAAAGTCTCACAGTCCAGTGATAGGAGGGGAGGGGAGACCTGGCGGGGGGCACAGATCCAGCCTCCACTGAAGATTACCCATCCTCAGCTGCTCACTGGTCATAGAGGCTTCTAAGCTGTTAGGAACCATAAGGGTTTTAATGAATTAACTTTACTAGAAAGAAACTTGATATACCAAAATACGAATGAAGCAAAATCCTGTTGTCTTTCTCATTTTGGCGGGCCTCGGATTAAGGATGAGAATAACATCTAAGTTAGTTCCCTAGTTCCGCACTCAACAGAGATCAGTTTGATGTTTATTTGCTCTAACAAAACCTACCCTAAGCCAGGCGGTGGTGGCACACGCCTTTGACCCCAGCACTTGGCAGGCAGAGGCAGGCGGATTTCTGAGTTCGAGGCCAGCCTGGTCTACAGAGTGAGTTCCAGGACAGCCAGGGCTACACAAAGAAACCCTGGGCGGGGCGGGGGGGGGGGCGGTGAACCCTACCCAAAGAGCAGAAATGAGGGCTGGTGAGATAGCTGCGCCAATAATGGTTGCTTGCTGTCAAAATGATCGCATGAGTTTGATCCCCAGAACCTTCTGTTACAAGGATAACAGAAGAAAAGGATCAACTCCCACAGGTTGTCCTCTGGACTTCACATACATGTTCACACATACATGTACACACACACATACACACTAAGTAAATGTCATCAACCAAGCAGAAATGATTGTTGAATTTGTGCCTGAATGTTTGAGTTATACAATGGTATGACAAATCTGCCCAGTAAGACACCTCTGAATATAAATACAGTTGGTATCTAGTTCTCATTTTCAGTCTAGACCTCCTCCCACCAAGGTAGTTGGACCATGTGTCTTCCAGACATCTAGGCTGGGGTTGAGGAAGTACAGCAGTAACCCGGGAGCTGTCATGGGATCGTTCGGGAGAGTCCCAGCTCCATCTTGAGTCAGCCATGAGCACTGGTTTTATTACCTGCACTTTGTGGTTATTGTGACAATCCCCATGTACTGTTCCGGGAGGGGAAAATCAGTTCCCTTCAAGAATGCAGTCCCTGACAGGGGTGGGGTGTCCTAGGATTGCTGAGTGGTCTCAATGGAGAAAAACAACATGCCATTGGCAGTGGGGGGGGGGGGAAGGGACCATGGCAGAATAGTGGGTCAAGGAAAAACTGGGATTGAAGGAATAGGAGATCATACTTGAGCAAAATACATCAAATGCCTATAAAAAATTTTCTCAAACAATAACGTTTTTATTTACAAATGACCCTGCATCTTATGCTGCTTTATGTAAAATTATGCTACCTTTTAAAGAGGTCATCAATATGGGTATTGCTATATCTGCCCTCCCCATGTCCTCTTCAGTGGCCCCGGTTTTTTGAAGCACATTACCTCTCCTTAGAGTTCAGATGAGAGAAAACAATCGCGTGCCTCACTTTTGAAGAAGAGTATCAAACGCTCCCAAGACTTCTATCCTGGAAGCCCTGAAGAGTGTTATCTGATATTGCCTGTGAGTAGCTAGTATCTGTGCATCTCACAGGATGCTGGTTTTAGCTCTGTCAGTCAGCTAGTGTACACGTGTTGTCTATCTTCCAATCTTCTCTTTCCCTTGTGTACTCTTCCTCGAAGCTCCCTCATATATACACACCCAGAGCTCCTATAGGGTATAAGGTACCTCAGCACACAGTCAAGGCAGTTAGACTGCTCCAAGCTAGATCTTCCAGTCAATGCAGTATGAGCACATCGCCATATGAAAGGAATAGGCATACAGAAGGGAAACCAGAGGTCAAGAGGGCAGGCAAAAGGTACGCATGGGAAGATATCAAAAGAACGGCTCTGCATGTATCACTTTAGTCTTCCTGTGGCCTTGGAGAAGCTCCCTAGCCTTCTGGGCCTTACTCCCATACTGTGAAAAGCCAGGGGTAATAATAGACGCACATCTCCAAGTGTTACAATCAACCAGAAAGTTAATCTGTTTGGTTTATACGGAACTGATTTTCATATGCAAACTGCTCTTCTCTTGGCTTTGGTTGTAGCTGCTGAAGTAAGTGCTCTCAGGACTCCACCATTGCCAGGCCGGCAAGCTATAAGCAGTCAGCCTTCTCCGGTCTGCTGCTTAAGTAACTGGCTCAGCCACAGGGCTAATGAGGTCAGTGTCCTGGGATTGGAGCTCTATAGAGGCAGACTAATGAATTGAAGAGTCCAAAGACAGTTTCCTCGACTCTAGACGGCTGCAATTTGAATAACAGCTATTAGCTTTCAAGGACCAGGGCGAAAGGCATGAGTGCATCATCAACACAAACTCGTCACTACCATCCCCCAGGCGGAGAACAACCCCGGGGAAAATGTCTGCGCCAAATCACCATCGATGTGGATGAGTTTGTAGAAGGACTTGGCAACACCAAGGCCTGGGCTTCTACCTCATCAGCTGGTTACACGCTCAGTCTGCAAGGGTCCCCACCTTTCCTAGGTGAGACGAACCACCCAGTATGTCCCGGCCAGAAACTGTCGGTGTTAAGTTGTGTTTGTCTCTTGCAGCCGACACAGCCCTTGGCATCGACGAGGTATATGACGAGAAAGGATGCCAGTGTGACGTGTCTGTGGAGGACCTCACCCCACCGCTTAAAACTGTCATCCGAGCAATCAGGTGGGTAAAACCTGAGAACAAAACCGTGCGTCTGGCTCATCTCTGATTCTTTGAATTACTGTGGGGCTGTTTGGTTCTCTCTCTCTCTCTCTCTCTCTCTCTCTCTCTCTCTCTCTCTTTTTCCAACCAGGTAAGTTTCCTGGGATAACTATTTCCCCTTGGTGTGTTCACCCACATGCCTTTTAATTCACTAAGTATTTTTTTTTTCTTCATAAGGAACTGTACTGCATGCAACAAGAAATACAGGTGGGTGGGATTTGAAAAGCTAAGCAACCAGAGAGATTGCATAAGAGCTAGTGTACAGGGTTGTATTTGTTGCTTGCGGGACATTTGGTTTATTGATGCAACAAGACCTAGATTTTTTTTCAATTGTTTTATGCCTTTTATTCAATAATATATGTTCCATATTTTGTACCAAAAGAAAACCCCTCTAGGCTATTTGGAATAAGGCTGAGCTCTGGCCATTAGAAGCCTGAGGTTCTGTGCAGTGGCTCTTTCCATTCTGAAAAGTAACTGTTCATACACAAGGGCTCTTAATCTGGTCCCTGTACAATGTCGAAGAGCTAAGAGAGGACCCATATCAGTTCCAGCTCATATCAGTGCAGTTAATTGTTTGCTTATAGCATGGTGTTAGATGTGCCTTTGAGATTTCACTGGGAGATAGGTATTGGGCAAGCAGAAATTAGTTACCAGTAAATGCTTGTGGTGATGAAGAAAACCATAATGTCATGAAAATGTATGTGCTTTCAGAAGATGCTTAAAGGATCTGTCTCCACAGTTGAAACTAAGCGCAGGAAAGGTTAATTGGCCTACACAAAGGAAGATTCCAACTGGGCCTGGGTGGTCATAGATTATGCCTCACATCAATAACTGCAGTAACTGTAGAAAGTACCTCCAGACTTCCTCAGTGGGTACCAGTTTGAGTAACCAGTTAAATAGTCATCATATAGCCATGGACAACCTAGCTGAAGGAGGGAGACTGTGAGTCTGAGGTCAGCCTGGAGTACATAGGAAAACTCCACAAAAGGAGGACCTACACACACACACACACACACACACACACACACACACACACACGGTTTAAAATAAAACTAGTTTTGTAAGACACGTAATTCAAAGACCACTCAATACTATGTATGTATTTGTGTATGTGTATGTATACATATATACATGCGTGTGTGTGTGTGTGTGTGTGTGTGTGTGTGTGTGTGTGTCAAAGGGTAGTAATGGGGCTTCAAAGAGAACACTGGTTCCTCTTGCAGGGGACCCGTTTGATTCCCAGTACCCACATAGCTGCTCACTGTAATTTCAGTTGCAGTGGATCTAGTGGCCTCTTCTAGCCTCCTCAGGCACAAGGCATTTGTATACAGCACAAAAGCACCTATACCCATATACTAGCTGGTTTTGTGTGTCAACCTGACACAAGCTGGTGTTACCACAGAGAAAGGAGCCTCCCTTGAGGAAATGCCTCCATGAGATCCAGCTCTGGGGCATTTTCTCAATTAATGATCAAAGGGAGAGGGCCCCTTGTGGGTGGTGCCACCTCTGGGCTGGTAGTCCTGGGTTCTATAAGAAAGAAAGCTGAGCAAGTCAGAGGAAGCAAGCCAGTAAATAACATCCCTCCATGGCCTCTGCATCAGCTCCTGCTTCCAGGTTCCTGCCTTGTGTGAGTTCCAGTCCTGACTTCCTTTGGTGATGAACAGCAATATGGAAGTGTAAGCTGAATAAACCCTTTCCTCCCCAACTTCCTTATTGGTCATAATGTTTTGTGCAGAGAATACAAACCTTCACTAAGACAACACATTAAAAAAATTTTAATTTCAAAAGGAAATGATGAGGACTAGAAAGGCACCGTCCAGTACTGTATCTACTTGTTTTTAGAAGAGTATTTTAATTTGAATTAATTAAAATATAGAAGAGAATTTAAAAGTCAGGTTGCTCAGCTAGCTCAGTCACACAATACACACTTCAAATGTTTGGTGGCCCTGGGCACCCACGGCTATGGAAACAAAAACAAAACAAACAAACAACAACAAAAAAAAAAAAAACCAGAAACCCCAGCAACATTCTATCATCCCCGGAAGTTGATTTGAACAGTACTGCTCTGTAAGCCACCTTTAGATTCTTTACATGCACTGACGATTTCCACCACAAGCCCTAACATAATGGTAGGAGAGTTCCGTCCGCAGATGCATCTGACTTGCAACACGTGCATTAAATCTTATCTAGCAGAAGCAGATCAGGCTCGGCAAAAGTCATCCTTAATACAGTCTGTGGCATTTCCACAAACCCTCTGAAGCTCTCTCCCTTCTGCTTCCCAACCTGCAATAAAAGGATCGTGGGCTGCAAGAACGGGAAGGAGATAGGGCCATTCTGCTGTCTTAAGCACTTTAGCAACAGTTTAAGATTTACAACTTCGCCCTTCCTGAAATCGGCTGAAGTTCCTAAAGTCTTTTGCAGGATGCTGTTGTTTTTTCAGAGCTCTTTCTTAATCCCTCCCCATCTCCCATCCCGACTCTCCCCCCCCCTTTTTTTTTCTGTTGACTGTTTGGTCAGGGTTTTATATTTTTTTAACTTACTTATGTATTTTTTTATGTATATGAATTTTCCATCTTCTTACATGCTTGCATGCCGGAAAGTGGGCATCAGCTCCCATTATAGATGGTTGTGAGCCAGCCACCGTGTGGTTGCTGAGAATTGAACTCAGGACCTCTGGAAGAGCAGTCAACATTCTTAACCTCTGAGCCATCTCTCCAGCCCGGGATTTTGTCCTTTTGTTTGGATTTTGTTTTTTGTTTTTTGTTTTTTTGTTGTTGTTGTTTTTGTTTTTGTTTTTTGTTTGTTTGTTTGTTTGTTTTAGGACAAGGTCTCACTGTAGCTCAGGATGGTCCCAAATGCAAACATACTGTGTAGCTGGGGATAGTCTTAAACTTCTGCCCCTACCTCCTTAAGCCTGGCATTTCAACTGTTTGGCATCACGCCTCGCTTGGTTCTTATTTGTACAAGGGGGTGGTTTGTATGTGACTGTATGTTGTGGAGGGAATCTGTGCACGCCAGTGTGCGTGTACAAAAGCCAGGGAAGGTGCCATGCATCCTGATCTATCACTACTGTGAGACCGGGTCTCATTAAATCTGGAGCTCATCCCATTTTTTTAGACTATCTGGCCAACATACCCCAGCAGGTCTCCTGTCTTTACATTCAACCTACCCCTGCTGTGGCTGCTACCAGCTGGTACAGAAACACCCGGTTTAGATGATGGAATCCGAACTCTGGTCCTCTGCTTGGGCAATGGTTCTTACCTACTGAGCCTTCTCCTCGGTGCTAAGTCCTTATTTTTAACTAGACTTCATGATTTAGGTATCTACTCTCTGTGTTGTGTGAGTGTGGGGGGGGGGAGTGTGCGTGCGCACACGTATCTCTGTGTGTGTGTGTGTGTGTGTGTGTGTGTGTGTGTATGCCTGTGTGTGTGTATTTTGAGGCTCTTGGTGAGGATAACTGGGGGATACTTTTCTCCCCTGTATTCTAATTCTGCCTGAAGTTGTTGAAATCGATCCTAAGTTCCATTTAAAATAATTAGATGCTGTAGGAAGTTAAAAGTCAGGACACTAAAGGGTTTAACAGCAGCATGAAATTATTCATCCATGAAGCATGTAACATAAGGATACATGATTCAGGAGCTGAAGAAATGCTTAGCAGTTAAAGGCACATACTACTCTCACAGAGAGCCGAGGTTCACTTCTTAGTACATCAGGTGACTTACAATGGCCTGTAACTCCAGCTCCAGAGGATCTGACACTCTTTTCTGGAGTCCATAGCACTGTATTTTCTCTCTCTCTCTCTCTCTCTCTCTCTCTCTCTCTCTCTCTCTCTCTCACACACACACACACACACACACACACACACATACACACACACACGGTTTAAAATAAAACTAGTTTTGTAAGACACATAATTCAAAGACCGCTCAATACTACTAGTTCTGCAAAGAAATTTTCAGGTGTGTGTCCCTAAATCTTACTCAAACGTGCCTTTTTGGTGAAGTATTAATTGCATAAATAAGTTCAAATTCAGCTGGCTAAGAAGTCTTCCAAACATACTCACATCTTATGACTCACCTGAAATGGTGTTTTACGTGTTTATTTCGTGGAAAGGTATATATTTCTGCATAAGTGAATTTCTTTACCTCTAAGAGTGGAGATTTTACTTACTTGGAGGAAGCCATCTAAATCTTATTAATTATTCAATTCAAATTGCCATTTTCACATATTCTTGAAAATAAGTTTCTAAATAGATAAAGCTAATGGAGAAGGAAGTTTATTGATAAGCTATATAGCATTCATCCCACTTGCCTTGGACCATTTCATGGTAAGATACCTGTTTTCGGGTCATTGTTTGAAATACCTCACCCCCACACAAACCTTAACAGCCAAGTTGTGAAATCAGTCTGAATGGTCATAGAACAACTTGATGGGTCAGGAAACTGGAATATATACAGCACAGAGTACTTCTCAGTCATGAAGGAAGAATGAAACACCATGTACATGACCTGGACTGCACGTTAAGTGACGTAGCCAGACCCTCAGAAAGACTGCTATGGTATGCTTTCTCTCATATGCAGTAACTACATTTCAAACGATACGTGAAGTTTGTAGGGGAGACAATTTAAAGAAGGAGGGGGGCTGGTAATAGGAAGAAAAGTCCACGAGATGTTGACAAACAGTGAACATTATGAGAGTCAATTATATTTGTGTACGAAGATATCATAATGGAACCAGTTATTTTATATGATTGATGTATTAGATGATAATGGAACCAGTTATTTTTATATGATTGATGTATTAGATGAAGAAACAAAAGGAAAAAAACTGTAAATAAATGACCTGGACATTGTCTTCCAAAATGCAGAGATTCTGATCATTTAGGAACTTCTTAAGTTGAGTGATAGTTATATCTCATGCTTGTATTGGTAATGCAATCACAATGGAAGTATGAGTCAGGGCCTGGTGACATGGCTCTGTGGTTAAGAGCCTTGCTGCTCCTACGAAGGACCCACGTTCAGTTTAGAACACCCACATCAAGTCGTACACAACTGATTATAAGGCCAGTTCTGGGAGATCTAACGCCCTCTTATGGCCTCCATGGGCACCCGCACACATGCGCACATATCCACACAGAGATTCATAAAACTCATTTAAGAAACCATGAATATTTGGCAAATTCACACAAGAAAATGAATGTATGGTTTATATTTGTTTTAACAAATGTTCGAAAGTTTGAGCAGTGCAGCTAGATGCTTCTTTTAAAAATCTCAGAGTGATAACCTATTAAAATGCGGGGGGAAAAAAGAACAACAACGTTGTATCGCTTGTTTGCTTGCACTTACACAGGGCTAGGTTACTGCTCGGATATACACACCAAGGCAACGTGAAAGTCTTATTCAAAGAATCATGCATTTGGGGAACTTGCTTTCCTCACTAGGCAGCGTGGTGTTTATACGCTTCTTACTCTTGTGGTTGTCACAGAATTACTACATGTAGCATGAGAGCCGCTCTTAATGAGGTCCTCAGTGGCCACCGCTCATGCAGAAGCTGGTTTTATATATGCAGAAACATGTGTGTCTTTTCACATAATCATCTCAGAGGCAGAGCTCCTGCCTAGCGTGTGCGAATTCCCTGGAATTGATCCCCAGGACCACAAAGCAAAAATCTGAATGAGACCACTACGCAACGCATTTTTCTGCTAGAGATAATTAAAGCCAATCCAAATGCTAGTTATTGGGAAAAAAACTGCAAGAGAAGCTGCTAATTTTCTTACGTTCCTAATCTCTCCTAATATTTATATGTGAGAATCACTGTGCCCGATGCGTTTCCCTGCAGGCAACCTTTGATATCCCAAGCCAAGCCAGCTGTTTAAAGAATCAAGTGAAATAATAAAATCAAGAGGGGAAACCGAAATCACTCTCTTCTTGTATATTCATTTGCAGTACTCAGGCTCCAACCCAAGGCCATGTGCATAATCAGACAAGCAAGCGCTCTACTGTTGAACTGCATCCCTAGCCCCTCAAAGAATTCTTTAGCCGACTGTATCCCGGCACCATAATAGATCATCCATGCAACATCACTACCCTACCGGGCTGGCTGCTCCTCGGGAAATTTAAAGGAACAGGATATCCTATATCCAGCCCTGTGCCTCTCATGGGGATAGCGATAGTCTTGTCCTCACAGAGCTGTAGAGAGGCTTAAATAAAGTAATATTTGCAACCCCTGAGACCTAGACTGGCTTTTGGTATGCACTGGGCCAATGCTAATGATTAGCCTTTGAGTAGATTGGGCTCCTTAGTGCCTTGCAAAGTGCCTTCTCTACTGCCCCTCCTCCACCCCGAAAGCAAAAAGCTGGCCCTTTCCTTCCTCCCCACTTTCATGACAAGTCACATGAGAGAAATGTTTCTTTCCCTTTGTTAAGGCATGCTTCTAGTTCCCAAAATATTTAAAGCCTTGCACCCCTTCCCAAAGGTGTGCTATGACCCTACTGAAGTTCTTGATCAATTATCTAGACTGCTAAATTACTCAAAATTGAAAGATTATTTTTTTTAAACCTAATCAGAAGTCAGTGTCCCAAGTGGATCTCTCCTCCCTTTCCTGCTCAGGGTATCACACACACACACACACACACACACACACACCAGGTACTTCTAAAGAGGTATAAAGTTGGGCTGGAGAGACGGCTCAGTGGTTAAGAGGACTGCTCTTCCAGAAGTCCTGAGTTCAATTCCCAGCAACCACATGGTGGCTCACAACCATCTGTAATGGGATCTGATGGTCTCTACTGGTGTGTGTGTGTGAAAACAGCTACGGTGTACTCATATAACTATAATAAATACATCTTTTTGAAAAGTCTAAAAAACAAACACAAACAAACAAACAAAAGAAGTATAAGGTTAGGTGTGGCGGCCTGCAACTCCAGCATTCAGGAGGCCAAAGAAGAAAAACAGCAGGTTTGGTGCCAGTCTGGGCTATATGGTGAGAAAAAGAAGAGGAAAGAGGAGCCGGGAGAAGGAGAGGGAGAGGAGAAAGGAGCAGCAGAGATAAGGGCTAGCAGTGGCTTCTGTCTCTTTTGCAGAGCTCTAACTACCGACTCTTTGCACTTCTTCCCAGGGAGTTAGTATCTAAAAATATGAGCTGAGCTACCACTGTGCCCCGGGCACAGGGATAAACATTAACAAGGGAGACAGATCCCTGCTTACAGTCAGGAGGCCCAACAAGAAAAAATGCAGTCAGTCGTGATGCCAAGCAGGATGGCTGGAGCATAAATGAACGGGTCTACAGGATATGGCATTCAGAGAAGGTGGAACAAGGAAAACAGACATGGTCTGTAGGTACCCGTGAGGCTATCGAAGGGGAAAGATATTGAACACGGGTGAGTTGCAACTGCGGGAAAATGCAGACGCAGAAGTGTCATTAGAAAGGGTAGAAAGGGTAAGATGGATCCTGAACTATCTTAAAGAGTAGGAAATGTGAGGAGTCTTTAAATTCAGAAGCAAGTTCATCTGATGGGTGCTTGATGCTGAAGTTGGAAAGATCCTAGAATGCTTTTATATGTATCAAATATATATGTGTGTATGTGTATAATATATAATAAACATATATTATTTTTATATTTATTAATATGGGTGCCTGGTTTTTAATGTACTGTGCTGTTAATATATACGTGTATATATAAAAATAAAATATTATATTAATATATAATAAATATAAAAATATATATGTATATATTAATATATTTTATTTTTATATATACATGCATATATTAACAGTACAGTACATAAAAAAACCAGGCACCCATATTAAAAGCCAGGCAGGAGTGACGACCCACCTATAATCCTTGTGCTCTAGAGGCAGAGACAGGGGGCACATCTCAGGACACACCTGCTAATTAAACCAGCCAGTTCACTGAACGTTGAGTTCAAACAGTGACCTTGCCTCAGTAAAAATGGAGCAGGATCAAGGATGATCCCCAACTTCAACTTCTGGCTTCCTTACACATGCACCACATATCCATGCACACAAATGTTAGTACTTGTCAGGTAGAATATACACACCAGGAAATGCTAGCAGTCAAGAGAATCAGTTCTGCTGGGCGGTGGTGGCGCACGCCTGTAATCCCAGCACTTGGGAGGCAGAGGCAGGATTTCTGAGTTTGAGGCCAGCCTGATCTACAGAGTGAGTTCCAGGACAGCCAGGAGAAACCCTGTCTCGGAAAAGAGAGAAAGAGAGAGAGAGAGAGAGAGAGAGAGAGAAAGAGAGAGAGAGAAAGAGAGAGAGAGAAAGAGAGAGAGAGAGAGAATCAGTTCAGAGGCAATCAGGGCTATATAGTGAGACTGTATCTTAAAAAAACAAAAAAAAACAAAAGAATCTTAAGTTATAGAATGTAGGGAAGGATGGGTGAGAAATAGGAGGAATGGAGAATGGTTTATGTCTCAGTTAGGGTTTAACTACTGTGAACAGACACCATGCACCAAGGCAACTCTTATAAAGGACAACATTTAATTGGGGCTGGCTTACAGGTTCAGAGGTTCAGTATCATCAAGCCAAGAACATGGCAGGATCTAGGCAGGCATGGTACTGGAGGAACTGAGAGTTCTACATCCTCATCTGAAAGCTGCTAGCAGAATACTGACTTCCAGGCAGCTAGGATGAGGCTCTTAAAGCCTACAACCCACAGTGACACACCTACTCCAACAGGGCCACACCCTCTAATAGTGCCACTCCCAGGGCGGAACGTATACAAACCCTCACAGTATGCTTGGCTTCAGAGAAGCAACTGTTGAATTTAGCCTGCCAGTGGAGCTCATCAGCAGAGCGACTCTTTCTCTCTGGGTCTGTGGAACAGTAAACAGAGAAAGAAAAGGAATGGAGACAAACATGGTAACCATCACAGAGCGACAACTGTCTTCCTGGTGTCTCATCCCAGGAAGTAAATAAATAAATCAAATGGTCTACATAGATTCCAGTGCTTGAAAGCATTCAGGAAGCCACAAAGCAAAGAAGGGAGTAAATCCAAGTGGACAGATCGATGACTGACAGAGAGATGGGGGTGTAGCCTAAGATGACCTGGGGGATCCAGCTTGAGCAGGAGACAGAGGTCAAATGTGCTAAATGCTGCTAAGGGCTCAGAAAGTTTGAGGAAGAAGGTCCTTGGAAAGTGTCCATTGGTGTTAAGAACCCAGAGAGGGGGAAATCAGGGTAGAGGAAAGGGTTTGAAGCCAGACAGCAAGCAGAGCATTTTCTTAAAACTCGACATTGGAATCTCTGACTCTAAGAAGAACAAGGGTGTCAAGAAATTCTTTGTGACTAGCGAAGACTTTGCTCTTCTAAAATAGCTCACATCTGATCAGCCTCCGAAGAGCCAGTGATGGCCTGTCAAACCTTCTGAAGTGGATATGCAAATCAGACCCCACTGCCACCCTAGATTACATGACAAGAGTCTTCCAGCCTTCTTTCTGCTCGACCCGTGCAGAGAGCCACACATGGGACCCTTCTCCCTGCCTCGTCCTCTAATGCAATCTAGACTCTGGATCCTTCTGAAGTCTCACTTTGCATTTCAGATACAAACACTCCACGGAGAAAAGGCTCTACTTGTCATTGTGCTTGTTGATGTTGTTTGTAAGTCTACAAGCTGTTTAATCATCACGAGCTGTTGATCTTGCTGATCTTTTATTTTCTCCGTGATTGTAACAGAGGTAGTGGTTCTTTGTTTCCCAGTCACTATTAAGACATTCTTGACAGCCTTTCTACAGTACAGGGTGCTGCCAGAAGAATGGTGTAAGGATCATTTAGCACATGTTTTTAACATCAGCTAATGTATTCCCTAGGATATTCTTTGGTTTTGTTTTGAAGATAATTACTTGTGGCCAATTTTCATTGAGGCCGAATTAAACTACTGTTCCTAACAGAGGCACCCTGTGATAGCATGCAGAGATTTTTTTTTAACCTTTTATTTGGTTATAATTTAAACTGAGCCTCTGTTTGTTGCTGGAACAAAATGACTTAAGAACAATAGAGTGTGTGAGCACATTTTTACTTAGTCTTTTCAGGTTTTCAAGTTTATGCAGAATTGTGTTCTCCTAGAAAAACAAAGTCCCCATATTTAGACACCAAGGTTAAGCAGACCTTGTAAGGCAAGTTAACTATTTATAGACTTGCTTGGATCTACAAGAGTCTTCTTGAGTTTTACTACCTTTCTTAATAAGAAAATTCACTAAGCCTTCAGAGCATCTTCCACAGTCTTTCAGCTAGAGAACAATAATAATTTAGGCCAAGCATGGTGGTACTTGCCTTTAATCCCAGGGCTCAGAAGGTAGAGGTAAGCAGACCTCTGTGAGTTCAAGGCCAACCTTGACTACATAGTTGTCGCTGCTATCTCCGACCAGCAGAAAAGAGCGACCACACAGCGTTCTTCTCAATGCGGTTTTTAATCAGCAACCTTGAAACCTACATGCAGGAAAAAAGCTCCCCACTCCCCTTCTCCAGTCCTTTTATACCCTCTCTAAGTCCGCCCCATCAGTCCACATCACCAGTCTTCTCTGATTGGTCCACATAGATGGTCTGATCACACGTCATTGGCTACACTTGCGCAGTGCCCAAAAGAGGTGTGGCCTACTCAGGAGCAGGAAGAAGTCAGGTGCTTAGTCATCTGACTTGGCAGGCCTCCAGGTGCCGTCTTGAGGCTACTGCCACACCCGCTCTCCACATCTCCCCCTTCTTTATTTATTGGCAGAGAGAATGCCTGTCTTAGGTTGCCCCCTGAAGTGACGCCCCTTACCCGTCTTTGGAAGAGCAAACAGCAATGGTTTGTCCCCTGTCTTAGGTTGGTGACGTATTCAGGGAGTCTTACCCGTCATTGACTACTTCTCTAGCATGCCAAGCCACACTTGAGGAGACTGACCAGTCTCCACGGCCACAAAAGCCTGGATCATCAGGGCTTGTATTCTACGCTGCTGAAACCGCATGCGGCACATGCACCAAAAGCCAAGACGCTACACAAGACCAAGCATAAAGCAAGTCCAGCTAGTCGAGCCCATTCCTTCAATCTGGATGCAGCAACAGTGTTCCATTCAGCCAATCCTCCAGCGAGGGACAAATCCATTCGGGTAGAGTTGATGTGGACGATGGACTGTCTCAACTCTCACACCAAACCATCAAAACATTGAGAGCAATTTCCTGTCAAATACTGGGAGATATTACGGGACAATTGCACTGCATGGCTATAATTAACAAAAGGTATGGAGGTAACACACAGCCCAATGATGGGTGGAATCATTCCAACACATGCTATAACAACAATCTTCACTGCTACAATTTAAATGCTTTGCATCAGCACTACCATTATAAATGATAAATACAAAAGGAGGCCATAAACAAACAGGCATAGGCCTACAAGTTACATTTTGACCCAGAGCAAAAACAGAAACAGATTCTTCATTCCTGCACCAAGGCAATCTTTCCATCAGAATGAGTAAGGGGCAAAGGTTTAGGGAACACCGATAAAAGGCGCCAACGAAGGTCTTCAGTCTTTATCAGTGGGGTTATCAGGAACTTCAGGAACAGTGCTTTCCAGGCCATGTCTTCTTTGTACAATTCTTGTCAATCTCTCAGGAACCCACAGTGGCTGCCATTGATCCTGGGGAAACACACAAACAGACCCTCTCGCCCATACCAACACTGGGTCAGGACCGTTCCATTCTCCTGTTAAAACATCTTTCCACATAACGGTCCCTTTGGGAGACATTTCCGGATTGACATGGCGATCAGTGGCAACCTTGCCATATGCATCTTCCGTTAAAAAATTTAAAGTAAAAAGAGCAATAGCTAATCTCTCCCTGGGGCTAGACCCATGGGCAATTCCCCCTTTTTGTTTAATTAAACATTCTTTTAAGGTACGATGAGCGCGTTCCACAATCCCTTGGCCCTGTGGATTATATGGGAGACCATGGGTCAACTGTACACCCATCATTTTGCAAAAAGAAATAAAGGAAGTAGAAGTATAGGCCGGTCCATTGTCTGTCTTCAACTCAGTTGGTTGACCCCAAGCTCCCCAGGCTTCAAAACAATGAGCTATAACATGCCAGGCCTTTTCTCCTGAATGTAGGGAAGCAGGGGGGAACTGAACAGTAACAGGCTCAGCTCCAGCAACCGAATATGCTCCCATTCCCATTTTGGAACCATCAGTAAAAATTATAGGTGCAGCTGCCAATGGAACCTTAGATGTAATACATAGCCTCGTGTATCGCTATTCACACATTAACTGAGCAACCTGCCGAAGGGTATCAACTTGCTCCTGCACCAAATCAATTCTTTGATTAAGAATCATTATGCCACCTTTTAGGTGGGCATTAACATTGGCCTGCACATAGCCACATTAGAGCTCAATGCAACAGCAGCAGTAGTAGCCCCAATGGCAGCAAGGGTATATCTAACCAGGGATGAGGAAGAAGGACCCTCCACTGACCAAGGGATGCTCAGTGGCATTCCAACAAAGAGCATAAAAACAAACGTGAGGATCACAATTAAGTGGGGTCCCATTCTGTGGAATTACAGAATCATTAAACACCACAAATACAAATGGTGGCCACACACACACAGGAGTAGGGGCAAATGACACATTCTTCCCTGAAACTTGTAATTTACTATTCCATTCAAAAGGTGCATTTCCTATACTACCCCCTTGCAACATAGCTAAAGGGGAAATATCTGTGCAGCTTCCATTTACCCCGCATAACAACCAAATATCAAAGGGATTAGTGGAAAACAGCTTGAGTGGGATTTTAGTATGTCCAATTATAACCTGGAAAGGTTGCATTATATAGGGTCCCTATATTGGGAGAAAAGGTAAAAAATCCTCGCACAGCCCAGCACACTCCCTGTGATTGACACCCGGTCCATAAGGGAAAGATCTGATCCCTCTGACTCTTGCAAAAGGGAGACCATTTTGGCTGAGGAGGTACAGTATAATTCCCTCTAGCAGGCACAACGGGCCATCTTCCGGTTATCCATGTAGCATTAGTGCTATTGGGAGAATGGCC
This sequence comes from Apodemus agrarius, assembly GCA_964023405.1. NCBI lineage: Eukaryota > Metazoa > Chordata > Mammalia > Rodentia > Muridae > Apodemus > Apodemus agrarius. Next base: position 23,245,855 of record OZ030014.1, read on the forward strand.
AACAACTATTGGATCAAACCATGCAGCCGCCTGATTGTATAAGCTAATAAATCTCCCTGTTCTGTAGGGCAGTAGCCTACAACTGGACCCCATTGTATGAGGGTTGAATAATAAAAGGAACCTGAAATTTGAAGGTTCCCAGAAAAATTCTACTAGCTGTTTTTAGTAGTCATATCAACAAATTTTTCAAACAGTTCAAAAGGAACCTGTTTGAAATCAAATAAATTCCCATTGAGATCTCCTTTTCAATCTTGGGTGGTTAAATTTTGCTTCTACCATTATATCCAATAAAGCTTGTGAAAAGTGGCAACAGGCTTATACTGGTCACAGCTGTTTTTAACTTTTATCATTCTTGACATAATCTTAATTACAAAGTATGAGTGAGTTAAGAATTGTAAGCCTTAGATCAGACTCCAATTCGGTCAACGGTACACTGGCAGTTGTTAACCATAATTTTTTCTCTTGCAATATTAGAGTATAACTACAACTTTGGAAGGCAAAACCCAATTTTCAAGTGCCATTACTTCACATGACAGAGTTTGTTTGCAAGTTCTTATGTTTGAATGCATAACAATACAACTTATAATACCTCATTAAAGAGACATTGTTTTAAACCTCATCCCTTATAAGTCTAATATCTAGAATAATTACATAAAACATTATACCAATTTAGAAGTTTCTTTAAAGGCCTGTTTTTCCTGGGTTGGGATCATGCCAAGTGTTATCGTTTTAGATAACTCCAACCCCGAGCTATCAGTTTTAAACTTTCTTTTTGTTACCAATGTAATAATTTTTAATCCTGCCCAATAACTTATAAGCCAAATACTCTATAGTCAAAACATGCAAAACATATTTATACCTTTAAGACCAATCAGAACCAAAATGAAACAACTACATAAATCTTATAAATTTAAACCAAACAATTGTTTTCTAGCTGTAATTCAAGAGAAAAAGCACTTTGTACCCAAAAGGAGAAATAACCATCAGCCTACTTGTCCTAGAACTTGAGCAACCGCTGGCCCTTTTAAAAGCAGCTTTTCTCCAGCTGTGCTTGACTCCTAGCTAATTGCAGAGCAACTTATATCAGCCTCTGCTTTGTAAACCAACAGGATCAAGAGATGGACTTCTAGCAAATAAAGTTTTTACCATTTTTTTTACATGAAACAGAACACCAGTCATTCAGACAACAAAACAAAAGACAGACACACGTAGACAAATTGGTGCACCAAAGTCAAACAATACACAGAGAGGGAAGAACACTTATACCAGTACTAAAACTATCTCCATTGGGGTCCATAGAGGAAACAGGACGTCTCCATGTTTCCCCTTGTCCCCAGGAGAGTTTTGAAATCCATTTTCCTTTTCTCATTTTTCCACTATTCCTTTCTTCTTAACAAATCTTGTTCTAGGGCTTCTTGACCCTTTTCAACTGCTTTATAGCATCCCTTGAACCAAGGAGCAACTTGGTCCACCTCTATAAGGAGACATTCCAAGGTACTCCTTTTCAACTCTGATTTCTTTCTCTTTAACAGCTCCTTTAGAGCCACAAAAATTGGATACAAAGTAGAGTTACCCATACTTTCGCTTTTCCTTTCTAGCCTCTTTACCGAGGACTTTATAGCCTCTTACCTGAGGACTTTTATCGCTCCCAACAAATCCCCGAGGGCCTGGCAGGCCGTCTGAGCTGACGATGAATTCCCCATCGTGCTTGGTGCAATTTGTCCCAAAACCGGGAGCCTTATCGTCTCAAACCGAGAGCCTTATCGTCTCAAACTGAGAACCTTAATCGTCTCAAACCGAGAACCTTAATTGTCTCAAACCGAGAACCTTATTGTCTCAAACCGAGAACCTTAATTGTCTCAAACCGAGAACCTTATTGTCTCAAACCGAGAACTTCATCGTCTCAAACCGAGAACCTTAATTGTCCCACTTACCTGGGAACTTACCGGCTAGCCACCCTGACCGCAATGAGTTCTGAACGTTCGACTCCCCGTACGGGCCACCACTTGTCGCTGCTATCTCCGACCAGCAGAAAAGAGCGACCACACAGCGTTCTTCTCAATGCGGTTTTTAATCAGCAACCTTGAAACCTACATGCAGGAAAAAAGCTCCCCACTCCCCTTCTCCAGTCCTTTTATACCCTCTCTAAGTCCGCCCCATCAGTCCACATCACCAGTCTTCTCTGATTGGTCCACATAGATGGTCTGATCACACGTCATTGGCTACACTTGCGCAGTGCCCAAAAGAGGTGTGGCCTACTCAGGAGCAGGAAGAAGTCAGGTGCTTAGTCATCTGACTTGGCAGGCCTCCAGGTGCCGTCTTGAGGCTACTGCCACACCCGCTCTCCACACATAGTGAGTTTCAGATAGAAAGGAAGAAAGAAAGAAAGAAAGAAAGAAAGAAAGAAAGAAAGAAAGAAAGAAAGGAAAGAAGGAAGGAAGGAAGGAAGGAAGGAAGGAAGGAAGAAAGAAAGAAAGAAAGAAAGAAAGAAAGAAGAGGAGGAAGGACTCTTCTGACAGAAATGGAACCATGTTCTAAGCTAGCCAACTGGTATACCTATGCATTAGTTAAAGTTTCATTGCTGTGAAGAGACACCATGACTAAGGCAACTCTTTTTTTTATTAATTTATTTATTCACTTTATATCCTAATCATTAACCTCCCCTTCCAACATGTCTCTCATATAATTCCTCCCCCCATTCCCCATCCCTTCTCCTCTGAGAGTAGTCCCTGTGTATCCCCCCTACCCTGGCATATCAAGTCTCTGCAGGACTAGGTGCATCCTCTCCCACTGAGAGGCAAATATTAATTGGGGCTGGCTTATAGTCTCAGACGTTTGGTCCATTATCATCATGGCAGAAAAAATGGCAGTGTGCAGATAGACATGGTGCTGGAGGAGCCAAGTTCTACATCCTGACCCACAGGCAGTCGGGAGGAGACTGTCTTCTGTAGGCAGCCAGAAGGAAGCTCTGGATCCACTGGCCAGACTTGAACACATATATGAGACCTCAAAGTCCCAATCCCACAGTGAAACACATCCTCTAACAAGGTCACACCTCCCAATAGTGCCACTTCCCATGGGCCAAGCATATTCAAACCATCACAACCTACTTACAGCCTCTAGTGAGAACAGTAGACTGTATGTAAGTGAAGCCAATTTGTATATCTCTACTAAAAAGTGGGGCTTGAGAGATGACTTGGTGATTAAGAACGTTTGTTGCTCTTGCAGAAGACTCATGTTCAGTTCCCAGCACCTACATGGTGGCTCATAACTTTCCCTAACTCCACTTCCAGGGTATCTGGTGCCCTCTCCTAACCTCCTGCAGGCACCAGGCATACACAAAGTACACATGAATATATTCAGGTAAAATATTTACATATATAATTTTTAAAAAAAAGCTAAAAGAAAGAGAAGGGCAGACAGACTGAGTCAGGGCATCTAAAATCTCTGAGACTCCCCTAACAACTAGAACTCCAACCTGAGATGAAAGAAGGGTAGAGGAGTCTTAGCTGCCTGTTTCTATAACTTGTTTTACAGTATCTTCAAAAATATGAATACAATCATATATGTTGAATTTTGTTTAACATACTAACAGGAAAATAATACACATGAAATGCAATCACTGATAAGTGGATACTAATTAGCCCAGAAGCTCTAAATATTCAAGGCACAATTAGCAAATCATATGATACCCAAGAAGAAGAAGGAGAGGGCGCTGGTCCTAAAAAGACTTGATCCAGTATTGTAGGGGAGTACTAGAACAAAGAAATGGGAGGGGGTGATTGGGGAATGGGCGGGGGGAAGAGGACTTATGGGACATATGGTGAGGGGAAAGCATTTGGAATGTAAACAAATATAGAAAATTTTAAAAAAATGAGAGTTTGGGGTAGGCTTGGGTTATTTGTCAATCCAAAGTCTCTAAGTCGCTCAAGAATAAGCATCACCACACCAGGATGGGGCCTTTGATATTTCTTTCTTTACTTATATTTATTTTATTATTGAGACAGGGTTTCATTGTATAGGCCTGCCTCTCCTGGAACATTGTAGACCAAGATGATCTTGAACTCACAGAGATCCACCTGCCTATAAGCATATGCTACCACCATCCTGGACCCTTGATTTTAAAGGTATTAGAGGCCGTGTTTCTCATAGCAACTCACATATCAAAAAGAGTTTTCCAAACTCAGAAGTCTGTGAAATACAGAACAGCAGAGCATAGGACCCCAAGAAACCAAGACAAAGCAGGACGACTGTCCATAGAGGGACCACACATGTGCTTTAGAGATGGGAGAATGTACAATCAGATGCCTTGGAGATGGACATGCAGGATCCCTGTGCCAGGCTGTCACCTCCAGAAATCATGTGCTACCATTTCCTCCAGTCTAGCTGAAGAGTCTCCTTCCCTGCACTCTGTCCACTTGCCAGCGGCCTTACTAGTCCGAAAGTGGCTGAAGGGGCTTGTGTCTTTCACTGGCATCCTTCAGCCTGGACTATAAGGTGAGATTAACCATTTCCTAACCAAGCAAGTGTTTATCACAACAGCAGGCAAACAGGACCGAGAATGTCATTGAATCTCTGTGGCTTAGAGTATGACTCTAAGAAGCACTTTCCTAGCATTCATAAATCCCTGGGTTTAACCCATAGCACTACGAAGTGAAAAATATATATGTATTGTGTATATATATGTGTGTGTATGTGTGTACATATGTGTGTGTGTACATATGTATGTATTGATGCCTAGTCTGGTGTGGCAGCTACAGCCTGTATTTCCAAGTACTCAGACCAGAGTCTCGGAATTTAAATCCAGCATGGGCAACATGGTGAAACCCTGTCTCAAAATAAGACTAGAAAGAAAAATCAAAAATTTCTGGGTCGTATCCCAGACCAATTAAATCAGAATTAGAGTCAGGGCCCAAGCTCCCTGGGTGACTCCGAAGAGCAGCCAAGCTTGGGAACTAGTGCTGTCTTCACAGTCAATCAAACGCCTCTTCAGTTCACAGTCAGCTGGGCCCTCTCAGCCCTGCACATGGGTTGGCTGCTGGCCGGTCCACCCATCTGTTTGTGGCAGCAATAGTCACTGCTGCTTCTGTTTTCCCATGATCCTTCCCTCTGCATATTCATGTCTTCACCCTGATTTAGAGCTACTGGAAGGAGACTCTTGTGAGATTTTATAACTCGTGGCAACACAACAAATGCACCTACGTTTCCTTAGATCCTCAGAAGCACACATGTGCTCGTGTGTATTTATAGATATATTCTACCCGGAGTTTTAACTTTGCTGTAGTTCCTTAGTTCTCAGAAAATGTGTGAGCAGGCTTCTCCAGTTTCTGGAAGGGGGGGGGGGGGGGAATTCGATTCGGGATCTGCGGTGAATCTTTAGCACCCTCTAGTGGTGACGCTGGGGCTCTTCAGTTTTGTTCAACAGGATCACTGCTCCTCTTGATGACCAACAGCATCCAAAGAGGAATCCTTAGCTCTTATCTGTTGCATTCGCCCTGTGATGCAACGCGCTCCTGGAAAGAGGAGGATCCACTGAGTGTAACTGACTTACCAGCCTTTTATTGAGGGGACCCGAGAGGCCAGCCAGGGATTGCCGTAAGAACAGGCCATTCATTTGGCAAAGGTTTATGGAGCCTGCTATGTGTGAGTGGAAACGGTCCCTGGTACGGCAAAGTGCCAATGTGTTAGACAGTGGGAAACTGTAATAACTAAGGGCTTAACTCTGGAGTCGAGCTGACTCATTTCCTAGCCTAGGCTTGGTAGTTCTTTATAAATGAACCAAGTGACTTGACCCCTCTCTGTACTAAGGGTCCTTATATTATACACCTCACTCCGAGTATATTAAGAAGTACAGTCTATTACAATCTTCACCCTAATGATTAAATATATTTTAAAGGCCCTAATTTTACCCTGGGCAATGTCCCCAAACATCCTCTCCTTACCACCCCCCCCAACCAGGCAATGCACAAGCTATTGCCACTTCTTTCGTAAACAAGGAAGAGCCCCCCCCCCAGAGTCTTTGACCTCTTTGACAACCCAGTTCATAGACTTTTACTTATTCCTGGTCTCTTGGCCCCTCCCCATAGTTCCTATCTAAAGCAAGGGTAGGAAATGACAGCTAGGTCGAAACTCTCACCCACAGTTCAACTGGTGCAAATTCAGGGTCGCTGGGTCATAGCTGTGTTTGTTTGTTTTCTCCGGGGGTTTGTCTTTCAGGCAGAAACTATAGGACCTGCAGGACACACAACCTTCACCTGCTGCCCGTTCACCTAGAATTCCTTCTTGCCCTTCATCTGGGTTTTTTAGTTTCTCTGTATTTACACCCACCTATGTTGGGAGAGTGAAGTCAGAATTTCCAGGCTAGCCCAAGACACAAAATCAGTCTTCATCCTCTACCTACCAACCCAGGACTTCCCAAAGCCCAAGTCTTTCTTACTTTTCTTATTCTGACAAATAAAAGTCATCTTAGTATCTTAAATACAGTGGTCTTGGAGAGGAGAGTAAATGAATAATTAAAAGACCTTTCAAATTCATAGTCGAATAGCTTTTCTTAAGACATTCCCCTCAAGCTAGATGTGGTGGCACATGCCAGCACTCCGGAGGCAAAGGTGGGCAGATCTCTGTGAGTTCAAGGTCAGCTTGCTCTAAAGAGTGAGTTCCAGGACAGGCAAGCTGACCAGAGAAGCCCTGTCTTGAAACACACACACACACGCACGCACGCACGCACGCACGCACACACACACACACACACACACACACCACACAAAGATATTCTTTTAATTTTCAACAATCTCATTTCTTCCTACGATTTTGAATTATTAAGCCATGAGCTTCATTTCATCCCCTAGGTAACCAGAAAAACGACCTACTCTCTGTTCTCTGGGAGATAATACATTTCAAAGTAAAAAAGTAAAATGACAGACCACATCAAGAGTAATGTGTGTATTCTAAATTTCCCTACATTTGTTCAATAGGGAAATACTGCAGTCAGTAGGGTTAGGAGACAAAGAAAACTTTTGAGAAAATGAAGATGGTGAAGTGAAAGGCCAGAGAGAATTCCAAGCACGGGTCCCTTTGGAAAGAAAGGCAGAGATGAAGATAGATTACATGGTATATGTTGCTGGAGAGATGGCTCAGCATTTAAGAGCACTGACTGCTCTTCCAAAGGTCCTGAGTTCAAATCCCAGCAGCCACATAGTGGCTCACAACCATCTGTAATGAGATCTGAAGCCCTCTTCCGGAGTGTCTGAAGACAGCTACAGTGTACTTACATATAACAACAAATACATCTTTGGGCTGGATTGAGCAGAGGTCCTGAGTTCAATTCCCAGCAACCACATGATAGCTCACAACCATGATGGCTCACAACCATCTGTACAGCTACAGTGTGCTTATATATATAAAATAAATAAATAGATAAATCTTTAAAATAGGTTTGATTCACTTGCCCAAGTGTCAGAGGTCACAAGACTTGCCTGGACAATCTGCTTTAGTGATAAAGCTGCTTGCCTCCCAAGTTCCCTGTGAGGGAGCTCTCTGGATTGGTAAACTGTGAGCCTTGGCATCCACAATAACTTATGACTTAAGAGGTGAATGCCCTTGGAGTCGGTTACTCAAACTCTAGCTTTCCCCTGACTCCAAGAGGGAGGCGGGAAATTGTTAAGTTTTGAATTGGTGTGATGCAGATAAACGGCTAAGTACAGTGCAAGATATCCAGAAAGGTGGGATTGTTAGAGCGCCATGGAAGAGGGCAAGGGCTGTCTACGACTCGTTCATGTACCCTTACCGCCCAGCTGAGCATCCAGGGAAGCGTCCTGAATGCTCTCCTCCAGGTCACTGCACTGGAGTTGCAGATGCAGTGTGGAGCATCCCGGTGATGACCAGAGAAAGGATGCAATGCTGCAGGAGCAAGGATAACAAGACATGCTCAGAGATGCTTCTTGGACCCTCCTATCCCCCCTCAGACATTTTTCTTTCTCTGCCTCTGACTTTGAATATGAAAATTATGTCCATCCCTGAAGAACTGGGGAGACCTGATATAGAACAAAGAGGCATCACTGGTACCTAGTCTTCCTTAGAGCTAACGGTATAGATTGTTTCCGAAGTACGTATAGCAGTGTCCCAGAAATAGAAAACTAAGGTTATCGTCGTTGCTCTGCTGTTTGTAACGGGATCTTGTGATGTTATCCACACTGGTCTTGAACTCCTGACTTGGTAAGCCTTTTGCTCAGTCCCCTGAGTTGCAATGACTAGAGAGGTGCCTCGGTGCTGAGCTGCAAGTTTGATTTAGACGCTAGCCATATTTCCTTTCCTACTGAGTTGCTGATCCTAAAATGCTGTGCCATGCGTGCTGTGGGATGCATAGTTAAAAAGTAGAAAAGGCCACATACGACATGAACTAAATGGCCTATATAACTGGAGCAATGCTTTATCGATTAAATAAGGTGGAGGTTTTCATTAAGACAAAAAAAAAGTAATTCAATCAAGAGGGTATTTACTTCAGGGTAGACACAAGAGGCCACTGTGGGCAGGCTGCAGGCCAGCAGAAGCATGCTGCTGAAGACACCGCCCCCTCCCACACCCCTGCACCTTCTCACTGTCATCATGGGAGGTTAGGATATGAGGCAGGAGCCAGGATGACCTGGGTAGGATCGTGCTTTGCTATGTACTGCTTGCTTATTGGGGGAGACGAGAAAGGTCACTCTAAGATCTTTGAATTTCTGCTACCCTAAATATGTGTGAAGCAGAAAAGAACAGCTTTTCCAGTCCTGTTGAAGCTAAGGCATAATGCCCTATGTATACAAGTGTGCGTACACATGTTCATGTGGGTGGGTACATAGAGGCACATGTGCAGGCAAGATCAGGGATTGGCATTTGATGTCTTCCTCAATGGATTGACCCCCCTGCTTTTTGAGGCAGGGTCTCTCCCTGAACCTGGAGCCCCAACTGAGCCTGAGTTCCTATGTGAATACTAGGGATCTAGACTCAGGCCTTCAAAGCCAAGTTTTCACAGCCCCACCCAGATGTCCTTTACTTTCTACTGAAAAATTTTTCCTAAATGGTTTTAAGAAAACAAAGAAACGCATTGCTGAGTGTGGTGTGGTGGAGCACGCCTTTAATCCCAGCACTCTGGAGGCAGAAGGAATGCTGATCTCTGTGAGTTCAAGGACAGCCTGGTCTACAGAGTGAGTTCCAGGGCACCCAGGGCTTTTACAAAGAAACTGTGTCATGAAAAACAAAAAATAAATAAATAAATAAATAAAATTTAAAAAGATAACGATAAAAAGAAGCAGAGGAGGGGGAAGAAGAGGAAGAAGGAGGAGGAGGAAAAGAAGGAACAAATACAAGACCTGAATAAGAAGAAACAAATACAAAATTCTGAATAAGAATACTGATGTTGAACAATATGGTAAAGAGTTAGGATGTTGTGGATGAGTGATTCAACAGTAATTAAGATATAATTAATTTGAGGTTAAAGATAAAATTGAAAGGGGGCAGGAGAGATGGCTCAGCAGTTAAGAGCACTGACTGCTCTTCCGAAGGTCCTGAGTTCAAATCCCAGCAACCACATGGTGGCTCACAACCATCTGTAATGAAATCTGATGCCCTCTTCTGGGGTGTCTGGAGACAACTACAGTGTACTTACATATATAAATAAATAAATCTTTTTTTAAAAAAAAAAGATACAATTGGAAGATAGAGTTTGGTGTTTTAAACTACTGAACAACTTGGGTTCAGTCATATAACCTATCACTTCACATAGGTAATGGATATTTTCCCTTTAAAACTCTAATCTTTCCACTTTTGACCAGAGGATGATATTAGTTTTTAGAACAGAGAGCAGTTCCCTGTCTGGAAGCCAGGACTGTTATAATAAGAATCAGTGAATGATTTAATAGTCGAAAAACACCATCAGGTTTAACATTTACCAGCTACGAGGCTGCACGGATTAATTAAAATGTCACACTCCTTTGCCTTTAGCGGGCACTTTATGACACTATCACAGTAACTAATTACCAAACCAAATGAGCTACTTGACAGCGGCAGGAAAGTGACTGGTGAACTACTGCTTTAAAACGTGGGGCTCCTGCTAAAGGAAGCTTTGTAAAGAATGAACTCTTATCCCATTGATAACTGCTTGAAAAGAAAAAAAGAAAAAAAGAAAAAGGAAAAAATGAAAAAAAAAAAAGGAAAAAATGGCGAGCTAATCCGAAACTATATGAAGACATAGTTTATGGACATTTTTACAAGTTTCAAAACATATATATATATATAATATATATATATATATATATATAATTTATATATATATGTATAATTATATATAGTAATTTATATTTGGCAAAGCTGTGAAAAATAATATTCAATATGTATTGATACAGAATCATGAAGTTTCATGTTGCAAAGCGGAAGTTTAAGGAAACATTACGCCCATATGATGTAAAAGACGTCATTGAACAATACTCTGCTGGTCATCTGGACATGCTGTGTAGAATTAAGAGCCTTCAAACACGGTAAGCAATGGGTATGGAAACGATTTGGTATTTCCTACAATACACAAAAAAACCCTTCAATTCTGTATTTCTGATCCATTTTTGGTAGGCAACAGGGTGGTTGCCTTTTTACATAGACTGTATTCTTCTTTCCAGGTAGGTATTATAGCAAACTGTGACAGCCTCCACAGAGCTGGGAAATGGAGAGTGTTAGTGGTGCCTCATAGGGTCAACACCACCATTGAGTAGTCAGTGTAGTTTGTAACCTTGGCACTGGCTAACCGATGTCCATGATAGGCTAACGAGGCAGCTCAGTAGAAGAACACTTTACAAAAAAAGAACCGTAGCTTTCATACCTGCTTATCACCCACATATCAGGTATCAAACAAATCCTCATTGAACCTGCTCTATCCGTGTACAATAATCAGAATTATGATCTCATGGCTTGTATGGTAGAATGCAGAACTGACTGGTCCAAGGTGGAGGAGACAAATTATTTTGCTTGGACAGTTTTCCTCTAGACGCCCCTTCCTACAGGATTTCTTATGTAATTATATGTAATGCCGCTAAGCTTTAAGACTCTTACAGTTTTTGGACGAGTCCAGATAGTTACGCAGGTTGCATCGAGGGCTAAGTCTGTGGAGGCATCGACTCTGACATCTGCAAGTGCAGCTTCCATTGGACTTTTGTCAAAGCATAGCTTTGTCAGTCTCCATGTCCCAGTGGATTTTCTTTTTTATTTTAATTTATTTACAGTTCAAGTGTTATCCCCTTACCCATTTTCCCCCTCACCTAGTCCCCCTCCCCCTGCTTCTATAAGGCTGTTCCTCCACCTACCAATCTACCTATTCCCACCTCCCCACCTGTTGCTGCCTGCAGCTACTACGAACTGGGTTCCTGGAAACAGAAGCCGAGGGATAGATGGGGAAGGACGAAAAGAAACAGAGTCAAGACGATAGGTTACCGATCAAGACCAAAGTTTGATGGAGCTCAATTTAACAGTTTTGGGGGAGCCCCTCCTCCCAGAGTCCTGCCTGGCTTCTTTGGGTGTTGGTTCCACTGTTCAGGCAGCTGGGCGGGTCACCTGCTTAATTCAGGAATTCATACATCTGCAGGAACTTCATCTTGAAGCACTTGTCCTTGAGGATTATAAGGAATCCCAGTAATATGGGTGATATTAAACTGTCTGCAGGAAGTCTCAAATGCTTGACTGAAATAGCCAGTTCTAATATGTTAAAACATATTAAAATCTGCTTTGGAACACCCAATATAGAAAAACAGCATAGGCAATGATTGATTATCTTTTTAATTGCTTCTCCTGTTTTCAGGCAACTAGGAAGCCTGAAAAGGTGTCAATAGTCACACGTACATATTTTAATTTTTCTAAATAAGAAAGCATGAGTAGTATCATTTATATGTAATAATTAAGTCCTCAAGAATTAACACAATTATGTGGTAGAGGTCAAATCTTTATAATTTGATATGCACAAATATAAAATTATTTTTTAAGCCATTACTCTTTTGATGATATAAAGAATATGCTTATATAGCCAATTGTTTTCTATAAGTCTGAGATATAAATTCCATGTGCCTTGCCTTAAGGAGTCCTGTCCAGGCACCTTTTAAAGGATTAATTATATATAATAAGTATACTGTAGCTATCTTTAGACATGCCAGAAGAGTGTGTCAGATCCCATTATAGGTGGTCGTGAGCAACCATGTGGTTGCTGGGAATGAACTCCCATACTCCAAAACTGAGGGCCTAGCCTTTAATGGCTGAGCCATCTCTTCAGGCTCACATCTATAAAATACAAGAGCTCAGCTCCCAGCACCCATGGCTGTCTCTCCAGCCTTTGGACCAGCCCTCAAACTTGCAGAGGACAGTCATTTAAAGAACATATCTTTTTTAACTTGAATTACATTTGCACAAACAATTATAAAAATTAAGAATTAGCAGTGATAAAAAGGGAACAATTTTAAACAATTGTAAACCATGATATATATATATATATATATATATATATATATATATATATATACTATTATTAAAAGCTTGATTTTTAGCATCTTGAAAATAGCCGCTATAGCACCCAAGTCAGTTATCTGTGCTGAAGCATGGGGAATCTCAAAAGAATAAACATGTGATCCAATTACATGAGCTCCAATCCAACAATAGTTGTAGTCTTTATAGGATGTATGTGTAGAAATATAAAAGTAAATTGCAACAAATTATCTTTTGGATAACAATTATTAATTTTGCCTTAAAAGGCTTGCCATGTAATAGATCAACCATCAATAATAATCAATTTGATTGCTGCTTAAAGCAAGCAACAAACGTTTTATCAGGCTCTTAAAACATTCCTTTTAAAATATTTTTATAACTTTATCTTACAACATTTTTTAACACACAAATATATTTATTGGAGTGTGTCAAAACATTACATGGAGATTTAAAAAAAAAAAGGTGATTCTATATTAATGTTCTCTTTGCCAAGGAATGGCAGTGAACACATATCATAAACAGCTGGTTACAGTAGCATTCATTATCTGTAAAACTATCCTTTTGCCAGTTAGTTTATCTACCTTGAAAACAGGTTTAGGGCCTCCTGTGGCAACTTTAAGATGAGGTTAATAAATCACTTACTTAAAAATTTTAAAAGCCAATAGTTAAAGAAAAGGCCTGTAACAAACATTCCATGAACATTATACTCTGAAAAATCTAAGATCCTAGCATCTCGTATTGAGACAAAACCCTTTTCACATAAGGTAAGGCTATCAGCCATTGTACGAGGAAAAACCTTCTAATGAAATTGCTTTGTTTCTTTAAAGTTAGTCCATAAAAGCAAATGCCTTTATAATTATCAGAATGTAAAGCAAAAAACAACCCTTTAAACCTATAATAATTTTGTATGGAGTAGGCAGGCCCAATTTTAATGCCTTTATAAGTTCTACATAGCCTTAGTAACCTTTCATAAATTTGAACTGCATTTTGACCCACACCTGGATTAAGTCAAGAATGTTGTTTTGGCTAAACACTCCCTAGGTAGGGTCTGCAAGATAAAAACAGTTCCTCACAAATTTCCACTGAGGAAAGTCTAAGCTTTGCATTAACTCAAATGTATTTTTTTTTTTAATCTGTCAATACCCACCAGTTTTGCAAGGACAAAGCATGAGGTTCCTCAAATGTAAATATCTTCTAATCTGAGCCTATTGTCTAAGGCCAGAGGCAAACCCACCTGTCTTGCAAGGACATGAGGGTTGAATAATAAACAAAAGGAACCTGTAATTTCAGGGTTTTTGGAAAGATGTTACTTCTTGGTTTTTAGTAGTCAAAGGAACCTGTTTGATATCAAATTTCCTTTAATATCTCCCTTTTATTCTTGGAGGGTTAAATTTTGCTTCTACTACCGTACCAATAGACTTGTGAAAAAGTGGCAATAAGCCCATATTGGCCACAGCCGTTTCTAACCTTTATCACTCTTAAAATTATCTTAATTATAACACATGGTAAGAATCGTGAGCCTTTAACCAGGCTGCAAACTGCAGCCAATGGTACACTGGCAATTTTTATTGTAACTTAATTTTCTCTTGCAATATTAGAGCTTAACTACAACTTTGGAAGCAAAACCCAATTTTAAACAATCCACCTTCCTTAAAATCAATGGCAAATGCATTACTTTTATACTGCAAGGTTAGTCTGCCAGTTCTTATGTTTAAGTGTATGACAGTATAACTAATTGAAGAGCCATTATTTTAAATCTTATTCCTAGCCGGGCGGTGGTGGCGCACGCCTGTAATCCCAGCACTCTGGGAGGCAGAGGCAGGAGGATTTCTGAGTTCGAGGCCAGCCTGATCTACAGAGTGAGTTCCAGGACAGCCAGGTCTATACAGAGAAACCCTGTCTCGAAAAGTAAATAAATAAAATAAAAAAATAAAAATAAATAAATAATTCTTATTCCTTGTAAGTCTAATTTCTAGGTTAAGATTCACACAAAACACCATGCCAATTTAGAAGCATCCTAGAGGCCTGCATTCTATGAGTCGCAACACGCCATGTGCTCAGGATGGCCGTAACCTCTAGCCATCAGCTCCAAACTCTATTATTGCCAACTCTATACCACGTAAATCATGCACAATAATTCACAAGCCAAGACTCCACAGTCAAAAGATGCAAAACATACTTATACTTTTAAGAACAATTATAAATAAGAATAAAACGATTACATGAATCTCATAAACTTAAACCAAACACTTTTCCTTTTTCTAGCTGCAATTTCAAAAGAACAAAAAGCACTCTGAACAAAAAAAACCCACAATTGTAGAGATTTTTCTTTAGGAGACACAACCATTAATTCACTTGTCCTACGCTTAAGGCTGCTGGCCTTTTTAAAAGCAACTTTGTCTGATTCCTAGCTGAGTACGGGATACCTTAAATCAACCTCTGCTGTGAACCGCAGCTAGATTAAGAGACCACCAACAGATGAAATTTCTACCAATTTTTCTTTTAACACGAAACAATTACAGTCATTCACACAACGCCACAAATAGGACATTTCACACACACATAGGACATGAACATGTAGACATGGTGCGCACCCGAGGACAAACACAGAAAGTCAAGCATGCTTGTTATGGAATTACATCCATTGTCCTACTCTCTTTTTCTTTCTCTCTCGTTTTTCAACCTTTCTTAAAGCAGCTCTTGGAGGCTGCGGACATACACCTGTTTTAAAACCCTTTTCTTTTTCGCCTGAATCAGCTCTTAAAAGCTGTGGACAAATGCCTGTAAATGTCTTGCCCCATATTCCACTGTCTGCCCCCTAAGCGAGTTCAATGGTGGGTCAACACTGCCTCACTTATATATCCTCCAGCACCTATTTTGCTCACCGTGCAGGACCATCTTTTTCCATTTTCTGCGAAGCTTCGCCAAGACAGGGTCACCTCAGGAACTCTTCTCGAGTCCAGCCCCGCGTTCGGGCCCCATTCTGTTGCTGCCTGCAGCGACTGCGAACTGGGTTCCTGGAAACGGAAGCCGAGGGATGGATGGGGAGAGATGAAAAGAAGGAGGGTCAAGACGATAGGTTACCGATCAAGGCCAAAGGTTAATGGAGCTCAGACAATTTAACAGTTTTGGGGGAGCCCCTCCTCCCAGAGTTCTGCGTGGCTTCTTTGGGTGTTGACTCCACTGCTCAGGAAGCTGAGCGGGTCACCTGCTTAATTCAGGAATTCGCAGATCTGCAGAAACTTCATCTTCACACGAGCACTCTACCCCAGGTGGGACCGGATTCTGAAGAGCACAGGAATCCCTGCTCAAAGGCTGGGAGAAGTTCACGTTGACCAATGTCAAGTTCCTGCCATATGGCATGACACCCCAATATGGCTCTGTACACCCACCCTTGATTTCCTTTCACTGGGAGCATCTACCAAGCCTTCACAGGACCAAGGGCCTCTGCTCCCACTGATGCCTGACAAGGCTGTCCTCTGCTACATATTCAACCAGAGCCATGTGTATGTGTTGGTTTTTCCCATGCGGGCGGCCGGAGTGGACCGCGGCCCGAACGGCCCCGCGCAGGCGGCTCAGAACCGCCGGCTGCGAAAAGCCGGGATCCGCAGGCGGCAGGTTCGATCCGCGGCGCCCGCGGTGGAGCCGGGAGGTGTGGGCTGAAGCAGTTAGACCAGACCAAGTACTCCACGCGGGTTTATTTAAGATGGGGGTACAAAGGGGAACGGGGTGAGGGGAAGGCTGGGGGCGATGAGCAGAAAAGAAAGAGAAAGGGCACGCTGCTCCTTCTTATAGGCATGATTATTCAAATTACAGGTGGGCTAGGTGGGCCTATTGAATTCTGGGTACATGGTGGCCGTTGCCTTGGTAACAGGAATAAACCTGCAGGGCCGCATTAGTGTCGCCTATATGACGTCATAGGTCTCAGGACCAACAGTATGCCTCTGTAAAAATTCAATAAAAAGAGTGAAAGTCTAAAACAAAAGAAAAATAGAAAGAAAAGAAAATCACCAGGGGCTAGAGAGGTGCCTTAACTAAGAACACTTGCTGCTCTAGCAGAGGTCCTGAGTGCAAATCCCACCACGCGTGTCAGGGAGTCCACAACTGCCTGCAACTCCAGCTCCCAGAGACTCTGACACCTCCAAAGGTACACACACACACACACACACACACACACACACACTTTGTGCCTATAACCAGGTATCTTCTCTGTCTGGCAGCGTTGACCAAATTCTTGGAAAAGGGCAAATCACATCAGACAAGAAGAGCCGAGAGAAAATCACAGCAGAGCACGAGACGCCGGATGACCTCAGCATGCTCGGCCGGGTGGTAAAGGTAGAGAAGCAGGTAAGGCTCAGCCCTGCTAGCTCACTTTCAGCTGCGATTCATTCATCAGAGTGGCATGCATGCAACTTAAGTGTGAAGATTCACGCTAATCATTTCAAATTTTATCTTATGTGTGTGAGTGTTTTGCCTGCATATCTGTCTGTGCTCGAACTTTAGGGCCCAAGGAGGTCAGAGGGAGGGCGTTGGATCTCCTGAAACTGCAGTTGGGAGTGCTGTGAGCTGCTGTTCCCAGCTGAGGGTGCTGGGAATCACACTCTGGTCTGTATAAGTGCCCTTCACCTGAGCTATCTCTCCAGCTCCTCAAGTTAATCTTGTTTGGGTTTTTATGTGACAGCTCTGGCTGGCCTGGAACTCGTTCTGTAGACCAGGCTGGCCCTTGAACTAACAGAGATCTGCCTTCCTCGGCCTCCCCGGTGCTGGGATTAAAGGCCTATGACACCAGGCCTGGCCTCCGAGAGTCAATTCTAAAGATCAGTATATAAAAATGAAATGGAGAGCCGGGCGTGGTGGCGCAGGTAATCCCAGCACTTGGGAGGCAGAAGCAGGCACATTTCAAGGCCAGCCTGGTCTACAGAGTGAGTTCCAGGATAGCCAGGACCACACAGAGAAACCCTGTCTTGAAAAACCAACCAACCAAACAAACAAACAAAAAGAATGAAATGGAGAGTATACGAAGCCAGGCAGTGGTGGCACACGCCTTTAATCCCAGCACTTGGGAGGCAGAGGCAGGCAGATTTCTGAGTTCAAGGCCAGCCTGGACTACAGAGTGAGTTCCAGGACAGCCAGGGCTATACAGAGAAACCCTGTCTCGAAAAACCAAAAAAAGCTGGGCGGTGGTGGGTCACGCCTTTAATCCCAGTACTTGGGAGGCAGAGGCAGGCGGATTTCTGAGTTCGAGGCCAGCCTGGTCTATAGAATGAGTTCCAGGATAGCCAGGACTACATAGAGAAACCCTTTCTTGAAAAAACCAAAAAAAAAGAAAGAAAGAAAGAAAGAAAGAAAGAAAGAAAGAAAGAAAGGAAGGAAGGAAGGAAGAAGAAAGACCAAAAGAAAGAAAAACCAAAAAAAAAGTATGCGAAACTTTTTTCTTTTTTTTAATTAGATATTTGATTTATTTACATTTCAAATGGTATCCCCTTTCCTCATTAGGAAAAGAAGCTTTTATCTTATCAAGTTACTACTTATCTGGAAGCAACTATTGAATTTCAGCGATAAAAATAGCAAAAGTCTATTTGTCAGCCATGTTTTATTTTATTTTCAAGGTGTCTCCTTTAGCTTCCTTCATTTAAAACAAGATTTAAAAATCTCACCATATGCCGGGCTTGGTGGTACACGCCTTTAATCCCAGCACTTGGGAGGCAGAGGCAGGCGGATTTCTGAGTTCGAGGCCAGCCTGGTCTACAAAATGAGTTCCAGGGTAGCCCCAACTACACAAAGAAACCCTGTCTCGACAAAAAAACCAAAACAAACAAAAATCTCACAATAATTGTTAACCCTGAGAATGTATCTTCTCAAAGAGTCTTCTCAATGGCATTCATTCGAAAGCTTTTTATTTATTTTATTTATTTCGAGGTTTTCAGGACAAGGTCTCACTATGTACCCCTGGCTGGAAATCATTCCATTGATCAGGCGGGCCTTGAAGCCTTAGCAATCTGCCTGCTTCTGCTTCTCGAGTGCAAGGATTAAAGACGGGCACCACCAACCTGGCTTTCTCTTTAAATTTGATTGATCCTAATTTCATAATAGACTAAGTTCTTACTAAAATTCACTAGCATTCCAGAAAGGAAATCAAGCAGTAATGCGAAGAAAATCTCGCTGATTGAAAAATGATCTTGAGGTTGCATTTCAATGGTACTTATTTCATTTTTTAAAAAAAAATTAAAGTTTTAAACTTTTTCTTTTATTTTTTTAAGATTTATTTTATATATGAGTTCGCTGTTGCTGTCTTCGGACACTCCAGAAGAGGGCATCAGATCCTGTAACAGATGGCTGCGAGCCACCATGTGGTTGCTGGGAATTGAACTCGGGACCTCTGGAAGAGCAGTAGGAGCTCTTAACCACTGAGCCCTCTCTCCAGCCCCCTATGTAAAGTTTTACAGAGAAGAGAGGAGGGAGCACAGAGGGTCCCGTAAATGCCAAAGTAACACCGTCCCTTTCCTCCACTGGCACTGTCGCGACCAGCCAGTGTGACACTCCGTAACAGTCACCACTGGAGTGGCCGTCACTGTATTTATTTTACTCTGTCAGTCCCATCCTATGTTACCTTTTCAATACCAAAGGTCAAGTCAGTTCTCGGTAAGAGTGTGCACTGGGTGGATAACTCTTCTCTCCACTTCCAGGTCCAGTCCATCGAATCCAAGCTGGACTGCCTGCTGGACATCTACCAGCAGGTCCTCCGGAAAGGCTCCGCCTCCGCCCTCACGCTGGCGTCTTTCCAGATCCCGCCTTTCGAATGCGAGCAGACCTCTGACTATCAAAGTCCCGTGGATAGCAAAGACCTGTCGAGCTCCTCCGCGCAAAACAGTGGCTGCCTAACAAGGTCGGCCAGTGCCAACATCTCCAGAGGCCTGCAGTTCATCCTAACGCCAAATGAGTTCAGCGCTCAGACTTTCTATGCGCTCAGCCCTACTATGCACAGTCAAGCTACACAGGTGCCAATGAGTCAAAACGACGGCGGCGGCGGCTCCTCCCTGGTGGCCACCAATAACATCGCAAACCAAATAAGCGCTGCCCCCAAGCCAGCAGCCCCAACAACTTTACAGATCCCACCTCCTCTCGCAGCCATCAAGCACCTGTCCAGGCCGGAACCTCTGCTCTCGAACCCCACTGGCTTACAAGAGAGTATTTCCGATGTCACCACCTGCCTTGTCGCCTCCAAGGAGAACGTTCAGTTTGCCCAGTCAAACCTGACCAAGGAGCGGTCCCTGCGGAAAAGTTTCGACATGGGAGGGGAGACTCTATTGTCTGTCCGCCCCATGGTACCCAAGGACTTGGGCAAATCCCTGTCTGTACAAAACCTGATCAGGTCGACAGAAGAACTGAACTTACAGTTTTCAGGCAGCGAGTCGAGTGGCTCTCGGGGCAGCCAAGATTTTTATCCCAAGTGGAGAGAATCCAAATTGTTTATAACTGATGAGGAGGTCGGGGCCGAGGAGACAGAAACAGATACTTTTGACGGCACCCCACCGCCTGCGGGGGAAGCTGCTTTCCCATCAGACTCTCTAAGGACTGGAAGGTCACGGTCATCTCAGAACATTTGTAAGACAGGAGACAGCACAGACGCCCTCAGTTTGCCTCACGTCAAACTGAACTAAGTTCTTTGTTTCCTTTCTAAGCATAGCTGTTCTTTTAGCCATACATATCACTGCATGAACTACTCTGGAAGCCCGTCTAAAGAGTTGAAATCGCGCCAAGAGTCAGGGAGAACGCGAAAGGCCATTTATAAGCCCGTTATCTTTTAATTGCATGAAAATGCATGTTTAGGGGTGGCAGAAATTCCAAGGTACATCGGACATTAACCCGTGCATTTAATAACGTACCTTGAGTCTAAAATCCCAAGCCAACAGTCGCTGCTGATGCTATGGGGTGTGTGAAGATGTCGGGATATTAGTTCAATTGCAAGAGTTGATGCTGTGTTTTGAAATTGTGAGAGTAAACACCTTCAAATTTCAGGCATTTTCTGCTTTATGACTAGATACAAAGTACATTTTTCAAAATTAGGCCATCATGTATGTTTAGACACAATGGCTATCAACAGCTGCTAATAACACAAGTAAAGCAGAATTTGGAATATAACCGAAATGGCTGCTTATTTCAAGATACCTTTGCCAACCCGTTCCTCCTAAGTCATTTCATCGATGTAATTTGAATGTCAATCTGTGTGCTTCTGGTGACTTTAGCGCTGTGGCAAGCAATTTTGCACATTGTTTCCATGTTGTCCTTTAAATGCTGAGAATGTTTTTCCAATTAGAAAATGGCCAGATGATATTATTGAGGGCCAGTGGGGGAGGAGACTCCCTCTTCCTATAGCATCTTCCTCTTCATGGCAACGTAGTCAGTCTAATGGAGGAGTCAACTCTGTAAATGGTCAACCTCTTCTAAGCGTATGAAATACTGGTGGATTTAACAGCCTGTGCAACTGGGCTGGTCTCTCTGTGAGGCTACAACCACAGGTTTGCCCATCCTGTCCCCTCAAACGGCCAGGGTCACAGGTATAGGGCCTGGGGTAGGGGCTACCTACTTGAGGTTGGGGAAAAACAGCTTGGAAAGACTCCACAGTTACCACAAGTGGGAGACATTAAAGGAAGCGCCTCCCCACCCCCGATGGGCAAGGAAGGAGAGGAGCCCAAATGAAATAACTAGATTTTCTTAGAAAAATAAATATTGTTAGGAAATCCAACTACCTAAACATCCCTATTCTTGTATAACAGAGACTTTTGCAATCTATTTATTTTTAATATGCCCTGAGTGTCTTTTGCTATTATGTAGCACATTTTGCATATGAAAGGCTAAAATGAAACTTCCTTTACTTTTATACTATAGTGAACATTTTTCTAATTCTTCCCACTGATATTATCCCAAATGTGAAACTACGGGCTCAGTTTCCAGGTTATGAACATTTATAACTGCGAACCAGATAGCACTGGATGGGTCTGCAGATCGAAACTCCTCAATCGTCTATTATGATGGAAAAGAAACAAATAAAAAACATATTTATTAAAAATGTATTTCCCAAAAGGCAAGCAACAGTGGCTGCTTTTTAGAATTCAGCCCCATACCTGTAATCATGGAGATGGGGAGCCTGAGACAGAGGATCATGAGTTCAAGGCTAGCCTGACTCGTACAGCAAGAATGTGGGGGTTGGGGGGAGCGCTTAGGAAAGAGCTATAATGGACAAATTATCTAAGTTTTAACTAAAAGACTCCTGAGAGAAGTTTTTTTTCTGTTTTTACTGGGGGGAGGGGTTGGGGGGGAACCTTTTCAACCTTTTTAGCATCCAAGCCAAATGAGCAGAATCTAGGGATGTTACGCGGTTGATGGAAGGAAGGAAGCCTCTGAACCCACCAGCCTCTCGCCCAGCAAAATGTCCCTGAACAATCGCCCTTTCTTTTCTTTCCCCCTAACTGGTGGCTCCACACCACCATTTTGCTTTAGAACTTCACCAGGCTTTAGCCAAGCTGCCACCCTCAAGCAAACCAATTCTCTCTTCCTCTGATGTGCTCCCCAATCTTTAAGTAATGTCACGTAAAGTCTTCCTCCCTCTCATCCCTCAAGGATGCATGCAGGGTGTGATCGGGCACACCTCTAATCCCCAGGACTTGAGAGGCAAACTCCTGGATTCAAGGCCAGTCCAGCCTATAAGGTGTGTTTCAGGCCAGCCAGGATGACAGAGAGACCCTGTCTCGAAAATAAATAAATAATAAATAAATAAATAAATAAATAAATAAATAAAACCTAAAAGGAGACCAACAGAAACCTTCTTGAACTCTTAAAATACAGTCTCTTAGAGTGTAACATTCAGGATCTTCTGACCTAGGAGAACAAATATAAAGTCTGAATTCTACACTTCATTGAAATGTATCTCAAGTCTTTAAAGCTATTCTTTTCCTTTCACAAACAGAATGCTACTCAATTATTAATACGATTTTTTTATTTACCTATGTCTCCAACCAACCTGAATGATGTACCCTCCAAAGGACATCACTCACACACACACACACACATACACACACACACACACACACACACACACACACAACACATCCCTTCCCGTTGAACAAAAGCCAGAGATACCTGCCCAGCACTGAACAAGGCTCACTCCAAATATGGCTGAGGAAGAGGAGGGAGCTGACAGGTTCCAGACAGCACTGATACTGTCTCAGGTTGAACCCCACTGGCAGCAAGAATTGTGAATGTATCAGGGACCCCTTCTTAGGCATCCTCAGGCCTCAAACACAGTACAGTTCATCTAACATAGCTGAAGGCTGAAGAGTCTGAGAAAAAGCCTAAACGTGTCCCTACGGTCTTAAGCATAGCAAAAATGTGAAAAAAAGAAACAAAAAACAAAAAACCTGACATTGAGAATAATGTCTGGACATCGAAGCCATGATGACCACTTTGTGTCTGTTTGATTCTAGCACAAAAACTCCTGGATGTTGGTAGGTTTTGGATGTGTACATTTTAGAGGTATGTCTATTACGTCATGCTCTGCGGGAATGGAGGAGGGGGTCTCCCATTTATTCTTAGCAGAGGCCCATTGCTCTACCCCAAGGAGTGGCAGGGGGTGGGGGGGTTGGGGGGAGGGGCGCACAGTTTAGCTGAGAACACGGAGTAACCCTGTGCTTTCTCAGCTCAAACCCATCTGCCCCCTGCAAACCACAGGGTTGGTGGAACTCATAGAGAACAGCAATCATCCCACGCAGGAAGTTACCCAGACCATTTTGCCACGTCTAATCTATGTGTTTGCATTCTGTTGAACCAAATCGATATCTGTAGGAGACAAGTTCATTTCATTTAAGAGCTTTATTGGGTTTTCTAAGTACTTAACTCGGGTTCTGCGGTGCCTTTCTGACCTGCTGGCTCAGCCTTTTGTTTTTGTTTTTGTTTTTGTTTTTGTTTTTGTTTTCTGGAAGGTTCTTAATATGAAAATCAAACAAGCCTAATAGAGGAGTTGAGGCACACACTAGCTAAATATCATACCCATTTCCAGAGCAAATCCATAAAGAATGATGGAACCCAGGCAGGCAGATCATCCAGTCAGATCAAGGAAATAGTACAGATGCTAATTCCCCAGAACCCGTGTTTGCTTTCTTTTCTTTTCTTTTCTTTTTTCTTTTTGCCTTAAATGACATGCTGTGTTTTTGTAAGGAAAATTTAATTTAATATAATTATGTGCATTTAACTGAGCAGTTCCAAAAGTCATGTACAAAAACAATGCAATTGTCTGTTTCCTGAAAAACAAGTAAATCAGGAATATCCTACCCATTTCAAGCTATATCGTTAAAATGTAATTTCCTTTGCTCTTTTACCGAGATGATTTGTTTTAAACTAAAACATTAAAAAGATGTCTATAAACAGCTAGTGTGACTGCTTTTATCCGGAATGAGCTGGTTCGACCTGTTTTAAACGTCTGCGATGAGATCCATGGGTAGAGTTCTCTGGAATTGGCTGACTGACCCAAGTAACTCAACTGTACATATTTTGTGGCGATATATGTCTGTGGTGTTGGTGAAGAAACTGCTGCATTTGGGGAATGTGGAAGATTTGCATGTGTTCTCAAGGATAAAATTATAAAACTATATATTTTTATTTTGATTGCTGAGGATTCAACTCAGGAGCCTGACCATGTAAGCCCCAGACCAAGCAAAACCTAATTTGATATGGTTCATCAAAACTCAGACACCAGTCCCGTGTTATCGGATCTTCTCTTGAGTATAATTTTGAATAGCCCTCACCTACACTTCCTGAAACAGATGTGTTTTAGATTACAGATTAATGCTGATTTTAGGATATTCAAAATTACATAATGTACTGTAGAGATTGGATCCAAGTCTAAACACGAAATTCATTATGTCACATACACTCAAATCTAAATTTATATACAAGCTACGCAAGTACTCTACCATGGAGCTCACTCCAGACATTTGTCATTTTTTTAGTATTGCATGCCATGGAAGAACATTTTATGAAATGGAATTTCCTATTTATGGTGTTCATGTCAGCATTAAAAAGCTTCCGGATGTGATAGCCTTTGGGGTTCAGCCTTTCAGATACCCAGCCAGTATAACAAAAGGGTTTGCTAAAGGAGCATCAAGAAATGGAAGCCAGATAGAACCCCAGGATTACATGGGTACATGCACCCAGATCTGCCTTACTGGGAAAATGTTGTTGTTGTTGTTGTTGGTTTTTTTTTTTGTTTTTTTTTTTTGTTTTTTTTTGTTTTTTTGTTTTTTTGTTTTTTGGTTTTTCGAGACAGGGTTTCTCTGTGTAGTTCCGGCTGTCCTGGAACTAACTCTGTAGACCAGGCTGGCCTCGAACTCAGAAATCCGCCTGCCTCTGCCTCCCAAGTGCTGGGATTAAAGGCATGCACCACCACTGCCTGGCTTTGGGAAAATGTTTCTACCTCAAAGGGACGGTGTCCTTTGTTCCAGGAGAAACTCCTTTACAGAGGCTGGAGCAATGGGGGTGCTCCTATGGAGAACCCAACATCATTCCCCAGCACCCGCCACTGAGAGATCATAAACTGCTGGATCTCTAGTTCCAGAGACTCTGACACATTCTTTTGACCTCCAAGGAAACTACACACATTTGGCATGCATAAACTCAAGGAGGAATATACACATAAAATTTTAAGAGCAAGTAAATCCTTAAAAATCAAAACCAAAAACATAAGAGTAAGATCCTCTACTAAAGTCAGCCATGGTGGTCATGCCTGCAGTTTTAGCTATTTGAAGAATAAGAGGTAGAGGCTAGCTACATAGTGAGACTCTTAGTCTATACACAAACAAACAAAAACTCAACAACTACAATAAAAATACCAGTAAGAACAAAGATTCCCATTTTAACTACTGGCAACTCTGTGCCAGGAAGCTAGTATTATTAATTCAACTATTTTCAAGGAAACTCAGAATCTTGCAACTTCTAAATACAGAGACATAAAATCCTTAGGGAGACATCTTTATGTTGGGGTCCAGGAATCAACTCACAAGCCACACAAACACCTCTCTCAGTTAGACAGGGATAGTTTCTTGAACATACACCTCAAGACTGGTTGACCAAAACCATGGCCCACATTCAGGAACTGAACCCTGAGTTAAGATTCTACAGGGTTTTTAAGCCCAAAATCAACAAACATCTGTGACAAGTTATTTAGGGATTAGTTACAAGGGATTTAGGGCTAGGAGGTTTCCTTAGGAACATGTCTTTTTTATACACTTATCCTGCTCCCATTGGTTGGGGTACTTAGCTGTGGCAGGGGGCTTGCCTTGTTAATATTCATGACTTGTCTACCAGGATGGACTTGTCTAACATTCATGTCCTAACTTGTCTACCAGAATGTCAGTTACCCACATACATGTCTATTTCAGTCAAGTAAGATATCAGTTCCCAGGGAGGTCTTGGGAACTTAAAAGTTACTAGACCCCCTCCTCAAAATGCAAGTCTTATTCCAAATAGTTTCTTATATTGATGCAGTTGGGGGACCATCCCAGGGGCAACTTATAAAGGCAAATACTATAAAAGCTTATACATAGGTGCAGGAAGGGCTGTTGGGTAGCTTGTTTGGTTCCAAACTTATTGTGGGTAACTACACAAAACAGTTGGCCTGCTATAATGTTGGGTGGAGATCAATGGAAGGATAGTGCTATTCTGAACAGAATTAGGAAACACTTGTCACTAATTTATTTGGGGATCCCCAAAATCACTTTCCAGGAGCACACACCCTCACCAAATGATTGACAGTCAGGGAAATGGAGGCTGCTCCAGTTTTGTTTTGTTTTTTAACCAGGCTCTATGCACTGACCACCACTCCTACTTCCAAACATACTTCTCCATCTGTACATGCAACTCTTTTCTACCCATTTTTTTTTCAAGCTAAGAGACTCCCAAGCCTTCTGCAGAACCTGTCTTTACAGCATATTAAAAGAAAAGCCACTTGTATCTCGTTTCTGGCCCTTTCTTTGGGTTAGGCTCTTAGGAGACAGTATCATTGGCGCAGACCTAGGAACACAGCTGGGTTGGATAAGTTTCTCCCAAGGAGAGAGACTAACACATACAAGGCATTTTACATTAGGTAACTTGCTTTATTCAATGTTTCCCATCACAAAACTGTCTTATACTTAGGAGTTGTCCCTCAGATACCTGCACCTGAGTGACAGACAGTGCACCATGTCAAGTTCCTATAGTGGCCTTCGAGTTTCTCTTAAACACTGGTGAAAATTCTCACATCCTAGTTTATCAGGAGAGATCATTTCAAGGTGGTGCCTCCACTACTCTGAGAGCAAAACCCTAATGTTCGACTGATTTGCTGGCAGTATGGGAGGGCATTTAAGTCAGCTGTGGTCAGAGGCTGGCTCCGGACACGATCCAACATTTCTTGGCCTGGGGATGAAACATAAACCAACAGCAAAGTGAGGTTCAAGATGGGAACCAAGACTCCCTTGGGAACAAGGTAGAGGGGGACTCCCGCCAGGTGATCCATTCACACTCCCCATGACATTAAAGACTCCGTGCAATAAAAAGCAAATGTAAAGCTGTTTCTGAATGGATTCTGAGGAGCATCTGGATCCTGATACCCCTGAGAGCTCAGTGAGCTTTTATACTGCCAGGCAACTATTATCAGACAGCTAGTCCATCCCTCTCAACCCCAATTGGGACAAGGTCACATACCTTGGGCCTGGCGGGAAGCTTCTGGGAAACTCAAGTACAAAATCATATGTATTATCCACAGCTTTGCCCTGAATGGTCCTGTCACGATGACACGAGTCAGGCCTGAGGGTGTGAACCATCGCTCCAGCTGAATAAGGGTGTTGCTGTGGACCTCAGTGATTCGGAGGTATTCGTCTTCATCGCCTGTGCACAGAACAGACAGATCCAAGATGAGGGTGGTACTGTGAGGAGGTTCCCTCCAAGATCAAAACCTTCTAGTTGGAGTGAAGGCCAAAGGACACAAGCTACTAAGGAAGAGATAGAATAATAAATAGAAGCCGGGCGGTGGTGGTGAACGCCTTTAATCCCAGCACTTGGGAGGCAGAGGAAGGCAGATTTGTGAGTTCAAGGCCAGCCTGGTCTACAAAGTGAGTTCCAGGACAGCCAGGGCTACAGGAGAAACCCTATTTCGAAAAAACAAACAAACAAACAAACAAACAAATAAATAAATAAAAACAGGTTATACCAGTCATTATGGTGCTCTCTTTTAATTCCAGCATTCAGGAGGCAGAGGCAGGCAGATTCTTTTAACTTCAAATGTTTACATAGATAGTACCAGGCCAGCCAGGGCTGTATAGAAAGACACTGCCTTTAAATGAATAAGCAAGTAAGTAAATAAATAAATAAATAAATGGACAAAAAAAAAAAAACCTTCACAGGCAAAAACACTCCATCCTGCATGAAAGCCCCTTAAGACAGAAGCGAACAGTTTCTAGAAGTCCCTCAAAACTGATTGGTAGCCGGGCGGTGGTGGCGCACGCCTTTAATCCCCGCACTTGGGAGGCAGAGGCAGGCGGATTTCTGAGTTCGAGGCCAGCCTGGTCTACAGAGCTAGTTCCAGGACAGCCAGGGCTATACAGGGAAACCCTGTCTCTTAAAACAAAACAAACAAACAAACAAAAAAAAAACTGATTGGTTTCTCTAGACTCTGACCTTCCCAAGATTATGTAAGCAAGCTGGTGCAGTGGAGGCACATGCCTTTAGTATTGGCACACAGGAGACAGAAACAAGAAGATCTGAGTTTGAGGCCACTCTGGTTACAGAGCCAGCGCCAGGACAACCAGTCCTACCCAGAGAAGCATTCCACTGTGTCTCAAAAACCCAAACAAAACAGAAAAGTATGTGAGCAGTCAAGAAGGCCAGAAATCACTCTTAGACTGAGCTCCTAAAACACCCAATCCATGGGACCCCAGAACAGCAAAGATCAACTGAGTTCCCCGAAGAGGCTCAGACCAATGAAGTCACTGGGAAAGAACACCCTTCACCATCTTGAGCTGCCTGTAGGCTTGGTCAATATGTAACAAGTCCCCAGATTTTGCGGCCTGGAATGGACTGAAATGATGTGAGGTCTTTTCTGCTCCTATGGGTAACACCTCACTCCTACTACTACTACGGGTAAGCCCCAAAACCCTCATGAGTCCACCTAAATCTACTGAGGGTTTCTGGTTTTCTTACTTTGCTCTTTTGTTGTTGTTGTTTGTTTGTTTGTTTTTTGGATTTGGTTTTTTTTCAAGACAGGGTTTCTCTGTATAGCCCTGGCTGTCCTGGAACTTACTCTGTAGACCATGCTGGCCTCAAACTCAGAAATCCGCCTGCCTCTGCCTCCCAGAGTGCTGGGATTACAGGCGTGCACCACCACCACCCGACTTGCTCTAATTTTTTTTTTGTTTCTTTGTTTTGTTTTGTCCTTTCGGGGTTTATTTGAAGGGGGGTGGTCTCTATCTGCAGTGTGTCACTATTTGCTCACACCTTCCCAGAAATAATATCACACAACAACCAGGAAGCTAGGACACACAGGGGAATAGGAGAAGTTTGGAAATCATGACAGGAAGAAGGCATAGGAAATGGCTACCTACCAAATATGTGCTGCTCCAGGTCCTCATCTATCAATATCACAAGTGGAGGATCCAATCTTTCAAGGAACATCCAGAAGCCAAACTCGATGGCAGGATCCACTTCCATCTCAGAGATCCCCCTGACTTCAAAACAAGGCAAGTCCAGGTAGCTGACTGCAGAATGGTGTGAAGGAGGCTCTGGTCTATATATCCACACCCAGAGACCAGCCCTTGTTACACCTTAGAGCAAGGGAACCACCCCCAGAGTTTCTCCAGTTAATCCAACCAATTCGATGTGCTTGGCTTAGTCCTTCAGGACAATTAGATAATCTTAGGTGCACAGAAATTCAAATTTTCTTCTAAGTAACCATTTAAGATTCTTGAAGAACTCTACTCGGAGTGGTAGAAAAGTAGATCAGGGGTGAATAAATGCACAGGAGCTGAGACATCCTGGGTGGGTCCTACATCTGTCTGTCTGTTTGTTTATTGGTGGTTTTTATTTTTTGATTTTTGTTTTGTTTTAGATTAGGCTCTCTCTAATCTAGGATAGCTCTTGCTGTCCTAGAACTTCCTATGTAAATCAGGCAGGCCCCCAACTCTCCTCTGTCTCCCTGGTGCTGGGATTAAAGGCCACCAAGCCAACACCCTCACCATCTTTCTTATGACATCAGTGCTTTTGGATATGTCTCCTCTACATCCCTAACCAGTTTTTTTGTTTTGGTTTGTTTTGTTGGGTTTTTTTTTTTTCTTCTTCTTTTTTTTTTTTTTTTTTTTTTTTTTTTTTTTTTTTGGTTTCTCGAGACAGGGTTTTTCTGTGTAGCTCTGGCTGTCCTGGAACTCACTCTGTAGACCAGGCTGGCCTCGAACTCAGAAAGCTGCCTGCCTCTGCCTCCCAAGTGCTGGGATTACAGGAGTGCGCCACCACCGCCCGGCTTACATCCCTAACTTCGATGAGCTGGTGGCATTAGTTAGTCATACAGTAATTTCATATTTTAGGGCTTAAGTGGTAGAGGAAAAAACAAACCAAACTGACTTTTTTTTTAAGAATATATACATATACATGTGTGTGTGTGTGTGTGTGTGTGTGTGTGTGTCAGTGTGTGTGTATACATGTATGCATTTAAGGATGGTTAATGACAAAAGACATGAATTTGAAAGAGATCAAGGAAAGGTATGGGAGAGGTTTTAGAGAGTGGAGAAAGAGTTAAATGATGTAATTATATCATAATCTCGAAAATAAAAGAAAGCCAGGCTTAGGGGTGTATGCCTTTAATCCTAGCACTGGGGAGGAAGAGGCAGGCAGGTCCCTGAGTTTGAGGCCAGCCTGGAGAGTTCTAAAATGCAGAAAAGGTATTTTCACCTTCAATGAAGTTTCACACCAACCATTAGCAAATCAACGTTCTTGTCCAGGCTGCAGTGCAAGGCTCAGAAGCCCAGTCAGAATGGTCTGTGTGCTGTCAGTTCGTAGGGCATGGACGTTTGAAGCAACGTTGTAAAGATGGCCTGCTTATACTGTACTGTTCTCTGATGCTTGGTCATCCCTGGCAAGGTACTGATTTCTTTCTTCTTCTCCTTTATTTTTAATTATATATGTTTTTTAAATTGTTTTTATTTTGTGCATGTTGGTGTTTATTATGTCTGTATGAAGCTATCAGATCCCCTGGAACTGGAGCTACAGAGAGCTGTGAGCAGCCATGCATGTGCTGGGAATTGAACCTGGGTCCTATGGAAAAGCAGCCAGTGCTCTTAAAGACTGAACCACTCTCCAGCTCCAAGTTACTGATCTCTTACTGCATAGATTTATGAGGTACAATTTAGCATCAGTTACCACCTTGACCAGGGTCAGTCGTTCTCTCTCTCTCTTTTTCTCTCTCTGTTTGTATTTTACTTAATTTCTCTTTTATTTTATTTGAGACAGGTTATCTTTATGAAGCCCTGGCTGTCCTGAGACTCACAGGGATCTGCCTGCCTCTGCCTCCTGGGTGCTTCCTTCCCCCACTCAGCCTTTCAAGAGAGGTTTGCACGTTTACTATAAAGGATAAGTAAACCACCCCTTCTCTGAGTTTTGCTTAAGCACTACATGCTTTGGGGGAATTTTGTTTCCATTATTCATACCTCTTTTCCCTCCCCCCAACCCCCACACTCTGTTAAGGCTTTTTTGGACCAGAGACATACAAGGTCAGCACTCAGTGCAGGAACACAAAGGTTGTCAGGTTGTCATAGAATGTAACAGTCCCAAGGTAGGGTGGGACAATAGAATTAATTTCTTTTTATTTTATTTTTTGGTTTTTTTGAGACAGGGTTTCTCTGTGTAGTCCTGGCTATCCTGGAACTCACTCTGTAGACCAGGCCAGCCTTGAACTCAGGAATCTGCCTGCCTCTGTCTCCCAAGTGCTGGGATTAAAGGCATGTGCCGCCATTACCCAGAAAATTAATTTTTTAAATTACTGACTGATAGCCGATCTAATGCCTTCACTAGTCGAGTGAACTCGGAGTCCCTTCCCCTCTTCATGCAGAGACCCTCTAATCTCAGAAACAGGTACCTTCTAAAAGCTATAAATGTAAATAATGCCTTTCCTTTCATGGAATCTTTCATGCAGTTTGACTAGCTAAGAGTAACCCTCTGTATTAAAAGATGTGAATCTCTAACATTGACTACAGCTCTGGAGAGTTTTTATTTAACCAACAGATACATAAGGAAAACAGATTTTTCTTTCTTTCTTTCTTTCTTTCTTTCTTTCTTTCTTTTTGTTTTTTTGTTTTTTTTTTTGTTTTTGTTTTTGTTTTTGTTTAAGACAGGGTTTCTCTGTCTAGCCCTGGCTGTCCTGGAACACACTCTGTAGACCAGGCCAGCCTTGAACTCAGAAAACTGTCTGCCTCTGCCTCCCAAGTACTGGAATTAAAGGTGTGTACCACCACTGCCCGGCATTTTTTTTTTCTTAATGCTCATCTTTGGTGGGCAGTGGTGGTACACGCCTTTAATCCCAGCACTCTGGAGGCAGAGATAGGCAGGTCTCCTTAACTCTAAGGCAAGCTTTAAAGTCTACAAGCTGAGACACAGGACAGTCAAGGCTACATAGATAAGCCATGTCTTGAAATACATTTTTTTAAAAAACATCTTTGACGGGCCAGGTAATCCCAGGACTCAGGAGGCAGAGGCAGGTGAATCTCTGACCCTCTCAGGTACCTCTTTGATTTGCAGTGTTCAGTGCATGCTACTGTGGGAAGTCACCAGAACACTTCCTGCTGTCCCCTAGTGGTAGTGGCTCACAGGCGTTTTTGATGGAAACTGAACTATCAAATCATCTGCCAGGGAGTAGATTGCTTACTGAGTACCAGACCCTTCTCAAATACAATTCTGTTCATTACTAGAAAGACAAATGCTTCTATGAGTAAAATGCAAGGACAAGAACAGACATTTCAAAACACAAGGCCCCAAATCATGTCCCCCAAATCTATTCTGGAAGGTTGTTGTCTTTCTTATTAGTCCACTCCCAAAACTGTTCTAAACTGTTGACTAGCTAAGAGTAATAATGTCATAGAATGGAGAATAATGTCATAGAAGCAGCCTTATGTAATAAAATAAAGATCTTGCCTAACCAGAGGTCAAGCAGTTTTCCATGCCCACCATGGAACATTCCCTAAGGTCTGTAGGACCTCAGAAGAGACAAACAAACTCTAGGTTGATGTCTTAGTCAGGGTTTCTATTCCTGCACAAACATCATGACCAAGAAGCAAGTTGGGGAGGAAAGGGTTTATTGAGCTTACACTTCCACACAGCTGTTCATTACCAAAGGAAGTCAGGACTGGAAATCAAGCAGGTCAGAAGCAGGAACTGATGCAGAGGCCATGGAGGGATGTTCCTTACTGGCTTGCTTCCCCTGGCTTGCTCAGCCTGCTCTCTTATAGAGCCCAAGAATACCAGCCCAGGGATGGCACCACCCACAAGGGACCCTCCTTCACTTGATCACTAATTGAGAAAATGCCCCACAGCTGGATCTCATGGAGGCACTTCCCCAACTGAAGCTCCTTTTCCTATGATAACTCCAGCCTGTGTCAAGTTGACACACAAAACTAGCCATACAGTTGCCTTCCTTACTTGGATTATTATTAGTATTGACGTGGAGGGTGTACTTCAGTATCTAGGGGCTGCTTGGACACAGGGTCTTACTATGTACCTATGTTGCTCTGAGGCTTTAGTTGATCCTCTGAGCTCAACTTCCCTTGTGATGTCATTATGAGCATGCAAAATAATACAAGCTATTTTAGGCTTGTTGAGACAAATTCTGGCTATGGTTGGTAGGCTAGTCAAGATATTGAGATCCAGGCCTGGGCAGTGGTAGTGCTCACCTTTGATCACAGAGCTTAGGAGGCAAAGGCAGGTGGATAGCCAAGTTGGAAACCAGTATGGTACATACAAGTTCCAGGAAAAGCAGGTTACTAAAGGAGGAAATCCTGTCTCAAGAAACAAACAATAACAAAAAGGAAACCATGGCCCCATTTTGGTTCACACCTTTAATCCTTCCATATAGAAGGCAAAGGTAGGTAGATCTCTAGTTTGGGGATAGTCTGCTCTATATAGAAAATTGTAGTACAGTCAGGGCTACACAGACAAACTCTATATCAAAAGGAGGGAAGGAGAAAGAGAGAGAGAGAGAGAGAGAGAGAGAGAGAGAGAGAGAGAGAGATTCTTCTGTCTCAGCTTCTAGTGTGTTGGAATAACAAGCAGAATCCCCCACCACCACGCCCTGTTCCTTGGAACCATCAGAAGTGTAGCTCTCGCTGAGCAGAGGAAGAGGTTTCCCCTGCACCCTTTCTTGACTTTCTATCTTCTTCCCACCAAGAAGTTCAAAAGCCTTTAAGACCAGGGGAGACTGAACCTGAAATTTCAGTCACTAACAGAACTGAGTCCATCCTCAAAGATTTTACATTTTTCCAAGCAGGGAATAGAGTAGATGACAAGATGTATCTACAAGACTAGGAGAGCTGGGCGGTGGTGGCACACATCTTTAATCCTAGCACTTGGGTGGCAGAAGCAGGCAGATTTCTGAGTTCGGGGCCAGCCTGGTCTACAGAGTGAGTTCCAGGACAGCCAGGGCTATACAAAGAAACTGTGTCTCAAAAAAAAAAAAAAAAAAAAAAAAAAAAAAAAAAAACCTAGGAGAGACACCACCTTAAGCAGCCCCACAGGATCTAAGGAGGTCTCAGCATCCTGGCCTCAGCTCAGAATGATTAACAGATTGTTTTATACTGTTCCTTTGCATCCTGATAATTGTAAAGCGCTTGCTTTTAGGGAACTTAAAAAAAAAAAAGTAAACAATAAAATAATAAAAAAATAAAAAAATAAAAATAATAAAAAGGTTGCCCAATATTATCCTAATACATCCACTCTCATATTACCACCTATACTACAACACCAGGCGAATGTAAATTCCTAGGACAGGACCATCCCAAAGTATGGGATCTGATTGGCTGACACCTCAACCAACAGAGTTAGGGATGGAGAGAAGACCCAGCCACAAACACTCATCTCAAAAAGGCAGTACTGGGAGGGGGAGTGGGGGCAGGGCAGTGCAGCTTGCCTTTAATCCTGCCACTCAGAAAGAAGAAGCAGGCAGATGCCTGTGAGTTCCAGGACAGACAGGGCTGCATCCAGTCTGTCTCACAACAACAACAACAAAAGTAAAAGAGAAAGAAAAAAAGTTAAACTGCCCATGGTAGTTTCTATTCTTGTTGCTGTTTTGGAGATCATAAAACCTATTCACTGAGCATTCGATATCCTGCCAGAGATGCCCAAACATCAGAAGAAGATGCAGTACCACCAGGCCATCTCTGCCCTGTCGCCCCAGGGATTAACACACATAGGCACTGACGTGGCACAGACAATTCCAACTAGAAATTAGAGACCTGCCTTGCAGCCTGAAGGAATGTTTATTTGCCAGTAGTTGATAGGAAACCTCAGGGAAAAAAAAATACAAAAAGTAATGGACCATTTAGCGTAAAATATACTAACACCTTTGCTGAAAGAACAGGGACACAGTGTTTAGGAAAACACTAGTGAAGCCAGGAAAGATGGTGCATGCCTCTTAATCCCAGACCTTGGGAGGCAGAGGAAGGAAGGTCTCTGAGTTGGAGGCCAGCCTGGTCAACAGAGTGAGTTCCAGGACAGCCAGGGCAACACAAAGAAACCCTGTCTCAGAAAATCAAAAGCAGCAAAGCAATCAAATGTAGAAACTTCCAAGCCCATCTCACAAAGCTAGAGATAAAGGCGAGGTGTCCTCCGAGGCACTCCACCATCAAGCTCCCAAGCTCTTCCCACCTCTCCTGTCCCCTGTCACTTGGATACTGTTGGTGCCTCCTCTTACTGTCCACGTGACAACTGCTGGTAAACACTGGTGTATCTTTAATTACTTCTAACACGGGAAGGAAATGCGATCCTCTCTTCCCAAGTGAATAAACCACCACCTCTCAGCTGGGTGATCTTTTCATCTTTGAAATGTTCTATAACATTTCACTATGAGCTTATTTATGGTAGTTCCAGTTTGCTTTTTATTGCTTTAATAAAAGATCGTGACCAAAAGCAAAATACACTTAACAAAAGAATAAGTAAAACAAACCCAAACAAACAAACAAAAACACAATAGGGCTAGAGAGATGCTTAAGAGTACCCTCTGTTCTTCCATCCAGAAGTTCTGAGTTCAATTCCCAGCAACCACATGGTGGCTCAAAACCATATGTGCTGGGATCTGGTGCCCTCTTCTGGCATGCAGGTGTACATGGAGTTAGAGCACTCCTACATAAGTAAATCTTTAGAAATGAGAATGTTAAGGAAGTGATAAAATGAGTTGCATTAGTCATTGCAGAGCCCTCTTTTAATCCCTAGCTTTCACAGGCCAGAGGCAGGCAGATCCCTTTGCTCCAGGCTCACCTGAAACTCGGAGATGAGCCTGCCTTTGCCTTTCGCTGTGCTAGGGTTAAATGTGCACACTACTATGCCTGGTTTTATTTCTTTCATTTTTGAGATTCTAATATACTTATACTATTTTATCCCTCCCCTCTTTCCAAACCCTCTCATAAAACCCTCCATGCTCTCTTTCAAATCGATGACCTCTTGTTTCATTGACTGTTCTTACAGATACACACACGCACACGCACGCACATGCACGCACAGACACACTACCAAATAGCCAGCTGTCTGTTTTCTCTCTACTTCTTATCCTGAACAGAATTGGGAAACTTCTGTCGCTAATTTATCCATGGATCTCCTAAAATGTGGAATTATCAAAAAAAATAAATCATATTCCCCTTGAGAGTAGTTAGGTTGCTTTTTTTCTTGTGGTCAGACTCCCAAGTGTCTTTCTTCTGTGAAACTGATCTAATCTCTATTCAGCAGTGGGCAGTGTAAAAACCAATGTGATTAGCTCCAGAGGTTGTACCAAGTTCAACCATTTTCTGAAACTTCTCCCATTGCATCCTGGTCCAAGACATGAAGCCTCTCTCCTAGTTTCATGTAGTGGAGTCCTTGTAAGATTCAGGCTCCTGAGGTGCAAAATGCAAAGGATTGATAAAGGGGGGAAAGCTTGGCTTGCTATAACAGTAGGTGGAGATCAATGGAAGGATAGTGCTATTCTGAACAGAATTAGGAAAAACTTGTCACTAATTTATTTGGGGATCCCCAAAATCACTTTCCAGGAGCACACACCCTCACCAAATGATTGACAGGGAAATGGAGGCTGCTCCAGTTTTGTTTTGTTTTTTAACCAGGCTCTATGCACTGACCACCACGCCTACTTCCAAACATACTTCTCCATCTGTACATGCAACTCTTTTGTACCCATTTTTTTTCAAGCTAAGAGACTCCCAAGCCTTCTGCAGAACCTGTCTTTACAGCATACTAAAAGAAAAGCCACTTGTATCTCGTTTCTGGCCCTTTCTTTGGGTTAGGCCCTTAGGAGACAGTATCATTGGCGCAGACCTAGGAACACAGCTGGGTTGGATAAGTTTCTCCCAAGGGGAGAGACTAACACATACAAGGCATTTTACATTAGGTAACTTGCTTTATTCAATGTTTGCCATCACAAAACTGTCTTATACTTAGGAGTTGTCCCTCAGATACCTGCACCTGAGTGACAGACAGTGCACCATGTCATGTTCCTTTAGTGGCCTTCGAGTTTCTCTTAAACACTGGTGAAAATTCTCACATCCTAGTTTATCAGGAGAGATCAGTTCAAGGTGGTACCTCCACTACTCTGAGAGCAAAACCCTAATGTTCGACTGATTTGCTGGCAGTATGGGAGGGCATTTAAGTCAGCTGTGGTCAGAGGCTGGCTCCGGACACGATCCAACATTTCTTGGCCTGGGGGTGAAACATAAACCAACAACAAAGTGAGGTTCTAGATGGGAACCAAGACTCCCTTGGGAACACGGTAGAGGGGGACTCCCGCCAGGTGATCCATTCACACTCCCCATGACATTAAAGACTCCGTGCAATAAAAAGCAAATGTAAAGCTGTTTCTGAATGGATTCTGAGGAGCATCTGGATCCTGATACCCCTGAGAGCTCAGTGAGCTTTTATACTGCCAGGCAACTATTATCAGACAGCTAGTCCATCCCTCTCAACCCCAATTGGGACAAGGTCACATACCTTGGGCCTGGCGGGAAGCTTCTGGGAAACTCAAGTACAAAATCATATGTATTATCCACAGCTTTGCCCTGAATGGTCCTGTCACGATGACACGAGTCAGGCCTGAGGGTGTGAACCATCGCTCCAGCTGAATAAGGGTGTTGCTGTGGACCTCAGTGATTCGGAGGTATTCGTCTTCATCGCCTGTGCACAGAACAGACAGATCCAAGATGAGGGTGGTACTGTGAGGAGGTTCCCTCCAAGATCAAAACCTTCTAGTTGGAGTGAAGGCCAAAGGACACAAGCTACTAAGGAAGAGATAGAATAATAAATAGAAGCCGGGCGGTGGTGGTGAACGCCTTTAATCCCAGCACTTGGGAGGCAGAGGAAGGCAGATTTGTGAGTTCAAGGCCAGCCTGGTCTACAAAGTGAGTTCCAGGACAGCCAGGGCTACAGGAGAAACCCTATTTCGAAAAAACAAACAAACAAACAAACAAACAAATAAATAAATAAAAACAGGTTATACCAGTCATTATGGTGCTCTCTTTTAATTCCAGCATTCAGGAGGCAGAGGCAGGCAGATTCTTTTAACTTCAAATGTTTACATAGATAGTACCAGGCCAGCCAGGGCTGTATAGAAAGACACTGCCTTTAAATGAATAAGCAAGTAAGTAAATAAATAAATAAATAAATGGACAAAAAAAAAAAAACCTTCACAGGCAAAAACACTCCATCCTGCATGAAAGCCCCTTAAGACAGAAGCGAACAGTTTCTAGAAGTCCCTCAAAACTGATTGGTAGCCGGGCGGTGGTGGCGCACGCCTTTAATCCCCGCACTTGGGAGGCAGAGGCAGGCGGATTTCTGAGTTCGAGGCCAGCCTGGTCTACAGAGCTAGTTCCAGGACAGCCAGGGCTATACAGGGAAACCCTGTCTCTTAAAACAAAACAAACAAACAAACAAAAAAAAAACTGATTGGTTTCTCTAGACTCTGACCTTCCCAAGATTATGTAAGCAAGCTGGTGCAGTGGAGGCACATGCCTTTAGTATTGGCACACAGGAGACAGAAACAAGAAGATCTGAGTTTGAGGCCACTCTGGTTACAGAGCCAGCGCCAGGACAACCAGTCCTACCCAGAGAAGCATTCCACTGTGTCTCAAAAACCCAAACAAAACAGAAAAGTATGTGAGCAGTCAAGAAGGCCAGAAATCACTCTTAGACTGAGCTCCTAAAACACCCAATCCATGGGACCCCAGAACAGCAAAGATCAACTGAGTTCCCCGAAGAGGCTCAGACCAATGAAGTCACTGGGAAAGAACACCCTTCACCATCTTGAGCTGCCTGTAGGCTTGGTCAATATGTAACAAGTCCCCAGATTTTGCGGCCTGGAATGGACTGAAATGATGTGAGGTCTTTTCTGCTCCTATGGGTAACACCTCACTCCTACTACTACTACGGGTAAGCCCCAAAACCCTCATGAGTCCACCTAAATCTACTGAGGGTTTCTGGTTTTCTTACTTTGCTCTTTTGTTGTTGTTGTTTGTTTGTTTGTTTTTTGGATTTGGTTTTTTTTCAAGACAGGGTTTCTCTGTATAGCCCTGGCTGTCCTGGAACTTACTCTGTAGACCATGCTGGCCTCAAACTCAGAAATCCGCCTGCCTCTGCCTCCCAGAGTGCTGGGATTACAGGCGTGCACCACCACCACCCGACTTGCTCTAATTTTTTTTTTGTTTCTTTGTTTTGTTTTGTCCTTTCGGGGTTTATTTGAAGGGGGGTGGTCTCTATCTGCAGTGTGTCACTATTTGCTCACACCTTCCCAGAAATAATATCACACAACAACCAGGAAGCTAGGACACACAGGGGAATAGGAGAAGTTTGGAAATCATGACAGGAAGAAGGCATAGGAAATGGCTACCTACCAAATATGTGCTGCTCCAGGTCCTCATCTATCAATATCACAAGTGGAGGATCCAATCTTTCAAGGAACATCCAGAAGCCAAACTCGATGGCAGGATCCACTTCCATCTCAGAGATCCCCCTGACTTCAAAACAAGGCAAGTCCAGGTAGCTGACTGCAGAATGGTGTGAAGGAGGCTCTGGTCTATATATCCACACCCAGAGACCAGCCCTTGTTACACCTTAGAGCAAGGGAACCACCCCCAGAGTTTCTCCAGTTAATCCAACCAATTCGATGTGCTTGGCTTAGTCCTTCAGGACAATTAGATAATCTTAGGTGCACAGAAATTCAAATTTTCTTCTAAGTAACCATTTAAGATTCTTGAAGAACTCTACTCGGAGTGGTAGAAAAGTAGATCAGGGGTGAATAAATGCACAGGAGCTGAGACATCCTGGGTGGGTCCTACATCTGTCTGTCTGTTTGTTTATTGGTGGTTTTTATTTTTTGATTTTTGTTTTGTTTTAGATTAGGCTCTCTCTAATCTAGGATAGCTCTTGCTGTCCTAGAACTTCCTATGTAAATCAGGCAGGCCCCCAACTCTCCTCTGTCTCCCTGGTGCTGGGATTAAAGGCCACCAAGCCAACACCCTCACCATCTTTCTTATGACATCAGTGCTTTTGGATATGTCTCCTCTACATCCCTAACCAGTTTTTTTGTTTTGGTTTGTTTTGTTGGGTTTTTTTTTTTCTTCTTCTTCTTTTTTTTTTTTTTTTTTTTTTTTTTTTTTTTTTTGGTTTCTCGAGACAGGGTTTTTCTGTGTAGCTCTGGCTGTCCTGGAACTCACTCTGTAGACCAGGCTGGCCTCGAACTCAGAAAGCTGCCTGCCTCTGCCTCCCAAGTGCTGGGATTACAGGAGTGCGCCACCACCGCCCGGCTTACATCCCTAACTTCGATGAGCTGGTGGCATTAGTTAGTCATACAGTAATTTCATATTTTAGGGCTTAAGTGGTAGAGGAAAAAACAAACCAAACTGACTTTTTTTTTAAGAATATATACATATACATGTGTGTGTGTGTGTGTGTGTGTGTGTGTCAGTGTGTGTGTATACATGTATGCATTTAAGGATGGTTAATGACAAAAGACATGAATTTGAAAGAGATCAAGGAAAGGTATGGGAGAGGTTTTAGAGAGTGGAGAAAGAGTTAAATGATGTAATTATATCATAATCTCGAAAATAAAAGAAAGCCAGGCTTAGGGGTGTATGCCTTTAATCCTAGCACTGGGGAGGAAGAGGCAGGCAGGTCCCTGAGTTTGAGGCCAGCCTGGAGAGTTCTAAAATGCAGAAAAGGTATTTTCACCTTCAATGAAGTTTCACACCAACCATTAGCAAATCAACGTTCTTGTCCAGGCTGCAGTGCAAGGCTCAGAAGCCCAGTCAGAATGGTCTGTGTGCTGTCAGTTCGTAGGGCATGGACGTTTGAAGCAACGTTGTAAAGATGGCCTGCTTATACTGTACTGTTCTCTGATGCTTGGTCATCCCTGGCAAGGTACTGATTTCTTTCTTCTTCTCCTTTATTTTTAATTATATATGTTTTTTAAATTGTTTTTATTTTGTGCATGTTGGTGTTTATTATGTCTGTATGAAGCTATCAGATCCCCTGGAACTGGAGCTACAGAGAGCTGTGAGCAGCCATGCATGTGCTGGGAATTGAACCTGGGTCCTATGGAAAAGCAGCCAGTGCTCTTAAAGACTGAACCACTCTCCAGCTCCAAGTTACTGATCTCTTACTGCATAGATTTATGAGGTACAATTTAGCATCAGTTACCACCTTGACCAGGGTCAGTCGTTCTCTCTCTCTCTTTTTCTCTCTCTGTTTGTATTTTACTTAATTTCTCTTTTATTTTATTTGAGACAGGTTATCTTTATGAAGCCCTGGCTGTCCTGAGACTCACAGGGATCTGCCTGCCTCTGCCTCCTGGGTGCTTCCTTCCCCCACTCAGCCTTTCAAGAGAGGTTTGCACGTTTACTATAAAGGATAAGTAAACCACCCCTTCTCTGAGTTTTGCTTAAGCACTACATGCTTTGGGGGAATTTTGTTTCCATTATTCATACCTCTTTTCCCTCCCCCCAACCCCCACACTCTGTTAAGGCTTTTTTGGACCAGAGACATACAAGGTCAGCACTCAGTGCAGGAACACAAAGGTTGTCAGGTTGTCATAGAATGTAACAGTCCCAAGGTAGGGTGGGACAATAGAATTAATTTCTTTTTATTTTATTTTTTGGTTTTTTTGAGACAGGGTTTCTCTGTGTAGTCCTGGCTATCCTGGAACTCACTCTGTAGACCAGGCCAGCCTTGAACTCAGGAATCTGCCTGCCTCTGTCTCCCAAGTGCTGGGATTAAAGGCATGTGCCGCCATTACCCAGAAAATTAATTTTTTAAATTACTGACTGATAGCCGATCTAATGCCTTCACTAGTCGAGTGAACTCGGAGTCCCTTCCCCTCTTCATGCAGAGACCCTCTAATCTCAGAAACAGGTACCTTCTAAAAGCTATAAATGTAAATAATGCCTTTCCTTTCATGGAATCTTTCATGCAGTTTGACTAGCTAAGAGTAACCCTCTGTATTAAAAGATGTGAATCTCTAACATTGACTACAGCTCTGGAGAGTTTTTATTTAACCAACAGATACATAAGGAAAACAGATTTTTCTTTCTTTCTTTCTTTCTTTCTTTCTTTCTTTCTTTTTGTTTTTTTGTTTTTTTTTTTTGTTTTTGTTTTTGTTTTTGTTTAAGACAGGGTTTCTCTGTCTAGCCCTGGCTGTCCTGGAACACACTCTGTAGACCAGGCCAGCCTTGAACTCAGAAAACTGTCTGCCTCTGCCTCCCAAGTACTGGAATTAAAGGTGTGTACCACCACTGCCCGGCATTTTTTTTTTCTTAATGCTCATCTTTGGTGGGCAGTGGTGGTACACGCCTTTAATCCCAGCACTCTGGAGGCAGAGATAGGCAGGTCTCCTTAACTCTAAGGCAAGCTTTAAAGTCTACAAGCTGAGACACAGGACAGTCAAGGCTACATAGATAAGCCATGTCTTGAAATACATTTTTTTAAAAAACATCTTTGACGGGCCAGGTAATCCCAGGACTCAGGAGGCAGAGGCAGGTGAATCTCTGACCCTCTCAGGTACCTCTTTGATTTGCAGTGTTCAGTGCATGCTACTGTGGGAAGTCACCAGAACACTTCCTGCTGTCCCCTAGTGGTAGTGGCTCACAGGCGTTTTTGATGGAAACTGAACTATCAAATCATCTGCCAGGGAGTAGATTGCTTACTGAGTACCAGACCCTTCTCAAATACAATTCTGTTCATTACTAGAAAGACAAATGCTTCTAT
The DNA here is from genome assembly GCA_964023405.1 of Apodemus agrarius. Lineage (NCBI taxonomy): Eukaryota > Metazoa > Chordata > Mammalia > Rodentia > Muridae > Apodemus > Apodemus agrarius. The sequence goes on from OZ030014.1 coordinate 23,288,863, forward strand.
GAGTAAAATGCAAGGACAAGAACAGACATTTCAAAACACAAGGCCCCAAATCATGTCCCCCAAATCTATTCTGGAAGGTTGTTGTCTTTCTTATTAGTCCACTCCCAAAACTGTTCTAAACTGTTGACTAGCTAAGAGTAATAATGTCATAGAATGGAGAATAATGTCATAGAAGCAGCCTTATGTAATAAAATAAAGATCTTGCCTAACCAGAGGTCAAGCAGTTTTCCATGCCCACCATGGAACATTCCCTAAGGTCTGTAGGACCTCAGAAGAGACAAACAAACTCTAGGTTGATGTCTTAGTCAGGGTTTCTATTCCTGCACAAACATCATGACCAAGAAGCAAGTTGGGGAGGAAAGGGTTTATTGAGCTTACACTTCCACACAGCTGTTCATTACCAAAGGAAGTCAGGACTGGAAATCAAGCAGGTCAGAAGCAGGAACTGATGCAGAGGCCATGGAGGGATGTTCCTTACTGGCTTGCTTCCCCTGGCTTGCTCAGCCTGCTCTCTTATAGAGCCCAAGAATACCAGCCCAGGGATGGCACCACCCACAAGGGACCCTCCTTCACTTGATCACTAATTGAGAAAATGCCCCACAGCTGGATCTCATGGAGGCACTTCCCCAACTGAAGCTCCTTTTCCTATGATAACTCCAGCCTGTGTCAAGTTGACACACAAAACTAGCCATACAGTTGCCTTCCTTACTTGGATTATTATTAGTATTGACGTGGAGGGTGTACTTCAGTATCTAGGGGCTGCTTGGACACAGGGTCTTACTATGTACCTATGTTGCTCTGAGGCTTTAGTTGATCCTCTGAGCTCAACTTCCCTTGTGATGTCATTATGAGCATGCAAAATAATACAAGCTATTTTAGGCTTGTTGAGACAAATTCTGGCTATGGTTGGTAGGCTAGTCAAGATATTGAGATCCAGGCCTGGGCAGTGGTAGTGCTCACCTTTGATCACAGAGCTTAGGAGGCAAAGGCAGGTGGATAGCCAAGTTGGAAACCAGTATGGTACATACAAGTTCCAGGAAAAGCAGGTTACTAAAGGAGGAAATCCTGTCTCAAGAAACAAACAATAACAAAAAGGAAACCATGGCCCCATTTTGGTTCACACCTTTAATCCTTCCATATAGAAGGCAAAGGTAGGTAGATCTCTAGTTTGGGGATAGTCTGCTCTATATAGAAAATTGTAGTACAGTCAGGGCTACACAGACAAACTCTATATCAAAAGGAGGGAAGGAGAAAGAGAGAGAGAGAGAGAGAGAGAGAGAGAGAGAGAGAGAGAGAGATTCTTCTGTCTCAGCTTCTAGTGTGTTGGAATAACAAGCAGAATCCCCCACCACCACGCCCTGTTCCTTGGAACCATCAGAAGTGTAGCTCTCGCTGAGCAGAGGAAGAGGTTTCCCCTGCACCCTTTCTTGACTTTCTATCTTCTTCCCACCAAGAAGTTCAAAAGCCTTTAAGACCAGGGGAGACTGAACCTGAAATTTCAGTCACTAACAGAACTGAGTCCATCCTCAAAGATTTTACATTTTTCCAAGCAGGGAATAGAGTAGATGACAAGATGTATCTACAAGACTAGGAGAGCTGGGCGGTGGTGGCACACATCTTTAATCCTAGCACTTGGGTGGCAGAAGCAGGCAGATTTCTGAGTTCGGGGCCAGCCTGGTCTACAGAGTGAGTTCCAGGACAGCCAGGGCTATACAAAGAAACTGTGTCTCAAAAAAAAAAAAAAAAAAAAAAAAAAAAACCTAGGAGAGACTCCTCCTTAAGCAGCCCCACAGGATCTAAGGAGGTCTCAGCATCCTGGCCTCAGCTCAGAATGATTAACAGATTGTTTTATACTGTTCCTTTGCATCCTGATAATTGTAAAGCGCTTGCTTTTAGGGAACTTAAAAAAAAAAAAGTAAACAATAAAATAATAAAAAAATAAAAAAATAAAAATAATAAAAAGGTTGCCCAATATTATCCTAATACATCCACTCTCATATTACCACCTATACTACAACACCAGGCGAATGTAAATTCCTAGGACAGGACCATCCCAAAGTATGGGATCTGATTGGCTGACACCTCAACCAACAGAGTTAGGGATGGAGAGAAGACCCAGCCACAAACACTCATCTCAAAAAGGCAGTACTGGGAGGGGGAGTGGGGGCAGGGCAGTGCAGCTTGCCTTTAATCCTGCCACTCAGAAAGAAGAAGCAGGCAGATGCCTGTGAGTTCCAGGACAGACAGGGCTGCATCCAGTCTGTCTCACAACAACAACAACAAAAGTAAAAGAGAAAGAAAAAAAGTTAAACTGCCCATGGTAGTTTCTATTCTTGTTGCTGTTTTGGAGATCATGAAACCTAGTCACTGAGCATTCGATATCCTGCCAGAGATGCCCAAACATCAGAAGAAGATGCAGTACCACCAGGCCATCTCTGCCCTGTCGCCCCAGGGATTAACACACATAGGCACTGACGTGGCACAGACAATTCCAACTAGAAATTAGAGACCTGCCTTGCAGCCTGAAGGAATGTTTATTTGCCAGTAGTTGATAGGAAACCTCAGGGAAAAAAAAATACAAAAAGTAATGGACCATTTAGCGTAAAATATACTAACACCTTTGCTGAAAGAACAGGGACACAGTGTTTAGGAAAACACTAGTGAAGCCAGGAAAGATGGTGCATGCCTCTTAATCCCAGACCTTGGGAGGCAGAGGAAGGAAGGTCTCTGAGTTGGAGGCCAGCCTGGTCAACAGAGTGAGTTCCAGGACAGCCAGGGCAACACAAAGAAACCCTGTCTCAGAAAATCAAAAGCAGCAAAGCAATCAAATGTAGAAACTTCCAAGCCCATCTCACAAAGCTAGAGATAAAGGCGAGGTGTCCTCCGAGGCACTCCACCATCAAGCTCCCAAGCTCTTCCCACCTCTCCTGTCCCCTGTCACTTGGATACTGTTGGTGCCTCCTCTTACTGTCCACGTGACAACTGCTGGTAAACACTGGTGTATCTTTAATTACTTCTAACACGGGAAGGAAATGCGATCCTCTCTTCCCAAGTGAATAAACCACCACCTCTCAGCTGGGTGATCTTTTCATCTTTGAAATGTTCTATAACATTTCACTATGAGCTTATTTATGGTAGTTCCAGTTTGCTTTTTATTGCTTTAATAAAAGATCGTGACCAAAAGCAAAATACACTTAACAAAAGAATAAGTAAAACAAACCCAAACAAACAAACAAAAACACAATAGGGCTAGAGAGATGCTTAAGAGTACCCTCTGTTCTTCCATCCAGAAGTTCTGAGTTCAATTCCCAGCAACCACATGGTGGCTCAAAACCATATGTGCTGGGATCTGGTGCCCTCTTCTGGCATGCAGGTGTACATGGAGATAGAGCACTCCTACATAAGTAAATCTTTAGAAATGAGAATGTTAAGGAAGTGATAAAATGAGTTGCATTAGTCATTGCAGAGCCCTCTTTTAATCCCTAGCTTTCACAGGCCAGAGGCAGGCAGATCCCTTTGCTCCAGGCTCACCTGAAACTCGGAGATGAGCCTGCCTTTGCCTTTCGCTGTGCTAGGGTTAAATGTGCACACTACTATGCCTGGTTTTATTTCTTTCATTTTTGAGATTCTAATATACTTATACTATTTTATCCCTCCCCTCTTTCCAAACCCTCTCATAAAACCCTCCATGCTCTCTTTCAAATCGATGACCTCTTGTTTCATTGACTGTTCTTACAGATACACACACGCACACGCACGCACATGCACGCACAGACACACTACCAAATAGCCAGCTGTCTGTTTTCTCTCTACTTCTTATCCTGAACAGAATTGGGAAACTTCTGTCGCTAATTTATCCATGGATCTCCTAAAATGTGGAATTATCAAAAAAATAAATCATATTCCCCTTGAGAGTAGTTAGGTTGCTTTTTTTCTTGTGGTCAGACTCCCAAGTGTCTTTCTTCTGTGAAACTGATCTAATCTCTATTCAGCAGTGGGCAGTGTAAAAACCAATGTGATTAGCTCCAGAGGTTGTACCAAGTTCAACCATTTTCTGAAACTTCTCCCATTGCATCCTGGTCCAAGACATGAAGCCTCTCTCCTAGTTTCATGTAGTGGAGTCCTTGTAAGATTCAGGCTCCTGAGGTGCAAAATGCAAAGGATTGATAAAGGGGGGAAAGCTTGGCTTGCTATAACAGTAGGTGGAGATCAATGGAAGGATAGTGCTATTCTGAACAGAATTAGGAAAAACTTGTCACTAATTTATTTGGGGATCCCCAAAATCACTTTCCAGGAGCACACACCCTCACCAAATGATTGACAGGGAAATGGAGGCTGCTCCAGTTTTGTTTTGTTTTTTAACCAGGCTCTATGCACTGACCACCACGCCTACTTCCAAACATACTTCTCCATCTGTACATGCAACTCTTTTGTACCCATTTTTTTTCAAGCTAAGAGACTCCCAAGCCTTCTGCAGAACCTGTCTTTACAGCATACTAAAAGAAAAGCCACTTGTATCTCGTTTCTGGCCCTTTCTTTGGGTTAGGCCCTTAGGAGACAGTATCATTGGCGCAGACCTAGGAACACAGCTGGGTTGGATAAGTTTCTCCCAAGGGGAGAGACTAACACATACAAGGCATTTTACATTAGGTAACTTGCTTTATTCAATGTTTGCCATCACAAAACTGTCTTATACTTAGGAGTTGTCCCTCAGATACCTGCACCTGAGTGACAGACAGTGCACCATGTCATGTTCCTTTAGTGGCCTTCGAGTTTCTCTTAAACACTGGTGAAAATTCTCACATCCTAGTTTATCAGGAGAGATCAGTTCAAGGTGGTACCTCCACTACTCTGAGAGCAAAACCCTAATGTTCGACTGATTTGCTGGCAGTATGGGAGGGCATTTAAGTCAGCTGTGGTCAGAGGCTGGCTCCGGACACGATCCAACATTTCTTGGCCTGGGGGTGAAACATAAACCAACAACAAAGTGAGGTTCTAGATGGGAACCAAGACTCCCTTGGGAACACGGTAGAGGGGGACTCCCGCCAGGTGATCCATTCACACTCCCCATGACATTAAAGACTCCGTGCAATAAAAAGCAAATGTAAAGCTGTTTCTGAATGGATTCTGAGGAGCATCTGGATCCTGATACCCCTGAGAGCTCAGTGAGCTTTTATACTGCCAGGCAACTATTATCAGACAGCTAGTCCATCCCTCTCAACCCCAATTGGGACAAGGTCACATACCTTGGGCCTGGCGGGAAGCTTCTGGGAAACTCAAGTACAAAATCATATGTATTATCCACAGCTTTGCCCTGAATGGTCCTGTCACGATGACACGAGTCAGGCCTGAGGGTGTGAACCATCGCTCCAGCTGAATAAGGGTGTTGCTGTGGACCTCAGTGATTCGGAGGTATTCGTCTTCATCGCCTGTGCACAGAACAGACAGATCCAAGATGAGGGTGGTACTGTGAGGAGGTTCCCTCCAAGATCAAAACCTTCTAGTTGGAGTGAAGGCCAAAGGACACAAGCTACTAAGGAAGAGATAGAATAATAAATAGAAGCCGGGCGGTGGTGGTGAACGCCTTTAATCCCAGCACTTGGGAGGCAGAGGAAGGCAGATTTGTGAGTTCAAGGCCAGCCTGGTCTACAAAGTGAGTTCCAGGACAGCCAGGGCTACAGGAGAAACCCTATTTCGAAAAAACAAACAAACAAACAAACAAACAAATAAATAAATAAAAACAGGTTATACCAGTCATTATGGTGCTCTCTTTTAATTCCAGCATTCAGGAGGCAGAGGCAGGCAGATTCTTTTAACTTCAAATGTTTACATAGATAGTACCAGGCCAGCCAGGGCTGTATAGAAAGACACTGCCTTTAAATGAATAAGCAAGTAAGTAAATAAATAAATAAATAAATGGACAAAAAAAAAAAAACCTTCACAGGCAAAAACACTCCATCCTGCATGAAAGCCCCTTAAGACAGAAGCGAACAGTTTCTAGAAGTCCCTCAAAACTGATTGGTAGCCGGGCGGTGGTGGCGCACGCCTTTAATCCCCGCACTTGGGAGGCAGAGGCAGGCGGATTTCTGAGTTCGAGGCCAGCCTGGTCTACAGAGCTAGTTCCAGGACAGCCAGGGCTATACAGGGAAACCCTGTCTCTTAAAACAAAACAAACAAACAAACAAAAAAAAAACTGATTGGTTTCTCTAGACTCTGACCTTCCCAAGATTATGTAAGCAAGCTGGTGCAGTGGAGGCACATGCCTTTAGTATTGGCACACAGGAGACAGAAACAAGAAGATCTGAGTTTGAGGCCACTCTGGTTACAGAGCCAGCGCCAGGACAACCAGTCCTACCCAGAGAAGCATTCCACTGTGTCTCAAAAACCCAAACAAAACAGAAAAGTATGTGAGCAGTCAAGAAGGCCAGAAATCACTCTTAGACTGAGCTCCTAAAACACCCAATCCATGGGACCCCAGAACAGCAAAGATCAACTGAGTTCCCCGAAGAGGCTCAGACCAATGAAGTCACTGGGAAAGAACACCCTTCACCATCTTGAGCTGCCTGTAGGCTTGGTCAATATGTAACAAGTCCCCAGATTTTGCGGCCTGGAATGGACTGAAATGATGTGAGGTCTTTTCTGCTCCTATGGGTAACACCTCACTCCTACTACTACTACGGGTAAGCCCCAAAACCCTCATGAGTCCACCTAAATCTACTGAGGGTTTCTGGTTTTCTTACTTTGCTCTTTTGTTGTTGTTGTTTGTTTGTTTGTTTTTTGGATTTGGTTTTTTTTCAAGACAGGGTTTCTCTGTATAGCCCTGGCTGTCCTGGAACTTACTCTGTAGACCATGCTGGCCTCAAACTCAGAAATCCGCCTGCCTCTGCCTCCCAGAGTGCTGGGATTACAGGCGTGCACCACCACCACCCGACTTGCTCTAATTTTTTTTTTGTTTCTTTGTTTTGTTTTGTCCTTTCGGGGTTTATTTGAAGGGGGGTGGTCTCTATCTGCAGTGTGTCACTATTTGCTCACACCTTCCCAGAAATAATATCACACAACAACCAGGAAGCTAGGACACACAGGGGAATAGGAGAAGTTTGGAAATCATGACAGGAAGAAGGCATAGGAAATGGCTACCTACCAAATATGTGCTGCTCCAGGTCCTCATCTATCAATATCACAAGTGGAGGATCCAATCTTTCAAGGAACATCCAGAAGCCAAACTCGATGGCAGGATCCACTTCCATCTCAGAGATCCCCCTGACTTCAAAACAAGGCAAGTCCAGGTAGCTGACTGCAGAATGGTGTGAAGGAGGCTCTGGTCTATATATCCACACCCAGAGACCAGCCCTTGTTACACCTTAGAGCAAGGGAACCACCCCCAGAGTTTCTCCAGTTAATCCAACCAATTCGATGTGCTTGGCTTAGTCCTTCAGGACAATTAGATAATCTTAGGTGCACAGAAATTCAAATTTTCTTCTAAGTAACCATTTAAGATTCTTGAAGAACTCTACTCGGAGTGGTAGAAAAGTAGATCAGGGGTGAATAAATGCACAGGAGCTGAGACATCCTGGGTGGGTCCTACATCTGTCTGTCTGTTTGTTTATTGGTGGTTTTTATTTTTTGATTTTTGTTTTGTTTTAGATTAGGCTCTCTCTAATCTAGGATAGCTCTTGCTGTCCTAGAACTTCCTATGTAAATCAGGCAGGCCCCCAACTCTCCTCTGTCTCCCTGGTGCTGGGATTAAAGGCCACCAAGCCAACACCCTCACCATCTTTCTTATGACATCAGTGCTTTTGGATATGTCTCCTCTACATCCCTAACCAGTTTTTTTGTTTTGGTTTGTTTTGTTGGGTTTTTTTTTTTCTTCTTCTTCTTTTTTTTTTTTTTTTTTTTTTTTTTTTTGGTTTCTCGAGACAGGGTTTTTCTGTGTAGCTCTGGCTGTCCTGGAACTCACTCTGTAGACCAGGCTGGCCTCGAACTCAGAAAGCTGCCTGCCTCTGCCTCCCAAGTGCTGGGATTACAGGAGTGCGCCACCACCGCCCGGCTTACATCCCTAACTTCGATGAGCTGGTGGCATTAGTTAGTCATACAGTAATTTCATATTTTAGGGCTTAAGTGGTAGAGGAAAAAACAAACCAAACTGACTTTTTTTTTAAGAATATATACATATACATGTGTGTGTGTGTGTGTGTGTGTGTGTGTCAGTGTGTGTGTATACATGTATGCATTTAAGGATGGTTAATGACAAAAGACATGAATTTGAAAGAGATCAAGGAAAGGTATGGGAGAGGTTTTAGAGAGTGGAGAAAGAGTTAAATGATGTAATTATATCATAATCTCGAAAATAAAAGAAAGCCAGGCTTAGGGGTGTATGCCTTTAATCCTAGCACTGGGGAGGAAGAGGCAGGCAGGTCCCTGAGTTTGAGGCCAGCCTGGAGAGTTCTAAAATGCAGAAAAGGTATTTTCACCTTCAATGAAGTTTCACACCAACCATTAGCAAATCAACGTTCTTGTCCAGGCTGCAGTGCAAGGCTCAGAAGCCCAGTCAGAATGGTCTGTGTGCTGTCAGTTCGTAGGGCATGGACGTTTGAAGCAACGTTGTAAAGATGGCCTGCTTATACTGTACTGTTCTCTGATGCTTGGTCATCCCTGGCAAGGTACTGATTTCTTTCTTCTTCTCCTTTATTTTTAATTATATATGTTTTTTAAATTGTTTTTATTTTGTGCATGTTGGTGTTTATTATGTCTGTATGAAGCTATCAGATCCCCTGGAACTGGAGCTACAGAGAGCTGTGAGCAGCCATGCATGTGCTGGGAATTGAACCTGGGTCCTATGGAAAAGCAGCCAGTGCTCTTAAAGACTGAACCACTCTCCAGCTCCAAGTTACTGATCTCTTACTGCATAGATTTATGAGGTACAATTTAGCATCAGTTACCACCTTGACCAGGGTCAGTCGTTCTCTCTCTCTCTTTTTCTCTCTCTGTTTGTATTTTACTTAATTTCTCTTTTATTTTATTTGAGACAGGTTATCTTTATGAAGCCCTGGCTGTCCTGAGACTCACAGGGATCTGCCTGCCTCTGCCTCCTGGGTGCTTCCTTCCCCCACTCAGCCTTTCAAGAGAGGTTTGCACGTTTACTATAAAGGATAAGTAAACCACCCCTTCTCTGAGTTTTGCTTAAGCACTACATGCTTTGGGGGAATTTTGTTTCCATTATTCATACCTCTTTTCCCTCCCCCCAACCCCCACACTCTGTTAAGGCTTTTTTGGACCAGAGACATACAAGGTCAGCACTCAGTGCAGGAACACAAAGGTTGTCAGGTTGTCATAGAATGTAACAGTCCCAAGGTAGGGTGGGACAATAGAATTAATTTCTTTTTATTTTATTTTTTGGTTTTTTTGAGACAGGGTTTCTCTGTGTAGTCCTGGCTATCCTGGAACTCACTCTGTAGACCAGGCCAGCCTTGAACTCAGGAATCTGCCTGCCTCTGTCTCCCAAGTGCTGGGATTAAAGGCATGTGCCGCCATTACCCAGAAAATTAATTTTTTAAATTACTGACTGATAGCCGATCTAATGCCTTCACTAGTCGAGTGAACTCGGAGTCCCTTCCCCTCTTCATGCAGAGACCCTCTAATCTCAGAAACAGGTACCTTCTAAAAGCTATAAATGTAAATAATGCCTTTCCTTTCATGGAATCTTTCATGCAGTTTGACTAGCTAAGAGTAACCCTCTGTATTAAAAGATGTGAATCTCTAACATTGACTACAGCTCTGGAGAGTTTTTATTTAACCAACAGATACATAAGGAAAACAGATTTTTCTTTCTTTCTTTCTTTCTTTCTTTCTTTCTTTCTTTTTGTTTTTTTGTTTTTTTTTTTTTGTTTTTGTTTTTGTTTTTGTTTAAGACAGGGTTTCTCTGTCTAGCCCTGGCTGTCCTGGAACACACTCTGTAGACCAGGCCAGCCTTGAACTCAGAAAACTGTCTGCCTCTGCCTCCCAAGTACTGGAATTAAAGGTGTGTACCACCACTGCCCGGCATTTTTTTTTTCTTAATGCTCATCTTTGGTGGGCAGTGGTGGTACACGCCTTTAATCCCAGCACTCTGGAGGCAGAGATAGGCAGGTCTCCTTAACTCTAAGGCAAGCTTTAAAGTCTACAAGCTGAGACACAGGACAGTCAAGGCTACATAGATAAGCCATGTCTTGAAATACATTTTTTTAAAAAACATCTTTGACGGGCCAGGTAATCCCAGGACTCAGGAGGCAGAGGCAGGTGAATCTCTGACCCTCTCAGGTACCTCTTTGATTTGCAGTGTTCAGTGCATGCTACTGTGGGAAGTCACCAGAACACTTCCTGCTGTCCCCTAGTGGTAGTGGCTCACAGGCGTTTTTGATGGAAACTGAACTATCAAATCATCTGCCAGGGAGTAGATTGCTTACTGAGTACCAGACCCTTCTCAAATACAATTCTGTTCATTACTAGAAAGACAAATGCTTCTATGAGTAAAATGCAAGGACAAGAACAGACATTTCAAAACACAAGGCCCCAAATCATGTCCCCCAAATCTATTCTGGAAGGTTGTTGTCTTTCTTATTAGTCCACTCCCAAAACTGTTCTAAACTGTTGACTAGCTAAGAGTAATAATGTCATAGAATGGAGAATAATGTCATAGAAGCAGCCTTATGTAATAAAATAAAGATCTTGCCTAACCAGAGGTCAAGCAGTTTTCCATGCCCACCATGGAACATTCCCTAAGGTCTGTAGGACCTCAGAAGAGACAAACAAACTCTAGGTTGATGTCTTAGTCAGGGTTTCTATTCCTGCACAAACATCATGACCAAGAAGCAAGTTGGGGAGGAAAGGGTTTATTGAGCTTACACTTCCACACAGCTGTTCATTACCAAAGGAAGTCAGGACTGGAAATCAAGCAGGTCAGAAGCAGGAACTGATGCAGAGGCCATGGAGGGATGTTCCTTACTGGCTTGCTTCCCCTGGCTTGCTCAGCCTGCTCTCTTATAGAGCCCAAGAATACCAGCCCAGGGATGGCACCACCCACAAGGGACCCTCCTTCACTTGATCACTAATTGAGAAAATGCCCCACAGCTGGATCTCATGGAGGCACTTCCCCAACTGAAGCTCCTTTTCCTATGATAACTCCAGCCTGTGTCAAGTTGACACACAAAACTAGCCATACAGTTGCCTTCCTTACTTGGATTATTATTAGTATTGACGTGGAGGGTGTACTTCAGTATCTAGGGGCTGCTTGGACACAGGGTCTTACTATGTACCTATGTTGCTCTGAGGCTTTAGTTGATCCTCTGAGCTCAACTTCCCTTGTGATGTCATTATGAGCATGCAAAATAATACAAGCTATTTTAGGCTTGTTGAGACAAATTCTGGCTATGGTTGGTAGGCTAGTCAAGATATTGAGATCCAGGCCTGGGCAGTGGTAGTGCTCACCTTTGATCACAGAGCTTAGGAGGCAAAGGCAGGTGGATAGCCAAGTTGGAAACCAGTATGGTACATACAAGTTCCAGGAAAAGCAGGTTACTAAAGGAGGAAATCCTGTCTCAAGAAACAAACAATAACAAAAAGGAAACCATGGCCCCATTTTGGTTCACACCTTTAATCCTTCCATATAGAAGGCAAAGGTAGGTAGATCTCTAGTTTGGGGATAGTCTGCTCTATATAGAAAATTGTAGTACAGTCAGGGCTACACAGACAAACTCTATATCAAAAGGAGGGAAGGAGAAAGAGAGAGAGAGAGAGAGAGAGAGAGAGAGAGAGAGAGAGAGAGAGATTCTTCTGTCTCAGCTTCTAGTGTGTTGGAATAACAAGCAGAATCCCCCACCACCACGCCCTGTTCCTTGGAACCATCAGAAGTGTAGCTCTCGCTGAGCAGAGGAAGAGGTTTCCCCTGCACCCTTTCTTGACTTTCTATCTTCTTCCCACCAAGAAGTTCAAAAGCCTTTAAGACCAGGGGAGACTGAACCTGAAATTTCAGTCACTAACAGAACTGAGTCCATCCTCAAAGATTTTACATTTTTCCAAGCAGGGAATAGAGTAGATGACAAGATGTATCTACAAGACTAGGAGAGCTGGGCGGTGGTGGCACACATCTTTAATCCTAGCACTTGGGTGGCAGAAGCAGGCAGATTTCTGAGTTCGGGGCCAGCCTGGTCTACAGAGTGAGTTCCAGGACAGCCAGGGCTATACAAAGAAACTGTGTCTCAAAAAAAAAAAAAAAAAAAAAAAAAAAAAAACCTAGGAGAGACTCCTCCTTAAGCAGCCCCACAGGATCTAAGGAGGTCTCAGCATCCTGGCCTCAGCTCAGAATGATTAACAGATTGTTTTATACTGTTCCTTTGCATCCTGATAATTGTAAAGCGCTTGCTTTTAGGGAACTTAAAAAAAAAAAAGTAAACAATAAAATAATAAAAAAATAAAAAAATAAAAATAATAAAAAGGTTGCCCAATATTATCCTAATACATCCACTCTCATATTACCACCTATACTACAACACCAGGCGAATGTAAATTCCTAGGACAGGACCATCCCAAAGTATGGGATCTGATTGGCTGACACCTCAACCAACAGAGTTAGGGATGGAGAGAAGACCCAGCCACAAACACTCATCTCAAAAAGGCAGTACTGGGAGGGGGAGTGGGGGCAGGGCAGTGCAGCTTGCCTTTAATCCTGCCACTCAGAAAGAAGAAGCAGGCAGATGCCTGTGAGTTCCAGGACAGACAGGGCTGCATCCAGTCTGTCTCACAACAACAACAACAAAAGTAAAAGAGAAAGAAAAAAAGTTAAACTGCCCATGGTAGTTTCTATTCTTGTTGCTGTTTTGGAGATCATGAAACCTAGTCACTGAGCATTCGATATCCTGCCAGAGATGCCCAAACATCAGAAAAAGATGCAGTACCACCAGGCCATCTCTGCCCTGTCGCCCCAGGGATTAACACACATAGGCACTGACGTGGCACAGACAATTCCAACTAGAAATTAGAGACCTGCCTTGCAGCCTGAAGGAATGTTTATTTGCCAGTAGTTGATAGGAAACCTCAGGGAAAAAAAAATACAAAAAGTAATGGACCATTTAGCGTAAAATATACTAACACCTTTGCTGAAAGAACAGGGACACAGTGTTTAGGAAAACACTAGTGAAGCCAGGAAAGATGGTGCATGCCTCTTAATCCCAGACCTTGGGAGGCAGAGGAAGGAAGGTCTCTGAGTTGGAGGCCAGCCTGGTCAACAGAGTGAGTTCCAGGACAGCCAGGGCAACACAAAGAAACCCTGTCTCAGAAAATCAAAAGCAGCAAAGCAATCAAATGTAGAAACTTCCAAGCCCATCTCACAAAGCTAGAGATAAAGGCGAGGTGTCCTCCGAGGCACTCCACCATCAAGCTCCCAAGCTCTTCCCACCTCTCCTGTCCCCTGTCACTTGGATACTGTTGGTGCCTCCTCTTACTGTCCACGTGACAACTGCTGGTAAACACTGGTGTATCTTTAATTACTTCTAACACGGGAAGGAAATGCGATCCTCTCTTCCCAAGTGAATAAACCACCACCTCTCAGCTGGGTGATCTTTTCATCTTTGAAATGTTCTATAACATTTCACTATGAGCTTATTTATGGTAGTTCCAGTTTGCTTTTTATTGCTTTAATAAAAGATCGTGACCAAAAGCAAAATACACTTAACAAAAGAATAAGTAAAACAAACCCAAACAAACAAACAAAAACACAATAGGGCTAGAGAGATGCTTAAGAGTACCCTCTGTTCTTCCATCCAGAAGTTCTGAGTTCAATTCCCAGCAACCACATGGTGGCTCAAAACCATATGTGCTGGGATCTGGTGCCCTCTTCTGGCATGCAGGTGTACATGGAGATAGAGCACTCCTACATAAGTAAATCTTTAGAAATGAGAATGTTAAGGAAGTGATAAAATGAGTTGCATTAGTCATTGCAGAGCCCTCTTTTAATCCCTAGCTTTCACAGGCCAGAGGCAGGCAGATCCCTTTGCTCCAGGCTCACCTGAAACTCGGAGATGAGCCTGCCTTTGCCTTTCGCTGTGCTAGGGTTAAATGTGCACACTACTATGCCTGGTTTTATTTCTTTCATTTTTGAGATTCTAATATACTTATACTATTTTATCCCTCCCCTCTTTCCAAACCCTCTCATAAAACCCTCCATGCTCTCTTTCAAATCGATGACCTCTTGTTTCATTGACTGTTCTTACAGATACACACACGCACACGCACGCACATGCACGCACAGACACACTACCAAATAGCCAGCTGTCTGTTTTCTCTCTACTTCTTATCCTGAACAGAATTGGGAAACTTCTGTCGCTAATTTATCCATGGATCTCCTAAAATGTGGAATTATCAAAAAAATAAATCATATTCCCCTTGAGAGTAGTTAGGTTGCTTTTTTTCTTGTGGTCAGACTCCCAAGTGTCTTTCTTCTGTGAAACTGATCTAATCTCTATTCAGCAGTGGGCAGTGTAAAAACCAATGTGATTAGCTCCAGAGGTTGTACCAAGTTCAACCATTTTCTGAAACTTCTCCCATTGCATCCTGGTCCAAGACATGAAGCCTCTCTCCTAGTTTCATGTAGTGGAGTCCTTGTAAGATTCAGGCTCCTGAGGTGCAAAATGCAAAGGATTGATAAAGGGGGGAAAGCTTGGCTTGCTATAACAGTAGGTGGAGATCAATGGAAGGATAGTGCTATTCTGAACAGAATTAGGAAAAACTTGTCACTAATTTATTTGGGGATCCCCAAAATCACTTTCCAGGAGCACACACCCTCACCAAATGATTGACAGGGAAATGGAGGCTGCTCCAGTTTTGTTTTGTTTTTTAACCAGGCTCTATGCACTGACCACCACGCCTACTTCCAAACATACTTCTCCATCTGTACATGCAACTCTTTTGTACCCATTTTTTTTCAAGCTAAGAGACTCCCAAGCCTTCTGCAGAACCTGTCTTTACAGCATACTAAAAGAAAAGCCACTTGTATCTCGTTTCTGGCCCTTTCTTTGGGTTAGGCCCTTAGGAGACAGTATCATTGGCGCAGACCTAGGAACACAGCTGGGTTGGATAAGTTTCTCCCAAGGGGAGAGACTAACACATACAAGGCATTTTACATTAGGTAACTTGCTTTATTCAATGTTTGCCATCACAAAACTGTCTTATACTTAGGAGTTGTCCCTCAGATACCTGCACCTGAGTGACAGACAGTGCACCATGTCATGTTCCTTTAGTGGCCTTCGAGTTTCTCTTAAACACTGGTGAAAATTCTCACATCCTAGTTTATCAGGAGAGATCAGTTCAAGGTGGTACCTCCACTACTCTGAGAGCAAAACCCTAATGTTCGACTGATTTGCTGGCAGTATGGGAGGGCATTTAAGTCAGCTGTGGTCAGAGGCTGGCTCCGGACACGATCCAACATTTCTTGGCCTGGGGGTGAAACATAAACCAACAACAAAGTGAGGTTCTAGATGGGAACCAAGACTCCCTTGGGAACACGGTAGAGGGGGACTCCCGCCAGGTGATCCATTCACACTCCCCATGACATTAAAGACTCCGTGCAATAAAAAGCAAATGTAAAGCTGTTTCTGAATGGATTCTGAGGAGCATCTGGATCCTGATACCCCTGAGAGCTCAGTGAGCTTTTATACTGCCAGGCAACTATTATCAGACAGCTAGTCCATCCCTCTCAACCCCAATTGGGACAAGGTCACATACCTTGGGCCTGGCGGGAAGCTTCTGGGAAACTCAAGTACAAAATCATATGTATTATCCACAGCTTTGCCCTGAATGGTCCTGTCACGATGACACGAGTCAGGCCTGAGGGTGTGAACCATCGCTCCAGCTGAATAAGGGTGTTGCTGTGGACCTCAGTGATTCGGAGGTATTCGTCTTCATCGCCTGTGCACAGAACAGACAGATCCAAGATGAGGGTGGTACTGTGAGGAGGTTCCCTCCAAGATCAAAACCTTCTAGTTGGAGTGAAGGCCAAAGGACACAAGCTACTAAGGAAGAGATAGAATAATAAATAGAAGCCGGGCGGTGGTGGTGAACGCCTTTAATCCCAGCACTTGGGAGGCAGAGGAAGGCAGATTTGTGAGTTCAAGGCCAGCCTGGTCTACAAAGTGAGTTCCAGGACAGCCAGGGCTACAGGAGAAACCCTATTTCGAAAAAACAAACAAACAAACAAACAAACAAATAAATAAATAAAAACAGGTTATACCAGTCATTATGGTGCTCTCTTTTAATTCCAGCATTCAGGAGGCAGAGGCAGGCAGATTCTTTTAACTTCAAATGTTTACATAGATAGTACCAGGCCAGCCAGGGCTGTATAGAAAGACACTGCCTTTAAATGAATAAGCAAGTAAGTAAATAAATAAATAAATAAATGGACAAAAAAAAAAAACCTTCACAGGCAAAAACACTCCATCCTGCATGAAAGCCCCTTAAGACAGAAGCGAACAGTTTCTAGAAGTCCCTCAAAACTGATTGGTAGCCGGGCGGTGGTGGCGCACGCCTTTAATCCCCGCACTTGGGAGGCAGAGGCAGGCGGATTTCTGAGTTCGAGGCCAGCCTGGTCTACAGAGCTAGTTCCAGGACAGCCAGGGCTATACAGGGAAACCCTGTCTCTTAAAACAAAACAAACAAACAAACAAAAAAAAAACTGATTGGTTTCTCTAGACTCTGACCTTCCCAAGATTATGTAAGCAAGCTGGTGCAGTGGAGGCACATGCCTTTAGTATTGGCACACAGGAGACAGAAACAAGAAGATCTGAGTTTGAGGCCACTCTGGTTACAGAGCCAGCGCCAGGACAACCAGTCCTACCCAGAGAAGCATTCCACTGTGTCTCAAAAACCCAAACAAAACAGAAAAGTATGTGAGCAGTCAAGAAGGCCAGAAATCACTCTTAGACTGAGCTCCTAAAACACCCAATCCATGGGACCCCAGAACAGCAAAGATCAACTGAGTTCCCCGAAGAGGCTCAGACCAATGAAGTCACTGGGAAAGAACACCCTTCACCATCTTGAGCTGCCTGTAGGCTTGGTCAATATGTAACAAGTCCCCAGATTTTGCGGCCTGGAATGGACTGAAATGATGTGAGGTCTTTTCTGCTCCTATGGGTAACACCTCACTCCTACTACTACTACGGGTAAGCCCCAAAACCCTCATGAGTCCACCTAAATCTACTGAGGGTTTCTGGTTTTCTTACTTTGCTCTTTTGTTGTTGTTGTTTGTTTGTTTGTTTTTTGGATTTGGTTTTTTTTCAAGACAGGGTTTCTCTGTATAGCCCTGGCTGTCCTGGAACTTACTCTGTAGACCATGCTGGCCTCAAACTCAGAAATCCGCCTGCCTCTGCCTCCCAGAGTGCTGGGATTACAGGCGTGCACCACCACCACCCGACTTGCTCTAATTTTTTTTTTGTTTCTTTGTTTTGTTTTGTCCTTTCGGGGTTTATTTGAAGGGGGGTGGTCTCTATCTGCAGTGTGTCACTATTTGCTCACACCTTCCCAGAAATAATATCACACAACAACCAGGAAGCTAGGACACACAGGGGAATAGGAGAAGTTTGGAAATCATGACAGGAAGAAGGCATAGGAAATGGCTACCTACCAAATATGTGCTGCTCCAGGTCCTCATCTATCAATATCACAAGTGGAGGATCCAATCTTTCAAGGAACATCCAGAAGCCAAACTCGATGGCAGGATCCACTTCCATCTCAGAGATCCCCCTGACTTCAAAACAAGGCAAGTCCAGGTAGCTGACTGCAGAATGGTGTGAAGGAGGCTCTGGTCTATATATCCACACCCAGAGACCAGCCCTTGTTACACCTTAGAGCAAGGGAACCACCCCCAGAGTTTCTCCAGTTAATCCAACCAATTCGATGTGCTTGGCTTAGTCCTTCAGGACAATTAGATAATCTTAGGTGCACAGAAATTCAAATTTTCTTCTAAGTAACCATTTAAGATTCTTGAAGAACTCTACTCGGAGTGGTAGAAAAGTAGATCAGGGGTGAATAAATGCACAGGAGCTGAGACATCCTGGGTGGGTCCTACATCTGTCTGTCTGTTTGTTTATTGGTGGTTTTTATTTTTTGATTTTTGTTTTGTTTTAGATTAGGCTCTCTCTAATCTAGGATAGCTCTTGCTGTCCTAGAACTTCCTATGTAAATCAGGCAGGCCCCCAACTCTCCTCTGTCTCCCTGGTGCTGGGATTAAAGGCCACCAAGCCAACACCCTCACCATCTTTCTTATGACATCAGTGCTTTTGGATATGTCTCCTCTACATCCCTAACCAGTTTTTTTGTTTTGGTTTGTTTTGTTGGGTTTTTTTTTTTCTTCTTCTTCTTTTTTTTTTTTTTTTTTTTTTTTTTTGGTTTCTCGAGACAGGGTTTTTCTGTGTAGCTCTGGCTGTCCTGGAACTCACTCTGTAGACCAGGCTGGCCTCGAACTCAGAAAGCTGCCTGCCTCTGCCTCCCAAGTGCTGGGATTACAGGAGTGCGCCACCACCGCCCGGCTTACATCCCTAACTTCGATGAGCTGGTGGCATTAGTTAGTCATACAGTAATTTCATATTTTAGGGCTTAAGTGGTAGAGGAAAAAACAAACCAAACTGACTTTTTTTTTAAGAATATATACATATACATGTGTGTGTGTGTGTGTGTGTGTGTGTGTCAGTGTGTGTGTATACATGTATGCATTTAAGGATGGTTAATGACAAAAGACATGAATTTGAAAGAGATCAAGGAAAGGTATGGGAGAGGTTTTAGAGAGTGGAGAAAGAGTTAAATGATGTAATTATATCATAATCTCGAAAATAAAAGAAAGCCAGGCTTAGGGGTGTATGCCTTTAATCCTAGCACTGGGGAGGAAGAGGCAGGCAGGTCCCTGAGTTTGAGGCCAGCCTGGAGAGTTCTAAAATGCAGAAAAGGTATTTTCACCTTCAATGAAGTTTCACACCAACCATTAGCAAATCAACGTTCTTGTCCAGGCTGCAGTGCAAGGCTCAGAAGCCCAGTCAGAATGGTCTGTGTGCTGTCAGTTCGTAGGGCATGGACGTTTGAAGCAACGTTGTAAAGATGGCCTGCTTATACTGTACTGTTCTCTGATGCTTGGTCATCCCTGGCAAGGTACTGATTTCTTTCTTCTTCTCCTTTATTTTTAATTATATATGTTTTTTAAATTGTTTTTATTTTGTGCATGTTGGTGTTTATTATGTCTGTATGAAGCTATCAGATCCCCTGGAACTGGAGCTACAGAGAGCTGTGAGCAGCCATGCATGTGCTGGGAATTGAACCTGGGTCCTATGGAAAAGCAGCCAGTGCTCTTAAAGACTGAACCACTCTCCAGCTCCAAGTTACTGATCTCTTACTGCATAGATTTATGAGGTACAATTTAGCATCAGTTACCACCTTGACCAGGGTCAGTCGTTCTCTCTCTCTCTTTTTCTCTCTCTGTTTGTATTTTACTTAATTTCTCTTTTATTTTATTTGAGACAGGTTATCTTTATGAAGCCCTGGCTGTCCTGAGACTCACAGGGATCTGCCTGCCTCTGCCTCCTGGGTGCTTCCTTCCCCCACTCAGCCTTTCAAGAGAGGTTTGCACGTTTACTATAAAGGATAAGTAAACCACCCCTTCTCTGAGTTTTGCTTAAGCACTACATGCTTTGGGGGAATTTTGTTTCCATTATTCATACCTCTTTTCCCTCCCCCCAACCCCCACACTCTGTTAAGGCTTTTTTGGACCAGAGACATACAAGGTCAGCACTCAGTGCAGGAACACAAAGGTTGTCAGGTTGTCATAGAATGTAACAGTCCCAAGGTAGGGTGGGACAATAGAATTAATTTCTTTTTATTTTATTTTTTGGTTTTTTTGAGACAGGGTTTCTCTGTGTAGTCCTGGCTATCCTGGAACTCACTCTGTAGACCAGGCCAGCCTTGAACTCAGGAATCTGCCTGCCTCTGTCTCCCAAGTGCTGGGATTAAAGGCATGTGCCGCCATTACCCAGAAAATTAATTTTTTAAATTACTGACTGATAGCCGATCTAATGCCTTCACTAGTCGAGTGAACTCGGAGTCCCTTCCCCTCTTCATGCAGAGACCCTCTAATCTCAGAAACAGGTACCTTCTAAAAGCTATAAATGTAAATAATGCCTTTCCTTTCATGGAATCTTTCATGCAGTTTGACTAGCTAAGAGTAACCCTCTGTATTAAAAGATGTGAATCTCTAACATTGACTACAGCTCTGGAGAGTTTTTATTTAACCAACAGATACATAAGGAAAACAGATTTTTCTTTCTTTCTTTCTTTCTTTCTTTCTTTCTTTCTTTTTGTTTTTTTGTTTTTTTTTTGTTTTTGTTTTTGTTTTTGTTTAAGACAGGGTTTCTCTGTCTAGCCCTGGCTGTCCTGGAACACACTCTGTAGACCAGGCCAGCCTTGAACTCAGAAAACTGTCTGCCTCTGCCTCCCAAGTACTGGAATTAAAGGTGTGTACCACCACTGCCCGGCATTTTTTTTTTCTTAATGCTCATCTTTGGTGGGCAGTGGTGGTACACGCCTTTAATCCCAGCACTCTGGAGGCAGAGATAGGCAGGTCTCCTTAACTCTAAGGCAAGCTTTAAAGTCTACAAGCTGAGACACAGGACAGTCAAGGCTACATAGATAAGCCATGTCTTGAAATACATTTTTTTAAAAAACATCTTTGACGGGCCAGGTAATCCCAGGACTCAGGAGGCAGAGGCAGGTGAATCTCTGACCCTCTCAGGTACCTCTTTGATTTGCAGTGTTCAGTGCATGCTACTGTGGGAAGTCACCAGAACACTTCCTGCTGTCCCCTAGTGGTAGTGGCTCACAGGCGTTTTTGATGGAAACTGAACTATCAAATCATCTGCCAGGGAGTAGATTGCTTACTGAGTACCAGACCCTTCTCAAATACAATTCTGTTCATTACTAGAAAGACAAATGCTTCTATGAGTAAAATGCAAGGACAAGAACAGACATTTCAAAACACAAGGCCCCAAATCATGTCCCCCAAATCTATTCTGGAAGGTTGTTGTCTTTCTTATTAGTCCACTCCCAAAACTGTTCTAAACTGTTGACTAGCTAAGAGTAATAATGTCATAGAATGGAGAATAATGTCATAGAAGCAGCCTTATGTAATAAAATAAAGATCTTGCCTAACCAGAGGTCAAGCAGTTTTCCATGCCCACCATGGAACATTCCCTAAGGTCTGTAGGACCTCAGAAGAGACAAACAAACTCTAGGTTGATGTCTTAGTCAGGGTTTCTATTCCTGCACAAACATCATGACCAAGAAGCAAGTTGGGGAGGAAAGGGTTTATTGAGCTTACACTTCCACACAGCTGTTCATTACCAAAGGAAGTCAGGACTGGAAATCAAGCAGGTCAGAAGCAGGAACTGATGCAGAGGCCATGGAGGGATGTTCCTTACTGGCTTGCTTCCCCTGGCTTGCTCAGCCTGCTCTCTTATAGAGCCCAAGAATACCAGCCCAGGGATGGCACCACCCACAAGGGACCCTCCTTCACTTGATCACTAATTGAGAAAATGCCCCACAGCTGGATCTCATGGAGGCACTTCCCCAACTGAAGCTCCTTTTCCTATGATAACTCCAGCCTGTGTCAAGTTGACACACAAAACTAGCCATACAGTTGCCTTCCTTACTTGGATTATTATTAGTATTGACGTGGAGGGTGTACTTCAGTATCTAGGGGCTGCTTGGACACAGGGTCTTACTATGTACCTATGTTGCTCTGAGGCTTTAGTTGATCCTCTGAGCTCAACTTCCCTTGTGATGTCATTATGAGCATGCAAAATAATACAAGCTATTTTAGGCTTGTTGAGACAAATTCTGGCTATGGTTGGTAGGCTAGTCAAGATATTGAGATCCAGGCCTGGGCAGTGGTAGTGCTCACCTTTGATCACAGAGCTTAGGAGGCAAAGGCAGGTGGATAGCCAAGTTGGAAACCAGTATGGTACATACAAGTTCCAGGAAAAGCAGGTTACTAAAGGAGGAAATCCTGTCTCAAGAAACAAACAATAACAAAAAGGAAACCATGGCCCCATTTTGGTTCACACCTTTAATCCTTCCATATAGAAGGCAAAGGTAGGTAGATCTCTAGTTTGGGGATAGTCTGCTCTATATAGAAAATTGTAGTACAGTCAGGGCTACACAGACAAACTCTATATCAAAAGGAGGGAAGGAGAAAGAGAGAGAGAGAGAGAGAGAGAGAGAGAGAGAGAGAGAGAGAGAGATTCTTCTGTCTCAGCTTCTAGTGTGTTGGAATAACAAGCAGAATCCCCCACCACCACGCCCTGTTCCTTGGAACCATCAGAAGTGTAGCTCTCGCTGAGCAGAGGAAGAGGTTTCCCCTGCACCCTTTCTTGACTTTCTATCTTCTTCCCACAAAGAAGTTCAAAAGCCTTTAAGACCAGGGGAGACTGAACCTGAAATTTCAGTCACTAACAGAACTGAGTCCATCCTCAAAGATTTTACATTTTTCCAAGCAGGGAATAGAGTAGATGACAAGATGTATCTACAAGACTAGGAGAGCTGGGCGGTGGTGGCACACATCTTTAATCCTAGCACTTGGGTGGCAGAAGCAGGCAGATTTCTGAGTTCGGGGCCAGCCTGGTCTACAGAGTGAGTTCCAGGACAGCCAGGGCTATACAAAGAAACTGTGTCTCAAAAAAAAAAAAAAAAAAAAAAAAAAAAAAAAAAAAAAACCTAGGAGAGACTCCTCCTTAAGCAGCCCCACAGGATCTAAGGAGGTCTCAGCATCCTGGCCTCAGCTCAGAATGATTAACAGATTGTTTTATACTGTTCCTTTGCATCCTGATAATTGTAAAGCGCTTGCTTTTAGGGAACTTAAAAAAAAAAAAAAGTAAACAATAAAATAATAAAAAAATAAAAAAATAAAAATAATAAAAAGGTTGCCCAATATTATCCTAATACATCCACTCTCATATTACCACCTATACTACAACACCAGGCGAATGTAAATTCCTAGGACAGGACCATCCCAAAGTATGGGATCTGATTGGCTGACACCTCAACCAACAGAGTTAGGGATGGAGAGAAGACCCAGCCACAAACACTCATCTCAAAAAGGCAGTACTGGGAGGGGGAGTGGGGGCAGGGCAGTGCAGCTTGCCTTTAATCCTGCCACTCAGAAAGAAGAAGCAGGCAGATGCCTGTGAGTTCCAGGACAGACAGGGCTGCATCCAGTCTGTCTCACAACAACAACAACAAAAGTAAAAGAGAAAGAAAAAAAGTTAAACTGCCCATGGTAGTTTCTATTCTTGTTGCTGTTTTGGAGATCATGAAACCTAGTCACTGAGCATTCGATATCCTGCCAGAGATGCCCAAACATCAGAAAAAGATGCAGTACCACCAGGCCATCTCTGCCCTGTCGCCCCAGGGATTAACACACATAGGCACTGACGTGGCACAGACAATTCCAACTAGAAATTAGAGACCTGCCTTGCAGCCTGAAGGAATGTTTATTTGCCAGTAGTTGATAGGAAACCTCAGGGAAAAAAAAATACAAAAAGTAATGGACCATTTAGCGTAAAATATACTAACACCTTTGCTGAAAGAACAGGGACACAGTGTTTAGGAAAACACTAGTGAAGCCAGGAAAGATGGTGCATGCCTCTTAATCCCAGACCTTGGGAGGCAGAGGAAGGAAGGTCTCTGAGTTGGAGGCCAGCCTGGTCAACAGAGTGAGTTCCAGGACAGCCAGGGCAACACAAAGAAACCCTGTCTCAGAAAATCAAAAGCAGCAAAGCAATCAAATGTAGAAACTTCCAAGCCCATCTCACAAAGCTAGAGATAAAGGCGAAGTGTCCTCCGAGGCACTCCACCATCAAGCTCCCAAGCTCTTCCCACCTCTCCTGTCCCCTGTCACTTGGATACTGTTGGTGCCTCCTCTTACTGTCCACGTGACAACTGCTGGTAAACACTGGTGTATCTTTAATTACTTCTAACACGGGAAGGAAATGCGATCCTCTCTTCCCAAGTGAATAAACCACCACCTCTCAGCTGGGTGATCTTTTCATCTTTGAAATGTTCTATAACATTTCACTATGAGCTTATTTATGGTAGTTCCAGTTTGCTTTTTATTGCTTTAATAAAAGATCGTGACCAAAAGCAAAATACACTTAACAAAAGAATAAGTAAAACAAACCCAAACAAACAAACAAAAACACAATAGGGCTAGAGAGATGCTTAAGAGTACCCTCTGTTCTTCCATCCAGAAGTTCTGAGTTCAATTCCCAGCAACCACATGGTGGCTCAAAACCATATGTGCTGGGATCTGGTGCCCTCTTCTGGCATGCAGGTGTACATGGAGATAGAGCACTCCTACATAAGTAAATCTTTAGAAATGAGAATGTTAAGGAAGTGATAAAATGAGTTGCATTAGTCATTGCAGAGCCCTCTTTTAATCCCTAGCTTTCACAGGCCAGAGGCAGGCAGATCCCTTTGCTCCAGGCTCACCTGAAACTCGGAGATGAGCCTGCCTTTGCCTTTCGCTGTGCTAGGGTTAAATGTGCACACTACTATGCCTGGTTTTATTTCTTTCATTTTTGAGATTCTAATATACTTATACTATTTTATCCCTCCCCTCTTTCCAAACCCTCTCATAAAACCCTCCATGCTCTCTTTCAAATCGATGACCTCTTGTTTCATTGACTGTTCTTACAGATACACACACGCACACGCACGCACATGCACGCACAGACACACTACCAAATAGCCAGCTGTCTGTTTTCTCTCTACTTCTTATCCTGAACAGAATTGGGAAACTTCTGTCGCTAATTTATCCATGGATCTCCTAAAATGTGGAATTATCAAAAAAATAAATCATATTCCCCTTGAGAGTAGTTAGGTTGCTTTTTTTCTTGTGGTCAGACTCCCAAGTGTCTTTCTTCTGTGAAACTGATCTAATCTCTATTCAGCAGTGGGCAGTGTAAAAACCAATGTGATTAGCTCCAGAGGTTGTACCAAGTTCAACCATTTTCTGAAACTTCTCCCATTGCATCCTGGTCCAAGACATGAAGCCTCTCTCCTAGTTTCATGTAGTGGAGTCCTTGTAAGATTCAGGCTCCTGAGGTGCAAAATGCAAAGGATTGATAAAGGGGGGAAAGCTTGGCTTGCTATAACAGTAGGTGGAGATCAATGGAAGGATAGTGCTATTCTGAACAGAATTAGGAAAAACTTGTCACTAATTTATTTGGGGATCCCCAAAATCACTTTCCAGGAGCACACACCCTCACCAAATGATTGACAGGGAAATGGAGGCTGCTCCAGTTTTGTTTTGTTTTTTAACCAGGCTCTATGCACTGACCACCACGCCTACTTCCAAACATACTTCTCCATCTGTACATGCAACTCTTTTGTACCCATTTTTTTTCAAGCTAAGAGACTCCCAAGCCTTCTGCAGAACCTGTCTTTACAGCATACTAAAAGAAAAGCCACTTGTATCTCGTTTCTGGCCCTTTCTTTGGGTTAGGCCCTTAGGAGACAGTATCATTGGCGCAGACCTAGGAACACAGCTGGGTTGGATAAGTTTCTCCCAAGGGGAGAGACTAACACATACAAGGCATTTTACATTAGGTAACTTGCTTTATTCAATGTTTGCCATCACAAAACTGTCTTATACTTAGGAGTTGTCCCTCAGATACCTGCACCTGAGTGACAGACAGTGCACCATGTCATGTTCCTTTAGTGGCCTTCGAGTTTCTCTTAAACACTGGTGAAAATTCTCACATCCTAGTTTATCAGGAGAGATCAGTTCAAGGTGGTACCTCCACTACTCTGAGAGCAAAACCCTAATGTTCGACTGATTTGCTGGCAGTATGGGAGGGCATTTAAGTCAGCTGTGGTCAGAGGCTGGCTCCGGACACGATCCAACATTTCTTGGCCTGGGGGTGAAACATAAACCAACAACAAAGTGAGGTTCTAGATGGGAACCAAGACTCCCTTGGGAACACGGTAGAGGGGGACTCCCGCCAGGTGATCCATTCACACTCCCCATGACATTAAAGACTCCGTGCAATAAAAAGCAAATGTAAAGCTGTTTCTGA